>JBBMKD010000063.1:5543167-5576106 GCA_037834095.1 Argya squamiceps | reverse complement strand
AGATGGGGTGGGGGCAGCCCTGGGGGTGGCAGAGGAAGGGGTGAAGGTCACTTTGTGGGGGATCTCCAGGTTTTCCACCTTTTTTTCCATGCTGGACATCCCTTGGGAAGTGAAGGCCCCAAATCTGGGCGCTGTGTGCCTGGCAGGGACGAGGGCCACGCCTGTCCCTGTCCTCTGGGGCCCACAGGGGACAGCAGGGTTTCTGTAGGTCCTGCTTTAAGTGCCCTAGCACTGATGATTTAATTCTATCCCAAAAGTTGAGCTTTTCCAGAGGGATTCCTCCCACCCCCACAACATCTCTGTCTCATCCCTCTCCCACTCCAAAACTTTCCAGCCCCAAGGTCAGAAAATCAGAAAGGAGGGAGGTCCATCCTTGCTGTTCCTGCCACCAAACCCTGGTGGGCACCACACTCCTCCCATCAGGAGGCTGCAAAATTCTTGGAGAATTCCCAGGACAAAGCCAAGGCCTTTTCCCTGTGCCATGACACCCTCAGGCAGCAAAATTGCTCAGCGTTTTGTGGAGGGACCAGTGAAGGTCTCTGTGCCCTGTCTAATACTGGGATATCCTCTCACATCAATTCCCACCGACTTTTTATCCTGGATGTAAAAGGGAAGTGCAAAAAAAAAAAAAGGCAAGGAAAGGCAAAAAATGGGAAGAAAAATCCAAGATTTTTTTACTTGTTCAGTTCCCCCGGAGGTGGGGAGGGAGAAAAGCTCCTAATCCATGGTTTTGTCTTCCAGCAATTATGTGCAAATGAGTTAATCACAGGGTCACAGGAGCCAGAACCATTAATTAATCCCCAGCATGAGCTGCAAAGAGGAATTCTTTGCTGCAGTAAACAAATGTGAGGAACCTGGCGAGGAATCAGCTCCTGCTGGATGATCCCAGAGCTCCCTGGAATGCTTGGTTTGCCCTCCCCAGACCACAGAGCAGCCCTGCCAAACATCAGGAACAGCTTTCCTGGAAAATCTCTGCCTTTGGGAAAGGGGAAACGGGGAATGAGCACAAATCCAGATGTTCAGGCACCCCTGGAAAAGGTCCGAGGGTGCTGCTCCCTCCTGGTGTTCCCAGTGCTTGGAGCAGGAACAGGACACTGGGTCCCATTAAATCCCAGATGGATCCAGCACCTCTCCAAGGAAAGAGTTCTGAAGCCAGCCCAGAACAAAGGAAACTTTGTTGTAAATCCTTGAAAAATATCCTATTTTCTCTCTTTTTCATCTTTTTTCCCTTTTTTTTTTAATACTTCCCCTCAGTTCCCCACATGAAGCAGTTGAAAAGGGTGAGAAACCTCCTGAAATTTTTGCAGCAAATTCTTCCTCTAAAAACCCAAACCACCCCAAATCCAAAAAAAGCCCTGATTTGCTCTAGGCTGTGTGAGCTGACTGCACACAATGAAATGAGTTTAAACCCTCTATTTATTCAGCTAAATGGAATAGGAATAATGGAAATCATCCCAATTTCCTCGTGGATTGGGCAAGGCAGGATGAAACTCCCCTGGCTGGGTCTCAGCACCTCCCTGCTCTGCATTCCTTCACCATTCCCCTGTTCTCCCTGGATCTGTGGGCTCATCCCAAGGCAGAGACCCCCAGATCCCAATGGATACTCTCAGCATGGAGACTGCAATCCCAAAAAAAAACCAATTGAGGGAAGCTAGGAAGGACATTCCCTTCCAGATCAGGGGGAAAGCTTAGGGTTTTTCACACTTTCCCCAAAACCCCACAATTTTAAGGCTGATCCAACCCTTTTTTTTAAATCTCAGACAATTAAAACCCATAAATTCATTTTAAAGGAAGTCAAAACTTCCCAATTCAAAGGGAACTGAGTGTCCTGAAGTGAAACTTCTTGGTTTGAAAACAACAGGATGAAACATCCAGACACGTTCCTGGGCTGTCCCTTTGCTGGGTGTCCCCAGTGGTGGGGTTTGATATTGGAGCAAGGGACTCTCCCACTGACACTGGTTAATTCCACAATTCCAAATCACTGCTGCTGTTCCATCTGGGATAAACCACACAGGGATAAAGGTGGAGCCCCAAAACCCACCCTGGGTCTTGGCCCAGGAGCTCCAGGTGTGGTATTTAAATCCCCATCCACATGTTCATCTTCAACCCAGATAAATTCCTTGGGCCAGCATAAACTTTTTTTAGGGATAGGGAGCAAAAATCACCTCCAGACACCAACCAGTGATGAGACACCCATCAATTCATGTGCTCCATCCATTTCCAGGAGAGCAGGGATGTTTTCCTGGGATTTCTCCTCTCATTTATGAGATCCCTGACCTTTTACAGAATTCCAAGTCTCCCAAGGCCTGGCACTGTTTGTTCTCCTGCTTCTGCCTCCCTGCTCCCACTGATCCCTCTCCTCCCAGCCCTGATAACCTTTGGGAAGAGCATTTTAGGAGCCTTGTCATCCACAGGGAAAGGTGTCCCCTGGCCCTGGAGGTGAAGGGAGGGATCAGGATGAGGGATCTCCCTGTGAAATGGGATATTTGGCATCAGAGCTGCCCACTCTGGCGGATCAGACGGGAAGAGCTGAGCTGGGAGAAAAGCAGGGAAGTGTGGGCTGGGATGGAGCTGCTGGTGACACTTTTGGGGACAAGGGAATCATCGTCAGAGAGCAAAACCTGCTGGTGCCACGGGGAACAAAATTCCTGCTTTGTTTAGGTGAGGATGTGTCAGGACACAATTCCCCCTGAGCCCCATCCACACAGGCCCGGAGGTGTCCAGAGATGTGAATTAAAACCTTCAGAGAAACTAAGATACACAAATCCACCCAGACGTGAGGTAGAAATGAGAGTTTAGTTTTAAATAAGTGGAAAATATATTAAGTGCCTGAAGCAAATAAGAGACTGAATTAGTAAGAAAAGGACCCAAAACCTAGTTTAAAGTTCAGTGGCATTGTCTTTTGCAAAGTTAGTTAAGCTCTAGGCATAATGAAAACGATGTAGCCTTGCTAAACATTCCTAGATGGAACAGATAGAGTTACGTGCATAGAATTTGTTTAAAAAATTACAAATACAGTGGCACATCAATCTTAGCTTAGGATAGGTCCAGCAAGACTGTAGAAAATTCGTGTTTAAGTCTGATAGGCCAAAAATAGAATAAAAATGCACTGTTTTGAGGATGTTGGCACATTCATGTAACACAGATCATGGGTGCTGCCACTGCTCCTGCTGCTGGTGCTGCTTCTGCTTGGGACATGGGGACTTTATGCTGGAAGGGCTTGAATTGTAACACCAAATGCCTTCCTGAGACTGATTTTAATGAAGCAGTAAAGGGCTTTGCTTTTACAGCTACTCACCTTTTGGTCTTCGATGGAGACATGCCAAAATCTCCACGACAAGGATGGGAATGTCAAAATACAGGGATGGGATGTCTCTTCCCCAGGACCCTTGGAGTGGTACCTGGAATCCACCCCTGATTCACCCCAGCAAAATCCTAAAAAACCCACAGAGGCTCAGGGATGGTTCTGGGGCTGCAGCACCTGGGAATGGGATGGAAAAATCCTTGGATCATGTGGAGACTGTGGGGAAATCAGCCAGACAAGGTTCCCACCCTGCACTGAGCCATAATCTCCTGCTGGAAAAGGGGAAAAGAGGTTGGGATATCTAAACCCTGCCAGCAGCAGGGCAGGAAGGAGGCCAGGCAGCTCCCTGTGTTAAAAGAGAGGGAGAAAATGAGTCCTTTTTGGTGTCCTCACCCATTTGCACACATCAAACTCCCCAAATGCTAAGCCAAATAAAGTCGTCTTATCGGTGTATTGCCACTTAAGGCTCTTCCACGCAGATTTAGGATGAATTAGTGCTTTTTTTAACCACAAAAAAAAAAAGAGAGCAAAGTGAAATTTCTCACTCCATCAGCCCCTGCAGCCTCTGCCTCAACCCTTGGAGGGGAGAGACGGGTCAAGGCTGGGCCAAGGTCCCTCCTGGTGCCAAAATTTGGTGTGGAAGGTGCTGCATCCCATGGATCCTAGGAGAGGTTTGGGATTGGCTCCAGAGCACCCTGATATTCCCTTTGTTATGGTGAGTTATGCAGATTTTGGGAGTGCTCCAAAGTCCCACCTCAGCTCCAGAAGTGGGAAAAGGCCGTTGTGGCTCATTTGGGAGGTAAATGGGCCACTGGATGGGGATGGTGGCAGGGGTTGTGCCCATCCTGAGAGCCCCAGCCTGTGCCAGGGACCTTGGTCTGTGTCTGGAGTTCAGGATCCACAACAGATCCAGGTCTTGCCCTCCTTCCCACCCAGGCTGGATTTGGGACACAGCAGGATGAGGGCTGTTGTCTCAGCCTGTGCATGGAGGTAAAAATCAATGAGGAACTGGAGCACAGAACTTCTCTCAGCTGGGAAAATGGGAATGCGTCGTTGTAGGACACGAAAGAAAGATGAGAGACTCCAAATATTTCAGAAGGCAAAGAGCATAGAAAAAAGGCTTTATTGTCTAATACTTACTACCTTTTATAAGGTGTTCCCATACAGATTTAACATGGTTGGTGAATAGGAACGACACCTCTCTAATGCCATTGGTTAAACCAGGGAAACAGCAAAACGCCACCTGGAGAAAGATTGTTCTGAGAAAGGAGAGTTGTTTGCCAAGATTGTTTGGAGAAGAAGCTTTCTTGAGAATTTCTTCCTTGGGAAAAAGTTAGCAGCTGCTAGCAGGCTAAAACCTCTCAGACCCAGAAATATCAGGCCCACAGAAATAGGGAGCCTGGAAATGCACAACCTTTATGTGAATGAAATAGAACTCTTTGCATTAATAGATATACTGTATGCATGAGTTTTGTGTAAGGTTTAATATTATCCTTTGTAGTTTTTCGTGGTTTTACACACTCTGAAAATTAAGTTTAAATTAGTGTAAAAAGAATGTTTGAAAATTGCCTTCCTAGCTAACTGGGCAACCTATAGATAAGGATATAAATATACATTTATAGTTTATAAATCAAAATTCTCTGTTTTAAGAGCAATAGCATGGCACCCCTCTCCCAGTGCCCTGTCACTGGGGATTATTTGCAGCTCCACAGGCAGGAGCACAAAAGATCCACTTGATGTGAGTTCACAGGGGTGGAATTGTCCCCCCCAGAGGAGCCACCAAATGGCTCCTCCACCCATTAGAGAACCACCACTCGTTAGCAATTAACTGCTTGACTTAATTGCTCTCCATCCCTCCCACTGTTCCGCTGTTTCAGGAATGCTGATGCTTTCCAAAGCTTTTTTGGTTGGTTTTTTTTTTTCCCCTCTGTGTGTGTGTTTAGCAGGGAGCAGCTTTGTGGCTAAAATTATTCCTGGGGATGAATGGCTGTGACTTCTGGAGCCTCCAGGAATGGAGTCACCATCTGCTCGTGCTTCTCAGGGAGACACGTCCTCAGCACACACCCCCACACAGCTCTGCTCCTCCTGGGCAGCCACGCAGGGCCCAGCCGGGCTGGGAAATCATTCCAGGGGGGAAAAGGCAGCTCCAGAGGGGGCCACAGCACTTGGGAAGCTGCCAGAAGGATCAGGGCTCTCCAAAGGATGCTCCAGCTGTTTTGGGTCTAACCTGAACAAGGCTGGTGGTCCCTGCTCTGGAGGGGGTTTGAGGAGGGGTGGTTGAGTCCTTGGGGTTGGTGTAGGAACCATCCCTTCTCCAGCCACCATCCCTTCTTCTGCAACCACCATTCCTTCCTTCTGCAACCACCATTCCTTCCTTCTCCAGACACCACTCCTTCCCCTCCAGACACCATTCCTTCTTCTCCAGCCACCATTCCTTCCTTCTCCAGACACCATCCCTTCCTTCTGCAACCACCATTCTTCCTCCTCCAGCCACCATCCCTCGTTCTGCAACCACCATTCCTTCCTTCTTCAGCCACCATCCCTTCTTCTCCAGCCACCATCCCTTCTCCAGCCACCATTCCTTCTCTTCCAGCCACCATCCCTTCTCCAGCCACCATCCCTTCTGCAACCACCATTCCTTCCTTCTCCAGCCACCATCCCTTCTCCAGCCACCATTCCTTCCTTCTGCAACCACCATCCCTTCCTTCTCCAGCCACCATTCCTTCTTCTCCAGCCACCATTCCTTCCTTCTCCTCCAGCCACCATCCCTTCTCCTCCAGCCACCATTCCTTCTCCAGCCACCATTCCTTCTGACCAGGCAGTCCTGTGAGCCTCAGGAATGTGCTCCAAACCACATTCCAGAAAAACCTCCTCTGTATCCCCCAAAATTCCAGGCTGAGCTGCCAGTGCTGGAGATACTGCACAAACCATCCCTTGGGAATAAAGCTGAGCTTTTTTTAGGACTTGGCAATGTGTTTTCCCTATCCTCAGCTGCTCCAGGGCTGAAGCAGGATGGGAACAGGTCACTCCAAGGTGGCTTCCAACACCTCCTCCCCAATCTTCACGGGGCTGCCACAGGCACAGCACTTTGGGCTTTTCAGCTGGGATCTTCCAGGGTCAGCCACCATGCAGAGCTTTGGGAATGGGGCTTTTTTGGCCACTCTGTGGTGGTTCCTCTCTGCCCTGTCCCTTTGGGACCCACCACCAGCAATCACATTTCCCCCTCTCCCAGAAGAAGAAGCTGCTGAGATGTTGCTCCTTTTGGAGACCAACCTTCTGCAGGATGGCCCAGGCCCTGTGGGGGGTTGGCACCCAGGATATGGAGACCCAAAACCCCTTGGAAATGACCCAGCCAGTGGCCACCAACCCCCAGGAAGTCTCCAGGCCATTCCTGGCAGTGTGGAGCTGATCCAGGTGGTTCATGGAGATCTCAAGACAAACCTTGGCAGGTTCTCCTTCAAGAGGGGCAAACCTGGTGCCCTTCCCAAGTCCTGCTATGGATAAGGAGCCACCAGCAGAGCTGGGAAGAGCCTCCCAGGACCTGGCAGAGCCAGATGGTGGAGGAGGGATGGTGGAGGAGCTGTGGAGGAGCCGTGTCAGAGCTCCATCAGCATCTCCCAACATGGGAGGCACCTCCTGCCACACTCCAGGGTCTGGATGGTGCCAGGAGCAGCTCCAGGTGCTGCCCCTCCTCGTGTGTCACTCCTGGGAATCTCTGTGCCCTGGGCTGGGGACACCAGGCCCTGCCACACGTGGCTGCTCTGGTGGCTGGTGGGAAGCTGGCCAGGAAATGATCCGGGGGTTTTCTGGTCTCTCCTCAGCACCGTGGTGATCCCCACTCTCTCCAGCAGACTCCAGTTCCCAGCCCTGGCTGCAAAGACAGTTTTTCCTCTCGGTGAGGAATCAGTTCCTTTCTGGTTCCTTCTCAGGGCCTGCCAGGATGAGAGGAAAAATCAAAATATGCTAAGGCTCCAGCTGGGTCTGAGAGACCCTGCTCGACCCTTCTCTGCAGTCTGTTAGCACCAACTCCACTCTCTTATTCTCATTGATTTTTGAGAGCTCCTGAACCATCCTACTGAATTCTGAAGCTGTCCAGGGCTTTTTAAAAAAAATTTTTTTTTTTTTTAAAAAAAGAACACTTTCTTCCCAAGGCAAAATCCGACTCTTTGTGTCCTTTTCACACGAGGCAAGTGCAGCTCACTTTGAAAAAAAACACCACAAAGGCAGGAGAGATCCCACATCTCCCCCATCCCAGCTCTCCTCCACTGCCCCAAAGCAAATTAAAAGGGAATTTTTCCAGTCCTCGTTCACAATGGGGAAAGTGCAAGGGCTGAGTTTGGATTCAGGTGGGAGGAAGTGATGCCTCGATCCTTTCCCACAGCTGCTCCCAGCATCCCCACCCTGAGATTAGATTAGATGTGGTTGTGGAAAACTGCCCCCCAAAAATCCCCATCTTCTCCCAAGAAAAACAAGCTCCAAAAGAAAATTTTATGCAAAACAAAGATCCCTCTCCCCCTCTCCCAGCTGCAGCCAAAAAATTGTCATTTATTGGTGAATTTAGAGAGGCTTTTTCTGGGGAAAAGATGTGCTTGGAGACCTTTGCTTGCCTCCCACTTCCAGCCCTGTTTTTCTGACTTTAGAAAAGAAAAAATCTGATCTCCTTGAAAACCTCACATTGCTGCTCTGGGAGAATCTAGATTTTTTTGTTCTTTTACCCTGGGATGGCTCTGTGGGCTCAGCTTGGTGAGGAGCCAAAGGAAATGAGGGGTGGAAGATGGAAAACTGCCAAACATCCAACCCCACTGAGTCCCTCCACTGCAGCTTTTGGACCCTCTGGGGGGCAGCAAGAATCCAAAGTGGGGCTGGAACTGCTTCCCAAGAGCTGCTGCCCCAAGGAAATGGGGTGAAATCCCTGCATTTGTACAAATTAAGGGCATAATTAGGTGCATCAGCCATTAATGCAACCCACATTAATGAGATTCGGCTGCTCCTTCCATGGACGTGGGATAATTTGTTCATTTTCCCCCCAAATTCCTGGGATCACTGAAGCCTGGGGAATGGATCCAGCTCCCAGATCCCAACCCCTCTGCAGTGTCCCAGATCTGAGCAAAGCCCTCAGCTGCTCCCAGCCTGGGGACAGGCCACTGCAGGGGACAATTCCCACCCCGCAGTGACACTTTCTCCATGGGTCACCATCACATTCCCGCTCCCCTGCCCAGCTCTGAGCCAGCAGGAACATTTCTCTGCGTTTCCTTTGCAGACCTGGAAAGAAAAAGGGATGAAGAGCCGTGGCTGTGCATCCCAAATGTTTGAGGGAAAAGCTCTGGCAGCTTGGAACTGTGAGGGGTGAGAGGCAGGGAAAGAACTGAGTTAATTAACAGGAGCAAAATGAGGATCTGAGGGAGCTGGTGGATCAAGGACTGCTCACAAACCCTCCAAACACCTCCTGGGGGCTACAGGACTGCAGGAAATGTGACTTTATTGCCCAAACCACTGGCAGAGCTCAGCTTTTCTTGGGGAAAAAAAATCCTTTTTGCGCAGCTCAGAGAAAACAGGAGGTTCACATCACTCTGACCTCCTGCTTTATTCCCATCCCCACTATATTATTACCCCTGAAAAAACATCATTTTTCCACTTGATCCCCTGAGCTCTTTGTACAGGGAGATGGAACATCCACGGTCCATTTACAGCATCTCTCTGACCCCAGGGCTCTGGTTTTTGGGAAGCTTTCCTGAGCTAAAAGCCTGTTCCACCCCACAGACACCACTTCCCTTGTCCCTCTCACACTTCCAAGGCACTTCCAGCCCAAAGTTTTTCCCTGGGATGAGGCTAGGCACCTTTTTCCTTGCACCAAACCCACAGCAGGAACTGGCTGATCCTTCCCTGCACGGGTGGGGTGGTTGGAAGTGGAGCACAGAGGAGCTGAGTTCTCCAAGGACACTCGAGGGGGTGGGACAGGCAGGATTTTGATAATTCTGATTTTTTTTTTCTCTGAGTTTTCCCTCAGAGCTGCTCCCAGGATCCACATTCCCAGGAGCCAGCCCTCTCTCAGGCCCAGGTTTAAGCAGGAAGCATTTTTGGCTCCTTTGGGTGTCAAACCTTCAGCTCAGCATCTCCAAGTGATGCTAAAACACAACAAAGACCCTCCCAGGCCAATCCTGTTGTCGTGCCCTCTCAATTCCAATATTTTACTTGCAGAGTCCCTTCATTTTTGCTCTTTTTTTTTAAGCCAAATTGGGTCCTGTTCAACTTGAAGATAAAGTTTTTTATTTCCTGGAGCAGTGGCATTTGGTGCCAGACACCCATCTGACTGCCTGGCCCGGGGCCAGCAGCTCCCTGCCTTGCCAAGGATCCCAGGAATTTCACCCCCAGTTCCTGTTTGCTTCCCATAGCAGGGACTGGTGCTGGCATTGAGCTGCAATGGGAACAGCACCCCCAGAAGTTGTTCTGGGAGATGAAAAGGGTTTTTTTTTCTCTTTGAATCAAGCTTGGAGCTGCAGATGGGCCCAGCTCAGAGAAGGGATGGACTCAGCTCAGTGCCAGGACTAACCTGAGCCCAGACATTCCAGACACTCCAGAAAATTTTCCTCTCCAAATTTTTGCTTTTCTGGAGCTGGCACAACCCAGGCTGTCCTTCCTGGATCACTCTTCATATCTTCTCATGTCCTAATTCTGCACCCTCACGCATGATCTCTTCCCATGTGCAGATCACTGAATCCCTGGGAGCCAGATCCAGCGGGAGATCAGCACTTTCCTGGCCAAAAATCCCACCAATCTCATCAGTGTTTGCAGGAATGAGCCCAAATTCACCTCCCTGCTGTGTTTCCAGGCCTGCCCAGCAGCAGCCTGGGGTCTCAGCTGGAGGCTGAGCTCAGAGTCCTCCTCTGCTTCCCATCCTTGGGGAGTGACTTTGCTTTTCCCACCTTGGAATGGGACTGGCAGGAATTGGGTGCTCCGGCTTGGAGCAGCCTCTTGGAGGAGCCTGGGGCAAGGGAAGAACCCCACAGCAGGGGAGAGGGTGGGTGGAGGTCCCGGGGTGCACTCAGGAGCTTTTTCTCCCTTTTCTTTCCCTAAAACTCAGGGTGGAACATTCCAGGGTTTATCAGAGATCCCAATGATCTCCTCCTGCTTCTCGGGGCTGGGCAGGTGGGTGGAACTGGAGCAGCTGCTCTGGAGTTGGGGACATTCCTGCCTCATTCCAGGGATTTGGAAAGCCCTGCAGGAACCCTTCCCCTGGTTTATTGCCCTGTTGTCACCTCCTGTCCCCATCCCTCGGGGAGGAAATCAAAGCCTGGAGCTGGAGAGCGCCGGCTCCTCTCTGAGCAGGGATTCATTCCCCCCAAACACAGGAGGTTTTCTCCTCTCCCAAGCCCCGTCTAAATCCAGGAATTGAAAGCAAAATACAGATCCTTTTGTTTAAACCGCTGAATTCAGGAGAAAAATCGATTATTTAAGATTTGGGGCTGAGCCTCACCTCACCTGTGCCCTCCCCGGGGATGGGCTGGGGCAGGACCGGAGCTCTTTGGAATTTTGGGGGGAATTTTGGCTGCTGGGCGGCGGCGACTCCATTTGGCAGCGCAGCAGCAGGGACCTATTTCTGTCCTCCTTCTGGCGCTGGGAGGGCTCAGGCTTTTTTAGGGGCTGCGGGTGCTGCTTGGCTCCCGTCCCCCAGGGAGGGGGAGCTGCCAATTGCATGACTCAGGGTGCTTTAAGGGAAAAGCGGGATGAAAACACCAGGGCTCTTGGCTCCCACCTCCCGTCTCTGCCGCTGCCAGAGTTCATACAGCTGTTTCCTCCAGCTCAAAAACCCGCTGCTAAAAATACTTCGGGAAACTCGGGGATGCTGGCATTCCAAATCGCCTCATTCCCAGGTTTTTTCATGGGTTTTTTGGCGGTTTTTTTCACTCTTAGTTGCTTTTCCCTGTGCAGAAGAGCTGCCCAGGTGCAGGACCAGGGGTTGGGATGGGTCATGAGTGGGAGGAGGAGGAGGAGGAGGAGGAAGGGACAGTGATGAGCTGAGTCAGAACTGTGAATGCGACCCTGGGAATGACCAGATTTACACCAGCCCCAGACTGCTCTCGGTCCAGCAAGGGAAATATTCCTGTTCTCCCACTCCTCACCTCCTCCGTGCTGGCTGTGGCACAGGAGCCAGTCTTCTCTCCAGCCTGGAGCTGCCCACGAGGCAAGATTTGGGCAGCTGGGGCATCCCAAACCATCCCTGAGCTCCTGGGGGCTGGGCAGAGCAGCAGGATGTTCCCAGGCTCCGTTTATCCCTTTGGCTGCTGGGCACAGTCAGATTTTGGGGAAAGGCTGGATTTGGGGCTGTCCTGGGAGGGCAGTTTTGCTTTGTCAGCAGGAAAGAGAAGCAGGAATGCGGTGGCTTTTTATTCCACATCATCCCTGGGTGGATTCAGCAGGCACTGACTGCCCCGTGTGATCCTGTCCATCAGTTCTCCCAGGATCCCGAATTATCTCCTGCTCCCAGCCTGGAAGGAGCTGTAATTCCAAGAAAAAAACCAGGAAAATCCACTCTGCCTGGTGTTTTGCTCTCTTTTTTCCCCTTCCCTTTGGTGTCCCCCATCCCTGAGTCAATCCTTGGGCAGGGTGCAGCCCCAATCCCTTTGTCACAAGGGGCAGAGCCGCCCCTAAAAATTCTCCTCCCAGACAGGAAATATCAGTCCTGATCCTTCACCTTCCCGCTGAGTTCCCTGTACCTGCGGGACATTCAGATGCCCCTCAGGGTTGGAATTCCCCCTGGATGCAGAAATCCAGGTTCTCTCAGACTTTCCCTGCAATCCCCCCCGGGGTCACCGATCCCCAGCCCAGCAGGGAATCACGGCGAGGAGCAGCCTTTCCTTTCGGAACATTCAATTTTAACTCCTTCTCCATTTAATTCCACCGTCCCTCCCTTCCCACCCGCGGGGGAAGCGGTAGCACATCCCGATATCCGGGGAGAATTCGCTTTGCTCGTCTTTAATTCGCCTCCGCTGCCGAAAAGGAGGGGAAAAGATGAGACCTCAATTTATCTGATGGGATCTTTGCTTTCCTCTCATCCCAAAGTGCTTCCCACAGCCCCGAGTCGGTGCTGGCAGCACCTTCAGGAGCTGTTGGAGGAGGATGCGGCTCTGCCCCAGTCGCTCCCAGCCATTCCACCAGTTAATCCCTTAATGCTGTCCCGACACGCTCCCATTTCCCGAGTGTTTCTCTTTCCTCCCCCCTCTCTCCGGAGCTATTTTTACGAGGCCTTTTGTTACTTCCTAATTGTCCAAACCACTTTTCCACATTTCTCTTGATAAAGGCAGATTTCTAAAAGCAGTTCGGCATCTCATCCATTCCAGCCTCATCATCTGTCTCATCCCTTTTATTGTTTAGCAAATGCCCTACTTTTGCTGGTGCATTTTTATTTCCCCCCCAAGAGAGGGTTGATTCCACCCCACCTCCTTTTTTTTAACAGCTTTTTCTACCTCTTTAATAATTCCTCTTACACTGATCCCTTCTGGTTTTATTTCACTATTTTACTCCCACCCATTCCTCTGCTGGGCCATGGGCTCTCCCAGTGCTGAGATTTGGGTTTATTTATTTTATTCCCTTTTTCTCACAAACATTTTGGGTTTTTTTGGGATGGTTCAGAGCATTTATCAAAGGAGGGGAAGTGCTGGTGCTGGGTTCCACCCACAGTGGTGTGCTGGTTGGCATCTCAGCGGCCAAACAGAGCAGATTACTGAGGTTTTGGAATTTTCCAGGCTTTTCTTGGCCAAAAAAAAATCATATTTCAATGCTTTTCTGGTGATTCCAATTGTTGGAGGAAAATCCCAGCAGGTCCCTCACCCTAGTAAAGAGGGAATTTGGTCCCTAAATGGAGTTTTTGGAGCTGCCTGGGGACCACTCGAGCAAATTATTTCCTCTCAGGGGGAAGGAAATGGAGAGGAGACAAAACTTTGCTGCAAAAGGGTGTTGTTTCAAATAGTGGATTAAGGGACGTGAAGGGAAAGGGAATCCTGGATTCAAACAAAGCCTTTCCTTCCAGCTGAGGCAGGGGAGATAAAAAACCCCTCTGGGAGAGGATTCTGAATCCCACCCTGGATGGTTTGTGCAGCACTCACTTTGCTCTGAGCTCGACAGAATCAAGAGCTTTTTGCTGTTTGGGACATTTTTTCTCATGAAGGAAACAAAAAGTGTCAAGAAGACTCAAGTTTAGGTTTGAAACAAACCTTTCTGTGAAACCCTGAGGATCCAGCCCGGTGATTCCTCACATTCCCTGGGATTTTGGGAGGGGACAAGTGACATTTTAAGATGAAAGGGATGTAGAGCAGATCCCTGTGGCTGCCCCGAGCTGAGTGGGAACGGCAGGACGAGCACAGGAGGTGGTGGCTGTGCCCAGGAAAATCAGGGCAGCACATCCTGAGGTGCCTTGGGGGAGGATGAGGGTGGAGGGAAGGGTCCAGCTGTGAGGATTGGGGGTGTCCATGGGGTCCTGGGTCTGGATGCAGCTCCTGCTTCCTCCCATGAGTCTGGGACAGGGAGGGTGAGGATGGAGGGAAGGGTCCATCCAGGGAGGATCCATTAATTCTTCAAGTCTGGCTGCAGCTCCTCCTTCCTCTCATGATACAGGAAGGGCCAGGGAGGGTGAGAATAGAGGGAAGGGTTCAATTGTGAGGACTGGGGGGTTTGGATGCAGCTCCTGCTTCCTCCCATGAGTTTGGGACAGGGAGGGTGAGGATGGAAGGAAGGATCCAGACTGTGAGGATTCAGGGTGTCCGTGGGATCCTGGCTCTGGCTGAAGCTCCTTCTTCCTCCCATGAGTGTGGGTCACGGATGGTAAGGGTGGAGGGATGGGTCCAGCCAAGGAAGATCCATAATTTCCTCAAGTCTGGCTGCAGCTCGTGCCACAGGAGGGGCCAGGGAAGGTGAGGTTGGAGGGAAGGGTCCAGTTTTGAGGATTCAGGGTGTCAATGGGTTCCTGGGTCTGGCTGGAGCTCCTGCTTCCTGCTGTGAGTGTGGAACAGGAGGGGCCAGGGAAGGTGAGGATGGAGGGAAGGATCC
This sequence comes from Argya squamiceps, assembly GCA_037834095.1. Taxonomy (NCBI): domain Eukaryota; kingdom Metazoa; phylum Chordata; class Aves; order Passeriformes; family Leiothrichidae; genus Argya; species Argya squamiceps. The sequence continues at coordinate 5,561,759 of JBBMKD010000063.1, read as the reverse complement.
ATCCAGGGAGGATCCATGAATTCCTCAAGTCTGCCTGCAGCTCCTCCTTCCTCTCATGATACAGGAAGGGCCAGGGAGGGTGAGAATAGAGGGAAGGGTTCAATTGTGAGGACTGGGGGTGTCCATGTGTTCCTGGGTCTGGTGAAGCTCCTGCTTCCTGCTGTGAGTGCAGGACAGGGAGGTTGTGGATGGAGGGAAGGGTCCAGCCAGGGAGGATCCGTGAATTCCTCAAGTCTGACTGTGGCTTGTTCTTCCTCCCATGAGTTTGGGACAGGAGGGGCCAGGGAAGATGAGGGTGGAGGGAAGAATCCAGCCAGGGAAGATCCATGAATTCCTCAAATTTAGCTGCAGCTCCTCCTTCCTCTGGTGCCACAGGAGAGGCCAGGGAGGGTGAGGTGGCTGCCAAGCAAAGAGAACTTTTCATCCTGGAGGCAAACAGAGCCTTCCCAAATTCATGGAGCAGACACCAGAGAACCCACACGGGAATGGGGTCTCAAACAGGAAACCCCTCCCTGAGCCAGGATTGCCCCACAAACCACCCCAAAGTCCCCGCAGCCAGCTGTGGGATTCCTGCTGGTGCTGGATAATGCTCCGGGAATTTCCCCAGGGACTGCTCCTAATTGCCTGGAGAGTCCCTGATGTCTGGTGAAAAGAAGGACGACATTCCCAGCACGGCCCTTTCCTCAGCAGGGCCATTAATTATGTCCTTCACTCCTCTGGCAGGCTGGGGATCCTCACCGAGCCTGTCAGAACATAATTCTCCTCAGATTCCCATTATTGCTGTCAAATCCGGTTCCAATTGCTTCCTAAAGTGGGAAATGAGGAGGGCAGACACTGCTGCTGTCCCAGGCACAGGGAGGGAGACCCCACAAACCTCTTTTCCTCAGGAAATCAGGCTTGCAGAAACCAAAATACTCCTTTTTGTGTGCCTGTTTCTCTGCAGCTCAGCACATCCATCCTGGCTCTGGTCTCCAGCCCTCAGCAGAATCCAGGGATCCCTCCCTCCAGGAATCTGGGAGCACTCCTGAAAAGCTGTCCCAGCAGAGCCACAGGAAAAGCTCCTGGGGCAAACCCAGCCCTGGAAAACAGCTGGTGAGCACCACAGTGGGAGAAATCCCTCTGGATTTCACCCTGGAATTCACATGGGCTTTAGCTGGAGGATAATTCCTGGTTTTTCTTCCCTCTGTGGGGTGCAGAGTTTGGTACTTTCAGGGATTTCAGCTCTATTTTGAGGGCTCAAAAACCAGTTCATCCCTTCCCTGGGATGCACCAATGTCCCTGCTCATGGACAGTTTGGCACTTGCCAAAATAAATAAAACAAAAAATGTCTTTCCAAGATGGAAGAGTGTCCATCCTTTGTCACCCTACCTCGTGTGTGAGTGCCAGGGAAAGCAGGAGCCAGCTGGGGCTGGAGGAGGGATCCTGAGATCTGCATCCATCTCAGCTCTGGAACAAACTAGAACAGAAATTAAACGTTTTCTCTCCCTTTTTAGAGTGCCTGATGCCTTTTTTAGGACTCTCATGGGAGGCAGGGAGAGCGCAGGGATGTGGGCAGAATAAAACACTGGCTAAAGATGGGGAAAGGAGTTCCAAGTGGGAATAACTCCTTGCAGCAAAGCCAGGGGGAGTGACACGGGGACAGGGAGCTGTGCTGGGTGGGGACAAAGCTCAGGAGTTGGAATATAAAAGGTGGGGAGAGAAAACAGGGATCCAGCAGTGGAGGAGGGTTGGGAACAGGACAGGGCAGGAGCCTGGGGGCAGCAGAGCCAGTGTGACCTCGGCCAGGCTGTGCTGGGGACAAGGATTTGCGCTGGGCTGTCCTGCAGGTACTCAGTGGGAAGGGGAAGGATCAGGATTGATCTTTCCTGTCTGGGAGGAGAATTTTTAGGGCTCTGCCCCTTGTGACAAAGGATCTGCAAGGAAAACTCTCCCCGAGTGCTTGGGGCACTTGGGGACTTTGCTCCCTCAGCCGGTGGGAGAGTGGATGTCTTGGCTGTGTGCTCCATTATCATGTGCTGAAACCTGGGGAGCTGTTAATGGGCAGCTGTTAAACCAGCTGGGGCAGTTTTCTTTATCCCTTCCAGGACCCATCCTCCCTCCAGGGGATCTCTGCTGTCCATGGGCCATCCAGGCTCACTGCAGGGCTGAGACAATTCCATCATCGCACGGGGAGATGCTCCACCCAGGGGAGGAGCCCAGCATTCCCACCTGGATAAAACCTGGGATCCAGAACACCAGCACAGCCTGTCTGCACTGGACTGCCAGAGGGAGACCAGACCCATCTCAGCACCACTGGGCCCTTCTACAGGATCATTTCTACTCCAACAGAGCCACATCTGTCACTGCAGGAGGATTTATTTGGATTGCTCCCAACACCCTGACCAACAGGGTGACAGGTCACCCTGACTCTGTCAGTGTTTCTAGGATTATTTTTTTGCTTGTTTTTTTTTTGTACTATTACATTTTTATTTTTTACATTCCTAGTAAAAAGCTGTTATTCCTATTCCCATATCTTTGCCTGAAAGCCCCTTAATTTCAAAATTATAATAATTCAGAGGGAGGGGGTTTACATTCTCCATTCCAAGGGAAGCTCCAGCTTCCCCTGTCTTTCCAAACCAAGAACATGGAGAAGGGATCTGCTTGGGATGAAGGTGCTGAGCTCCTCTCTGCTGTCTGAGGATGCAGCCATGAACAGAGCCTGCAATTCCCAGAACTCCAGAAGGAGAAACCAGGAGAGCTTCTCCCTTCCCCTGCACTTCACAGCTCGCAGAAGTTGTTGGCGCTGCTTCCCCCGACACAGGAAGGCAGAAAGGAGCCCTCGCTTCCTCTGGTGGGCGGAACAAGGGAAGGGAAGGAAGGAAATGAAATCATCCTCCTCCACGAGGCACCAGAGTGCCAAAATCAGCCAGATCCAGCTCAGAAACACCCCCAGAATATTTGGGGGTTTGGTATCAGGGTGTGGAGGCTCCGTGTGACCAGTGCTGGGTGTGGTGACACGGGTGTGTGCTGGCATTGCCACAAACACATGGCAAGGCACCTCTCTTGCCTTTAACACCCCAAGGAGCTGGAAATGCTGGGAATGCTGGAAATTCTGGAAATTCTGGGAATGCTGGAAATGCTGGAAATTCTGGGAATGCTGGAAATGTGACTGCCAAGGTGCAGGACCTCCGTGCCTCTGAGCAGATGTTGCTCCTCCCGCTACACCAGCACTCATCTGCTCCCCAGATGTCCCTGGCTAATGAGCAGCCCCTTCGTGCTCCTTCCCCTTGTTCCAGGGGTCATCCCAGGTCTGAGGTGTTTAAAAATATCCCTGGATGCTGCAGCTCAGCGCAGTCAAAGGGTTTTGCTGTGCTTTGGGATGTTCCGGGGCAGTGACTGAGCAGGAGGTGGATTTGGGGAGTATTTTAAACTCTTTTTTAAACCTGGAATGAAGCTGAAGTGTTGATGCACAACACATCCCTCACTTTTCCTCCAGCAAACTCCACAGATGCTGCAGCCACAGGATTCACCTGTCCTGGGGGAGGTGGGCTGAGTTTCCAAATCATCCCATGTATGGGGTGGATGAGAGATCCCAAATCATCCCATGCAGGAGGTGGATGAGAGATCCCAAATCACCCCATGCAGGAGGTGGATGAGAGATCCCAAATCACCCCATGCAGGAGGTGGATGAGAGATCCCAAATCATCTCATGCAGGAGGTGGATGAGAGATCCCAAATCATCTCATGCAGGAGGTGGATGAGAGATCCCAAATCACCCCATGCAGGAGGTGGATGAGAGATCCCAAATCATCTCATGCAGGAGGTGGATGAGAGATCCCAAATCACCCATGCAGGAGGTGGATGAGAGATTCCAAATCATCCCATGCAGGATGCTCCCTCTGCTCTTTTTCTGAGGGATTTTGGAAGGGGATGAGCATCCTGCCCCTGCCATCTGCCCTGAGCCATATTATGGGGCTGGGATTAAACAGAAACCCCTTTGCAGGTGATAATGCTGTAAAAACAAATTGGAGCCGTGGTGAGAAGGAGGTAGGAGCCCTCAGCTCCAGCAACACTCGTAATCCAGGGGGAAATGAGTCTGTGAATAATGAATGGGCACTGGAAAAATAAAACACATTATTGTGGGCAAGATAAGTCTATTAAAGTCTTGCTGCAGAGCCTGCCTGATGGATTATGGAGCTCTCTGCCTCCGGCTGCAGCTCTTCCCCACGCTGGGCTGGGTGAACATCCACCCAGAGAGGCTTCCCATGCATCCCAGCTCACCTGGATGGACACTCCTGGCCTCTCCTCCTGCTCCCCAAAAGTGCCCTGCAGTGGCTTTTAGTGAGCTCCAGGGAATCCCCACCATGGGATGGTGATGCCTTTTCTGGGGCTACCTAAAAAACAGAGGCCAGGTAGAAGTAAGGGAATAAAAAGCAGTTTATTTTGATTTTTATTTTTACTTTTATTTTTATTTTAATGTTTTTTAATTTTTTAATTTTTTCAATTTTTTTATTGATTATTAAATTTATTAATTTTTTTAAAAAAATTTTACTTATTGAAGGGCCTTCAGGTACTTCAGCAGCCAAGGCCCCCCGTGTGCCAGGACCTGGGGTCACACTGCTGTCCCCAAGCTCAGCCCCACAGCACTGAGCCTGGCTGTGCTGCCCTAATTAGAAACACCCAAATTAATCAGTGCACTGCAGCTCTGAGGAGACCCTGTGTTGTTCTGCACTGACCTGAAAGGATTTGTCAGTGGTCACTCCAGCCGTGTCTGCTCCCATTCCAGCCTTCCCTTCTGAGCTGGGCTTGGCTTCCCTGGATCTTTTTCTTTTTTATTTTTCCTTAAAGAAAAAGGGGTTTTGTTTGTGTTTCTCCTCCAGCAGCAGGAATTTTCCAAAGGAACAGATAGTTTCAGTCAAAATCTATCCTTTCTGAACGGGCCAATGAGGTTTGGGGAGGTTTTCACCGTTTCCTTTTGAACTTCTCAGGGATGAGAATTGAGCAAGGTGGAAATGGGGAGTGGGGTCACCACGCTCAGCTCTGTGAAGGGACAGATGTGAGGGGACAAACTGCTGTGTGAAAACTGCCCAGCAGCCACACTCCTGCCTTGTGACAGATCCAGGGAAGTCCCTTCAGGGTTTTCCTCTCTCCACTTCAGTCTGGAGCAGTGACAGCTCAGGCTGTGCTCAGAATTTATCACCCCAAACAGGGCAGGGAGGCTCTTTTTTGCTTTCAGCTGGGGCTCAGTCCCGGGCTTTGATGGGGACACAGGGAGGACAGGTGGGGATGGGACTTTTCTCCCAGGTAACAAGAGGAAATGGCCTCAAGTTGCTCCAGGGGAGGATTAGGATGGATATCAGGGAAAATGTCTTCATAAAAGGGTTGTCAAGCCCACAGCAGTGGTGGAGTCCCCATCCCTGTGTGTGGATGTGGCACTTGGGGACATGTCAGTGGTGGCCTTGGCAGTGCTGACATTGAACTGGATGACCTTGGAGGGTTTTCCCAACCTAAATGACCCCAGAATTCCAATGCTCCCAGGAGGAAAAGCACCACAATCCATCCCTGTTTCTGCTCCCTGCCCTCCTCCAGACACACACCCAGCCCTCAGCCCATCTGGCACTCCCTGGAAATGGGGATGGGGAGCAGGACACAGATCAGAAGTGGGATCCCAGCTGGAGCCTGGTACTGCCCCACCCTGCAGTGGGAAATTGCCCCGTTGTCATCGTCACTGCTGAAAGGCAGCCAAAAAAGGAGGGATTTACTTTGGGATGATCATGGAACCTTCAGCCCACAGGCAAGGTGGCATTTTGGGGCATGTGAGAGCTGCTGGGCATCATTTCCTTGCTCAGATGTGCACCAAAGGAGCCCAGGGGTGGTGATTTAAAGCAGTCTGTGGTGTCACACCCCATCTCAGGTTTGCTCCATCCCAGATGGAGCCTCGAAGGCAAAGCTGCAGCTTCTCCTTCTCCTCCTGCAGCTTCTCCTTCTCCTCCCTGGGCTCCCATCCCGGGGAAGGTCCCTGCAGCAGAGAGGCAGCACCAGCCCGGGTTGGTGTTTGAAGAGCCAGCTCCATGAGTGCTCTGTGATTTGGGGAATTGCAGGGTGGGGAGGCAGAGGCAGCTGGGAATATTGGGGGTAAAATAACATCAATAACCGAGAGAGCACGGAGGGAACCAGCCAGGGCCACCCGTCAGCTCCCTGATTTAGGATTCACTTTGAAAACTGATTCCCCTGCAGGGGAAACACGTGCGTGCCCCGCCGGCAGGAGAAGGGAAGGGAAGGGAAGGGAAGGGAAGGGAAGGGAAAAGGGAAAGGGGAAAGAGGAAGGGGAAAGGAGCAAAGCAGAGTTTTGCGGGGCCAAATCCCTTTGGGAGAAGGGCTGGGCCGGCAAATTGATGAATGGAGTGTGAGTGGCCAGGTGCTCACCGGCAAGGGGAGGGGGAGAGGTTCATCCTCAGCGCAAGAATTCAGGCACATCCCTCTGGGAAGAGCTCCAAAGGCTCTCCCGCCCCCAACGCTTTCCTGCTTGTAGCCTCTGCTTTGCCTTTCCATTTTTTTTTTTCCAAACACCGCCTAATCACACTAATTAATACATTCTGGGATAATTCCTCCTGGCTTCCATCACACGGAAATCAGCTTTTATCAGCATTTTGCCGTGGCTGTGGTGGTTGTTCAGGTCCTGGTGCTTTATCCCACCCTGCTGCCAGGGCCGGGTGCTCCTTCCCCGGTAGCGTTTTTCTCCCCGAAGGTGACACCACGGGGTGACGCTGTTTGGAACCGTCCTTCGCAGCCAAAATTGATCCTTTTTTCCCTTTGATCCTGTTCTTTTCTTGCCTCCCCTTCCCTTGTGCCAGCAGGAGCGATAAGGGATGCTGGGGATGGGTCAGCACAGGCACACAGGTGGGTTTTCCACCCCAAAACCATCTCTTGGAGCACACGGGAGCTCACACACCCTCCTGCTCCATCCTTGTGCAGGCTGGGGGAGAAGGAGGAGCTCAGGCCCACCAGACATGGGATGGGAGGCTGTGCTGGAGGTTTGTGCACTGTGAGACACTCCTGGAGCCTTTATTGCCACATCAGCCTCATAAAAGGGTTTGAGACAATTGAAAGATGGAACAGCTCACATCCGCCAGCAGCAGCTGAAGATCTCTTTGTTACAGGGTATTTTAAAAACTTTCTAGCCCATAACATATTGCTACAGCTTGCAGACAATTGTTCTAGGCACACGTACACCTGCTTCAAACAATGGTGGCTTGTTTGCTTTCCATTAACAATACACAATATTCCATGATTAACCTTAAAACCTTCTACTATCTTGCTAAGCATATTTTTCTCTGCAGTCTTAAGGTCTGTTCTAGCCAAGCCTAAAAACTCAAACTATTGTTTCATGTCCTTGCTTTCTGTACCATTGCATCTTCTCCTAATTTCAAGCTTTGCAGCTGCAGCTAATTCCAAGTTCTCCTGCTCTTTCTGGGGCCTGCTTTCACAGCTTTCTGAAAGCCTTTTTACCTCTGATATTTCCCACAGCAGGCTGCACCCTTCTTTTTAATCTCTCACCGGGGGGAATGTTTAATGCCAGATTTCTGTGGAGCTGAGGAGGTTTGGGGGTTACTACACGAATCACTCCTGATTTTTGGGGTCAAAAATGCCCCCCTGCCCCATTCCCTGCCCACCAACACACACACAGAGCAGAGGCAGAAATGGAAGAGGTTTTGGGGTGGTTTTGGCTCCCTCATGTTTGGGGTCAAAAAAATCCCCTCTGCCCCATCCCCTGCCCACCAACACAGAGAGAGAGAGAGCAGAGGCAGTAATGGAAGAGGCTTCAGGGTGTTTTTGGCACATTTACTGATATTTCCCGAGGGAAATTCCTGCTGCAGAGCCGAGCCACCCCTCCCTCCCTGCTGTCCCCGCTGTCCCTTGGCTGCTGCGGGCCCCGGTGTCACCTCGGGGCAGGTCAGAGCCCCGCGCCCACAGCATCACCACGGTCATTAATCTTAATTAGACGTGCCAGGGCGGCTCGGAGCACATCGAGCCCGGCTCGTCCCGGCTGTCAAAGGCAGGTCCCGCCGGGCTGAGCCCACCGTGCCCGGGGAAGGGGCAGGAAAAAGGTGGAAAGGATGATTTCGGGAGAGGAGGAGTGCACACACCTGGATTTCGAGAGAGGAGGAGTGCACACACCTGGTTTTTAAGCAACACAGATATTGGGATGTCCCTTTGCTGTCACCTTCTCCTTTCCCATCCCAATCTCCCCTTTCACACCCTTGTGCAGAAGCCCCCAAAGAACCAGAAGGCAGCAGCACCACACCAGCATTAACACCATCCCTATTTTTTCCCCCTCCTTTCCCAGCAATTATTTGCATTGAAAAATCTCAGAGATTTTTGCCTCTGGCTAACACAGCACCCCATCTCTGCACTTCTTCTGAAAGCATTCCCAAAATATTCGGGGTGCAGTGGGGATGTTTCCCAGCTCTCTGGACATTTAGAAGTGCAGAAAAAAAGAAAGAAAGAAAAAAAAAGATCAAATTCCAGCGGCTGCTCAGTGCAGGGGACTTTGCTGCTGCATTAGCTGCATCAGCTTGGAAAATGTATCCTTCAATCAGTTTAAGCCCCTAGGCTTGATGTAATTTCACTGCTGCCTTCTCTCTGAGGTGCTTTTACGGCTGCTATCTCTGAGTATTTACAGCAAAGTGAGGAGAGACTCGGCTCAGTTTGTCCCCGATCCAGGCTTGGCACAGGGTTTTTTTTTTCCAGGGATTCATCCTGCTCTGAAACGAGCAAGGAGCGTCTTCCAGCACCAGCAAAACCTTTTGGGTTTGTTTTATTTAGTACTGTAAGTGATATTTTATTTTATTTTATTTTATTTTTTCTTGTTTTATTTAGTACTGTAAGTGATAATTTCTTTTATTTTGTTTTATTTTGGTTTATTTTACTTTTACTTTTTTACTTGTTTTATTTAGCACTGTAAGCAATATTTTATTATGTTTTTGTTATGTTTAAAGTTAAGTTACCAGGTTTTAGGGCTTTGGGCTTCATGTTGGTTGACAAATTCTTAAGGCACTTAGAGTGTACCTTAGTTTAAATTAATTTAGAGTAAAATTCAATTAATTAATTAATTGATTAAGGTAAAATTTAAATTTTTACTTTATATTTACGTGGCTTTATATATTTAAATTTTTTTTAAAGGCTTTAAATTAATTTTTACATTTAAAAAAACTTTACAAGAATTTTTTTTACATTTATACTTTCTATTTACATTTGGAATTTCTATTTACATTTATTATTTTTAATTTTTACATTTTAAAATGTTACAATTTTTTTTTTTACACTTATATTTTAGGGTGTTTTTCTAAAGGTTTTAATTTTAATTTTTACATTTTTCTCTCTCCCTCCGCCAGACAAAAAGAAGGACGCTGCTTAAGGTTAAGCACGAGTTTAAACCACTGTGCGAGGCGGAGCCAAGTTCGCTGGATCCAGCCCCGCAGCGAGAGCTTTAAATGAGCTTTAATTGCTCATTGTGTGCCTTGGGCCAGTCCTGCCTCCAAAATCGCCGCCCATTAATTCTTGGGAAGGTTCTGCAGCAGCTGCACCGTCCCCGCCAGCGGTGCTCCCAGCTGGGTTGGCACAGCCAGGGGGAATTTTGCTCGCTGGGTAGAAAAAGGGATTTATTGGAGCAGCCGCTGTGTTTTGGGTTCCTGCGGTAAATCCCGGTGGGACCCACAGCCCAAAACCCACAGGGGAGCAGAGCAGGGAGAGGAGAAATGATGGGAACCCTCACCTGGGTGGCCTGCAGCCTGAAAATGGGGAGATTTCTGCATCATTTCTGCATCATTTCTGCATCGTTTCTGCTTTCCTGGATCTGTCCCTGCTGTCTGTCCCCCTGATCCTTTTCAGCCTTCTGATGTTTGCATTTTTGTAGTGGAGTTTCTCACGGATTTTCATGTAAACAAAGTGATGTTGTGGTAAACTGTCCTTCTGGTTTATCATTCCTCTCTTGGGGAGGGACAATTGATGGACTTCCAGTTTGACCAGTGGGGTTGGAGAAGGTGGCAGCCTTCATCCTCTAATCTGTGGTCACTGTCCAAAATCTATATAAATCGAAGTAGAAAAATAAACTCCCCTCTTTTTTTGCCCTGACGACCTGACTGTGTGCATGTCATTCATTTTGTGTCCTGTGACAGCAGCTGTCCCTGCTCCTGGCAGGAACATCATCATCCTCATCATCATCATCATCCTCATCATCCTCATCATCATCATCATCATCATCATCGATCTCCTCCATCGTTTCTGGTGGCTCCTGGGCTGCTCAGGGTGACACCTCCAGTGGGGCCTCATGTCCCAGTGCTGTCACCCAGGGGTGCCTGGGCAGGGGGGATGTGACACAGCCAAAGTGTCCCCACCCAGCTGCAGTGACAGTCAAAGTTGTCACTCCTGGGGACATCCATCCTCACTGAACCCCAGGGAATAGCTGACCCCAGATCCCAGGGCCTTCAGCTCCACCAGCTTCTCTTTCCTTGGGTGAAATCCTCCCTAAATCCACCCTGTGCTCATGCAAGACCATGGAAATGGTTTTTATCCCCTATTTTTTATCCCACCCTGCAGATAATCCCAGTTAATTCACCCACAAGGCCCCAGAACTACCAAGACCTTCCCCAGCCTCTGCCCTTGGCCTTTGACATGTCCCTGAAACAGCCTGGAGGGATGGAGATGCTCCAGGTTTGGGTGGCAGGGACAGAAAACTTGTCCTGGGACAAGTTTTGTTTTCTGGGACAAAGCCCATTTGTCCATCCCTCCATCCCTCACATCTCAATCCAGCCAAGGCTCAGCCAGCCCCATTTGCTGCCCTGGCCATGCAGATGAAGGTAAAGTTGTTAACGTGGTAAATGAAATTCGTTAATCAAGGGGAAGAGAAGGTCCTGCAGGGAAGGCTTCTCATTCATCCACTCCCTGCCACATCTAATGGGGATTTGTTTTCTCTGCATCTTCGTCTCACAGATGCAGAAATTCCAGCGCTGAGCCGAGTTGGAAATTCCAGCAGGAGAAAGCCCCAAAATCCTCCTCCCCTTCTCCCTTTGCATTCTCCAGACTGAGGAGGTTTCTAAGCACCACTGTTTCTGCTCTCACTGATTCACGGGGAGAACCTGAGTGCTTTAAAAGCAAGAAAACTACGATTTAAGGACCTGATAATTCCTGGGCTTGGGGGGCTCTTTGCTCTGGGAGGGATGTGGGGAATTCCACACAGGAATTTGGAGGGGATGGCTGGGAATTCCACCTTGCCTGCAGAGCTGGAGTGTGCCCAGATCCACGGGCACCCTTGGCAGGGGTTTCAGCCCAGTTTGAGCCTAAGGGATGCCGTGCCTCAGTTTCCCTGTTGTATGTGAGGAAGCTCAGGTGTGTAGGGACAACCACGTGCCACATCTGGATGTCCAGACCCGTCGATCCTGTGCCAGGTGTGACACTGAAGGGCTGACCCCAATTTTACTCCCTGTGACAAAGGCTCAAGCCGAGCCTGCTCCACCCTTTCCAGTCTCACCGCTCCTCACCCAGGCAAATTCCCAAATGGATTGGGCAAATCCCGAAGCCCTGGAGCCCACACCAGCAGCAGAGCTGGGTGCAGCCAGCCCAGCCCTTCCCCTCTCTGGGCTGCCAGGCAGCTCCATTAATTACTTTTATCCCTCTGCTGTTGGGATTGCTGTTCTGTGATCCCATTTAAAATCATTGATTTACCGCCGAGACATCGAGAAGCAATTTGGAGCAATTGGAGCTGTTATCTCACTGTGGATCACGTGCTGCTGGCTGTGAGAGGGGGAAAAGGGGGAAAGGGGAGGGAAAAGAAGAACGAGATCCAGCCTGGATCCATCCCTCACTCCATTCCACATCTCTGGACGGCTGGGAGGGAGTTTTGCTGTGGTCTGGGAGCAGGGAGATGGTCTTGGCTCCCTTCATTGGGATTTATCCTGGATTTGCCAGCACAAAGGGCCTGAAGGACAGGAAAGGTCCAAGGAGGGCCCTGAGGGTCAGAACTTGGGGATAAACTGGATTTTTCCAGCACAGTCACAGCCACGGGCACTTGCTGGGAGCTCTTTTTCAGCTTGGCTTCAAAAGTTTCTCCTCTCTCTGCTCAGGTTTGAGGCCCTGGATGTCACCTTCCCTCCAGGCTGGCTTTGCCTCCTGTGGCTCCTGCTGTGTCCTTGGAAAAACACCTTTTTGGGAGAGGAAGCGAAAGGAAAAGGAAATCCCATCCTGATTAGAGGAAAATCTCTGCATCAGTGAGCTCAGCAACAAAACCTCCCCCAGCTCCACCAGGCAAAGAACAATTCACAGGGTCAGGGGCAAGGATAAAACATTCCAGCACTGTTGTTTTTAACAATAAATTTCCAGTACATTTAGACCCACCTGGAAAAGAGTTCAGAAAAGTGAAAAGTCACTTCAGAAAGTGGCTCAAAAAGCACATTTGAGGTGGGTTTTGGGGGTATCTGTGTCTTATCAATCATTAGATGAGAATGAAATCGTGAGAGCCCTGGGAGGTGGTCACAGAGAGGCTTTGCTGATGGATGGAAAACTCTCTCCTGGCCATAACCTCCAGGACAAACCCTAAATCCAAAAATCTGCTCATGGAGAGAGTGAGAGGATCTGATTGGAAACAAACTGTGAATGTTCTTGGAGTGGAGAGAAAATAAATCAGCCACAAAGCAGCTACCTGAGAGCCGTGGTAATAACAGCTTTAAGACCACTCTCATGAAGGGATCCAGCTGTTTTCCAGAGAGTTTGGGAGCTGCTTTTTGGGGGCTGGGATGTGCAGGAGGTGCCTGTGCCCTTCTTGCATACACAGAAGCAAAGTGATGCTCTTTGGTGGCAGGGAAACACCTCAGAGATGATTTTGTTTTTTGGTGAAATGACACTGAATTTGTTGCTGCTGCTCCCAGAAATGCCAGGTTTGTGTTTCTCCCTCCCCACTCCAAAGCTTTCTGCTGGAATGGAGGTCACCCTCAGGGTTTTTGCTGTGTTCTCACCCTCAGCAGGATGCTTGGGTTGTGTGGGTGCCACACACAGCACCCGGGGTGACCCAACCACTGCAACCAGCAAAAACCACCCAAGAAAACACGTCAGCAAACAACCAAACCCTTCCAAGAAGTAAAGATCCCCAAATTCCCAGTTTTTCTGTAGGGAAGAGGAGATTTTTATGTGATGAGCTGGAGCAGGAGGCTCTCCCACAGAGCAAGACCCTGAGCTGCCTCCCTTGGAGACCAAATCCTTAAAAAGTGTCCCCAGAAGAGATAATTTCCATGCTGGAGGGCTCATCCTGGCTCTGGGTGTGCTGGATTCCCTGCCTGTGCGCCCCACAGCTTTTTTCCAGAGGCATTTTGGCATCTGCAGCTGTTGGCAGAGCAGAGCCAAGGCCATTCCTGCCAGAGACCTCCACAGACTCAATATCTCCTTTCCCAGCTATGCCAACAGCAGATTTATTTGGGCTTTTTCTTTTTCCTGGTTCTGCAGTAGTCGAGAAAATAAAAAAACCAACAGAAATCACTTTCCAGAGACATCGTCTGTGCTCTGTCTCCATTCCAGTCAAAATCAAAAGGGCTTGGGTTGATTTCCAGCTTTTTAAGGTAAAAGATAAATAAACTGAATCAAAGGAGGTTTCGGGGGGGAGAAACTCCAGATCAAAAGATTGAGGTGGCTCATTGCAAGCCAAGGAAACGTGTCAAGAGGAAATGTTTTTATTTCTGAATGTGGGGGTTTTTCTGTCCTTTTTCTCCAGGAGTTTTCAGCCACGAACCATCAGGTGCAGCAAGCCGGGATAAATCCAAGGGGCTTGGAGCCACCTGGGATAGTGAGTTAACAAAACGAAAAAAAATTCCTTTTGTGTCAATGTAAAAAGTGTGGGAATTGTAGAGCTCTATTGGCACAAGCGTGGTGTAAATCATGCTATGATTTAGAATCCCAAACAAAGCACAAAGCCATTGAATTTTTAGTTGCAGTGGGTCACAAAGAAGAAAATTGCCCCCATCTTCCTGCTCTTAGGGAGGAATGTAGAAGAGAATTTCTGAGAGAATCAGAAGAGATTCAAATTTGCAGAGCTGAATGAAAACAGAACAATTTAGTGCCTTTTGTTTGGTTGGTCCCAGAACAAATTTGGGGAAAAAAAACCCAAAAAACACAAAACCTAAAAAGGAATGTACTGAAAGATTTGCTTGGAAATTAAGAGTGAAAAAGAAGGTGCCCTAAATCAAAAAAATAACCAAAGAAAAAGCAGTAAGCTAAATCAGTTATCGTGTTCCTATCTTATTTTGTTTGCTTTCAGCAATGGGACCTTACCTGCCAAGTAACTAATAATAATAAATAACAATAATAATGAATTTGGGGTTGAAGGTGTCCAGGACGGGTGGAATGAGATGGTGTTTAAGGTCCCTTCCAACCAAACCCAGGTCCCTGTGGGAATCTGGGGTGGGGAGAGGGAGCTTGGGATTGTCCACGGAGCTGCCTCTGAACCTCCAGAGGGACTGGGATGAATCCAGAGGGGTTGGGGTCACCAGGATGGGGCAGAATGGGTGGGCACAGCCCAGAGATCAAAGATGGGACTCCAAGGTGCTCATGAACTCTCCCAGTGCTTCTCCCAGCTCATGTCCCCTCTCTCCAGCTCCAAAAAATCCCTGATTGGGTCACACCAACCCCAAAACCTGCATTTCCCCCACCTCCACTGAGGATACAACTCAGAGAATCCTTCCTTTTCCCTAAGTAACCCCAGAGCCACCTGAGCAGCGATTTTTCCTCATTTTTTCCCAGTGGTAAACCCGAGAATTGTGGCACCTCCGTGTCCTCCCCTGGCCAGCCCCAAACTCCTTTTATTAACCTGCTCAGCGGGGTCCTGCCAGATAAAATATATTTCACTGCGAGGACAGAAAGGGATGGGCTGGCAGGAAGCAGCGGGATCATTTCCATGGCATTGATCGGGGCAGAGCTGCTGCTGGCTCAGCACTTTGGAAGCCCTGGATTTCATCAGCGGAGTGCTCAAAGCCTCGGCTAATTGGATTTGCCGTCGTTAGGGTGATCTATGCCTCCTCCAAGTATTCCGGGCACGGGCCTGGCTGGGATTTTAGCAGGGACAGGGAGCCAAAAAGTCCTGAACCGGCAAGGTCAGGCAGGGAAAGGCAGCCTGGGATGTTTAAAAATCGGGACATCAAACATTGGGACATCACAGCCTGGAAAAGGCAGGGACAGAGCTGCAGCTGAAGTTTGGGCTGAGGGAGGGTTTTATTTTTTAACTGGCGCCTTGCAAAGGGCAGAATCAGACCCTGCAAATCCAGGGAGGGTGTGAAAAACCGGCTGGGGTTAATTGCTGAGCAGTGAATTGCTGTGGCATTAATTAGGCTGCAGCATCCCAAACCGCAGCCCTAGGCCTGCCACAGACTAAGGGTGTGCCAGTGGCAAGGTAAACTGAGGCATGGGTGGGTGAAGCTTTGCCACAGGGCCACCAAGAGGGGCTTTGAGAGGCTCTGCTCCTTGTCCCTGTCATGCTGCACCGTGACTATGATGCTGTTTCCATCCCCACTTTGTTTTTTCCAGATGTGTCTCAGTTTAAGCCACTTTTTCCTCAATCTGGTTTCTCTCCCGTCGCGTGGAGCAGCTCTTTAGGTTTCTAATGAAGACAGAGAGCTACAACCAAAACCAGCTGTAAAGCCACTAATTTGCAGGGAATGAAAATCCACGATTTCTTCTTTTCCTGGCCAAAAGGCTTTGCTTTACCCGGTCTGGCAAAAAAAACAAAACAAAACAAAACAAAACAAAACCAAACAAAAAAAAAAAAAAAAAAAAAAAAAAAAAAAAAAAAAGAAAAAAAAAAAAACACCCAAAAAAACCACACAGCCACCAACTCAATTTTGGATCCAAGCATGAGGAGAGCTCAGCTGTGCCTCAAAAATCAGATATTTGGGAGGTGTTTGCTCCCAGGGGAGGAAGGAAAGGCTCCAGCCCTGCCCAGCCCTCACAGCCTGGTTTTCAGTCATGTCCAAGACGAGCCCTTTGCCGGGAGGGAACACAGACGGGTAATTGGGAGCCGTGTCACGGCGGGTCAGACAAGCTGCTCTTCCCTGACCTTTAAATCCAGAAACTCACAAAATTGGGGCTTTTTTCTACAGCCAGGCTGCCGGGACAGTATCTGCTGCCTGCCCTGCCCGTGGATCCAGGAATAAATGGATTTATCCCAACCATCCCTCTGAGCAGAGCTGGGACAGGGGACAGTGAATCCTGGCATGGGACCCCCGGGGACAGCAGGGTCACCCCCCCGGCAGTGCCAGGAGGATCCCGGCAGGGGCAGGAGCCATCCGGGAAATGATTCCCCGCCGTGCTGAGTCGGGGGAATGGAAACGAGCCCGGCTCCTTTACGGGAAGCAGGGGCAGCTCATTGAAAATGCGGCCGTGGTTAAAGGATCTGCCTCTCCCAAAGCCGTCCTGATGCTGATCCTTTGCTGAAACGCTGCAGTGAAAGCCCAAAGGGGTTTGGAGGAGCAGCCTCTGTCCCAAAACAAAAAAATTCTCTGTCCTAGAGAATTCCTGAGCGATCCGGGTTGGAAAGGACCTTAAAGCTCATTTAATTCCAATGACATGAGCAGAGACATCTTGCCCCACACCAAAAGACACCCAGAAAGGCCCCAAAATTCCTGGCAAGCCCAAAAGGAGTCCTGGAGAGCAGCAAAAGTTTCCAGCAAGCCCTGAAAAATATTTCAGAGGGGCTCCAGTCCTGCCATCCTTGGGGGAGTCCTAGGAAAAGGGGAGAATTCATATCAGGATCCTTGAGGAGGCTCCATGGTGCTCCTGGGGGATTTGGGAGCCAGGATATTTCGGCAGCGCAGAGGGATCCTCAGCTGGGAGGACGGGAACAACTTCCTCTCCCAAAATTTGGTACCTGATGGGTTTTCCTATTCCCTGGAGCCCCTCAGAAGCCGGCCTCCAGCTGGTGCGGAGACAGGAGCATCCCTCCTCTCTCCCTAGGGAGGGATCTCCGCTGAGCCAGGCAGAAAAAACAGCCGCGAGCCCCCAGAAATAATGGCGCAATTAGCAAAGTAATTAAATCGCGGCTGCCGAGCAAATCCTGCCCCGGGAATGTCAACAGCGGGGGCGGAGTGGGGACAGAGCCGGGTCCTGCCTTGATTAAACTTCCCCCGGCCAGTCAGAGATGGCCCTTCTTATCCCGGGAAATAAATCTCCTACACCTCTGGGCAGGCCCCAATCCATTTATATTTATATTTGTATTTATATTTATATTTATATTTATATTTATATTTATATTTATATTTATATGTGTATATGTATATAGAAATCAGCATAAAGCTTTCAGGTATTTTTTTATATATAAAAAATAATTTTAAGGCCACCCAGGGGAGAAATTTCCCCAGATCCAAAAGTGACAAACTGCTTACAGAGGCTTTTAAAACACGACACACCACCCCGGACCAGGGCTCACCTGCCAGGGAAACTGAGGCACGGCTGGGGCTGCTCCGGGTGCAGCACTGCAGGTTTTGGGGTCCCCGTTCCCAGACAAATCCCACCCTAGGGACACCCTGGAGGCTCCCAAGGGGGTGGGATTGATGGGAAAAGGGCCCTGAGTGAGGCTGGAGGTTGAGAGAAAACCCAAGGCAGGAGGAAATGATGGAGGAAAAGGGAAAGGGACTGACCCCAACACAGAATAATCCAAATTTTTCACTCTCTTTTGATCCCTCCCCTCTCTGAGCACACAGACATTGATACCTTGTGAGGTTTGTGGGGTTTTGGAAGGGTTTAAAGGGTTTGTCAGGCACAGCTGGGGGCACCAAGCATCCCTTGGGGAGGTGAGGGGACATCAGGGTGCAGGTCTCCAGCTCTGCCTCCTCCTCCTCCTCCTCACAGGTGGCTCCCGCAGCCTCACGAGGCCAAATTAAAATGCAAATATGTCCCTGCCTGCTGGGAACAGATAGTGAACCACTAAACAGGGAAAAGGCAGCAGGAATAAACACATGGAGCACTGAGAGGAGCTGCTTTTGCATTATTTTACCCTTTTTTTTTTTTGCTATCTGTGACACTCCGTTTGGTTGGGGATTATTTAATAGGATCTGAGGCAGTCAATGGGGAAGGTGCTGGGTTTGGGGTAGCACAGGTGGGTTTGGGGCTTGTCCCCACGAGTGTCACCAGCCCCCAGCTGCAACCTCCATCTCCTCATCTCCAACAGCACCCTGGGGTCTTTTTAAAAAATCATTATGTCCCAACTGGATCATTCCTATGAGAAAAAAAATAAACTGGCAGTGGCAGGAGTGAAGAGGACCAGACACTCTCAGAGCCTTCAGAGATTTCCCATTTTCCTGGGGTTTGTCCCTGGGTGTTTTGCATTTGCTGACGGACTTCCAGGGCATCAGAAGCCTGGAAAAAATCGGTGGGGAGATGCTTTCCTGGTGTTCTGAATTCCCAGAGGGACTGGGATGGTGGGTGAGACTCAGGGGAGTGAATTTAGGGGTGTCTGTAAGTGCACCCCTGCTCCTGGGAAAAGCTTTACTATATTATACAGCCCTTATATATCTATATATCTATAGATAGATATATAGATAGATATAATATCTAGATTATATCGATCTATCTATCTATA
>JBBMKD010000063.1:5501703-5514019 GCA_037834095.1 Argya squamiceps | reverse complement strand
CATCGGGCTCCGCTGGGTGCCAGCGAGGGGAGGGCGGCAGGGGGAGGCGCCTTCCTCCTCCTCCTCCTCCTTCTTTTTCTCCTCCTCCTCCTCCTCGCAGCTCCCACCTCCCGCTTCCCGAGCCCCCCACCCCGAACAGCCGCAGGGCCTGTCCCGGGGGCCAAAGCAAAGGGATGGTGAAATTTGGGGTGTTCAGAGCCCCCCCCCGGGCACGGGTGAGTGAGGAGAGGAGCAACCACAGGGTTTGGTCACTCCTGGCCACTCTGTGCCACACCTGCAGTTTGTCCCCTCTGTGCCACCCCTCTTGTCACCCCCTCCCTGCGGGCTGTGGGGTGTTGGGGACCCCCTGTGCCCCCCTAGGGTGGGGGATCAGTCACCCCTTCCCTCCCTGGTGCCCTGCACACCTCGACACATCCCGGGATTGGCTCCTGCCGGGCCTGGAGGTGCTTCCAGCAGAGCTGGGGAGGGATTCCTTTATCCCGGCTTGTGGAACCATGTGGGAGTTGGGATTTTGGGAATGCCGCACTCTCCTCAAGTGCCCACCGGGGATGTGAGAGCATTTTAGGGCTGAGACCCCATTCCCACCATGGCTGGCTGGGTTTTCCTGCCCACACCAAGCCCCGGGTGCCTCCCCTCTCCCTGCTCTGCCTCCCTCCGTTCCCCCATCTCCCTTTCCCAGGAAACCTCGGCCGGCACGTCCCTCCTGGCAGCCTCGTTGGCGGTGGAAGTGCACAAGACATCTCCATTAAGGCCCAAATAATTCACGGCAATTAATGGGATTGACCTTGAACAGTGACAGGAGCTGGAGATGCCCCCGGGAAGAGGCGGCCCCGCAGGGCTGAGGAGGGGGATGCATCCCCCCGAGGGTCCCCAGCACCTTTGGGTGCTGCTGGGAGGGCTTTGGGAACAACCCCGAGGAGTGGCAGGACCGGGGTGAAGAAGAGGAGGGAGATTGGATTGTACTTCAAACCCGCCACCTGGAATTCTGCAGGAACGGCTCAGCGTTGTTTTGGAGCGGCCCCGCCGCCTCCCAGGCTGCTTGTTTCCATAAAAATGCCATGATTTATAAACCAATCTCCCGATGGCTTCAGGAGGGGAGGGCTGACGCCGGGGCCGAATCCCCAGGGATGGACCCGCGTTAGACGGAGCGAGGCCCGTGATTTCCCAGCTCAGAATTCCCTCCTCCCCAGCAAAGCCTCAGTTTCCTCACCCCAAAACGAGCATTGGGAGATGGGGACGAGCATGGGGATGATGGCAGGACCGCGCCTCATCCCTCCCCGCCTTGGGATCCTTTCCCGCTGATGGATGAGGGCTTTTAAAGAGGGATGTTTGGGTGCAATCCCTCCTGCGCTCCCGCGGCGCCTCTGGCAGGTTCTTGGCATCGCCGCCGGGAGATTTTTCAGCCGTTCCAGAAAGGAGTATTTTTACCCCAGCTGGATTTTATTTATGACTCCGGCGCTGGCGGGAGCTGGGGCGGGCAGGAGCTGGGCTGGGATCTCTCTTTCCGTGAGGAGCAAAGCCAGGGGGATGTGCTGGAGGTAAATCCCGATATTTCAGCAGGAGCTGAAGCAGAAAAGGGCAAAATTCCACCCCAGGACAAGGTCCCACGTGTGGGACCCACCCGAGCAGCTTCTGGGTGGATTTTCCAAGGAGTTATCCCAAAAAAACACTGAGGGATGTCCAGGCTTCCCAAATCACCACTGAGCATGTCCACCCCATTGGCTTCACTCCGCAAAAACACCACGAACACCCCATGTTGTTTTGGGTTTTTTTTAGCTTTTTGATGTTTGCATTTTTGTAGTGGAGTTTTTTACAGATTCCAATGCAAACAAAAGCAATATTATTGTAAACTTTTCTTTTTGTTTATCGTTTTTCCCTTTAAGAGAGACAATTGACAGACTTCTAGTTTGACCAGCATGGTTGAAGAAGCGTCAACTTTATTGTCCAATCCGTGGTCACTGTCCAAAATCTATATAAATCAAAGTAAAAAAATTACCTTCCCTCTTTTTTGCCCTGATTGCGTGCATGTCCTTCATTTCGTGTCCTGTGGCAACACCCCACGCCCCAGGCCCTGCACGGAGCAGGGTTTAGGGGCTGGAGGCGCTTCCCCCGTGGATAAATCCGGGCTGTGGGAGCCAAATCCCGCAGGATGCCGTGCCAGGTCGGGCAGAGAGCACGGCCGGTAATCCCCGGCCGCCGTTTCACCTGCCCTAATCCCGGGGCAGCACTAATCGCCGGGATAACAGGGCAATAATCACCCGGGCCAGCCCTAATCCCTGTGGGAGCCGCTCTGGAGGCGCCCCCGGGACGGAGCCACGTCCCCTGGGGAAACTGAGGCACACACAGCCTCTCTCCAGCTCTGCTGTTCCCAAGGGGTTTGCTGGGATGATCAGATGGATCCATGAAGAGCAGGAAGAGCTCCTGGAGTGCAAACCTGTCCTCTGGATGCATGAACAGGAAAACACATCCCAAACCCCATTTTCTGGGGGGGTTTACCAAAAAAACAAGAGCTTTGCAGCTGGAGTTGTTATTTTTCACCCCCAGGAGCCTCCAGAGAAGATAAATCCCCTTCAAACCAGAAAGAATTAATCCAAACCAGCCCTGGG
This sequence comes from Argya squamiceps, assembly GCA_037834095.1. Taxonomy (NCBI): domain Eukaryota; kingdom Metazoa; phylum Chordata; class Aves; order Passeriformes; family Leiothrichidae; genus Argya; species Argya squamiceps. The sequence continues at coordinate 5,511,413 of JBBMKD010000063.1, read as the reverse complement.
GACAGGCCAGGAGAGTGAAAGCCTCACTCCAAGGTTTTCCCATTATTTTCCAATAATTCAGGCAGGGAAGTTCCTTGGTAGTGGCTGGAGCATCCCATCCCCACAGCTAATCGTGAAAGGTGATTAAAAATACATCTCCATCCCCTCCCTTCCAGAGCACTGCCCAAAATCCATTTGTATCCTCAGCCCTTCCTTCTATGCTTCTGATAATGACAGAAATAGAGAAATCCCGTGATTGCCATAAATTTATTCATTTTATGTGATTATTTCTGAGGAGAGGGGGGGGGGGGGGAAGGAAAGAAAAAAGGAAAAAAAGCGCTTTTATTGGAATAATTGTCCAGCTGGATTCATGGATTGTTCTGTGGATCCATGGCTGTCAGTGGTCCCAAGGTTCTCCATCCTCCCAGGAAAACAGGTGGGAAAAACAAACAAACAAAAAAATAAAAAGGGCTGAAATACTGAAATATTTCACTCCTGAGCTGCTGCAGGTCCTGAGCACACCCCAGAAAATCTGACTTTTGGGTGCCCCGATGAGTGCAAAGGCACATTAGGTCCAGAATGCAATATTTATAATATTAAAATGAATATTTCAGTAGGGCCCATAAAAGGGGCGGAAGGAAGAGGCGAAGCCGCGGCGCCGAAGCTGCTCCTTCCTGCCAGATGAAAATGTTTCATTTCACTTTTACTGCTCCAATTCGTCCCTGCCTTGACTTTTACCTTCGATTAAAATATTCATTTTGGGGTGTAATGTAGGAATTTAATATTTCAGCTGATTTAACAAGTCAATATTATCAAAGGGGTCTCAAAGGAGAGCATCTCAACAGACCAGCACTGACATTATTCCTCTTTTCCTTCCAAAAAATTTTTAATCCCGTGGGGAAATTTCTCCATTTCTGATTTTACCTCTGCTTTTGCGAGGAAAAAAATACAAAAAACCACCGAAATATTGGGTTCCCCAATATTTAAATCACTGTGTCCAGGGGCTGGGCTGTGTTTTATGTGCACCCAGAACTCCCTGATGGAAACAGAACATCCCAACACCTTCGAAATCCAGGGAATTGCTGCACACCCCCTTCCTCCAGCACCAGGGAATCAAAGCACCTAATCACAGCAGCTCGTTAGGAGGGCTGGTTATCTTGGCAGCCAGAGAGGCCAACAAGAGAGTCCCTTTCCTTGGCTTGCTGTTTGTTTTGGGGTTTTTTAAAAAGAAAAAATAAATTGTGGTGGTTTGGAGTTGGATTGAAGCACTGGGTGAGTTCAGGGGCAGCTCCTCTGAAATCAGGGCTGAGCTGGCCATGGGGGTTTGGGGTTGGGAGCAGCGGGGTGGGGACAAAAGCATCATTTTATCCTCATTTTGGGGGCTTCAGGGAGGGTTTGCAGCATGGTGAGAACCAGAAAATCATTTTATCCTCATTTTTGGGGGCTTCAGGGAGGGTTTGCAGCATGGTGAGAATCAGAAAATCATTTTATCCTCATTTTGAAGGAATTGAGGGGGGATTTGCGGCATGGTGAGGACCAGCCCATTATTTTATCCTCATTTTGGAGGGGCTGAAGGCATTTGCAGCACCTAAAAATCAGCCTCTTGAAGTGAGCAAGGCCCAGCAGATGCTGATAAAACCCAAAAGCTTTTGGGTTTTGTTTGTTTGACAAAAAGCTTTTGGGTTTTATCAAAGGGGGTTCCAGAGCCCCTTTTCCCCTTCCCTGGACCCATCCCAACAAGGGTTTTCCATCTGGGACAAAGACAGTTGAGCATCCCACAGCTTGATTTGGGTTTTTGGGGCTGCTTGGAACCAGTTTTCTCCATCCCACAGCCTGGTTTGTTTTTTGGGGTGCTTTGGGATCAGTTTTCTCCATCCCACAGTCTGATTTGGTTTTTGGGGCTGCTTGGAACCAGTTTTCTCCATCCCACAGCTTGATTTGTTTTTTGGGGTGCCTTGGGATCAGTTTTCTCCATCCCACAGCCTGGTTTGGTTTTTGGGGTGCTTTGGGATCCATTTTCTCCATCCCACAGTCTGATTTGGTTTTTGGGGTACCTTGGGATCATTTTTCTCCACCCTACAGCCTGGTTTGATTTTTGGGACACCTTGGGATCAGTTTTCTCCATCCCACAGCCTGGTTTGGTTTTTGGGGCTCCTTGGGATCAGTTTGCTCCATCCCACAGCCTGGTTTGGTTTTTGGGGCTCCTTGGGATCAGTTTTCTCCACCCCACAGCCTGGTTTAGTGTTTGGAGTGCTTTGGGATCAGTTTTCTCCTGGCTACTGGGGTCCCACCACCACCACATCACCTACAAGACACACACCGGGCACTCTGCTGAACCCCAAACCCCACCCAAACCCCTCCAAAACCCCAAACCCCAACACCAGCAGCAGGAGGAGACTTCCCATTCTCCCTCCCCACCTCCTCCCAGGGGATTTGAACACATTCCCGAGGGAATCTCCCCCCGGGGTTGGCAGAGGAGGGATCAAACCCATCCCAAATTCCCCCCCGGGGCAGAGAGGGGCAGCGCCCACCAGGCTCGGGAGGAGAAAGCAAAGCCTGGCTTTGATCCCGGAGCTCCGAGCTCCATCTCAGCGCCCTCCCGGCTGCCGCGTCCAGCGGGAAAACAACGGGAGCAGCTGCTGAACCAGCTGGGGTCAGCCTAATGGGCATCCCATAATGGCCAGGGGGGTCCCGGGGCCGCGGGATCCCAGCTGGAGCAGCAGCCAGCACCATCCTTCCTGCCTGCCATTAGCCATCCCAGATGGGATTTGGGCTCTTCCCGTCCCTCCCGGACCCCCCCTGGAAGGAGCATTTAGGAACATGAATTTTTCAGGAGCTCGTTTAGCAGCTCCTGAAAAAATCTTCCCAGCTGGTCGTGGGGAAAGTGGGTTAACCCTTTTTTTTGGGGGGGTGAGGATTTAAGGGGCAGATGCCGAGTGCTAATGGGGTTGCTGGGATTTGGAGGGGTGGAAAAAGGCAGAATTTGGAGCAGGGGATGGGTTTGGCTCCTTGGTTTTTTTTCTTCGAGACCAGGGAATGGCAGCAGGAATTGGGTTTCACCCAAAATATCCCTGCAACAAGCAGGGAAAACCTCCTCAGGGTGCACCTGGGAGGAAAACCTGCCGGGAAATCCGTGCAGAATGGTGTTTCACCCAAAATATCCCTGAAACAACCAGGAAAACCTCCTCAGGGTGCACCTGAGAGGCAAAAAACCTGCCGGGAAATCCGTGGAGAATTGGGTCTCACGCAAAATATCCCTGGAACAAGCAAGAAAATCCCGTCAGGGTGTACTTGGGAGGCAATAAACCTGCCGGGAAATCCACGCAGAATGGTGTTTCACCCAAAATATCCCTGGAAAAAAAGCAAGAAAACCTCCTCAGGGTGCACCTGAGAGGCAAAACCTGCCGGGAAATCCGTGCAGAATTGAGTTTCACCCAAAATATCCCCGAAAAAAAAGCAGGAAAACCTCCTCAGGGTGCACCTGAGAGGCAAAAAACCTGCCGGGAAATCCGTGCAGAATTGGGTGTCACCCAAAATATCCCTGAAACAAGAAGGATAAACCCCATAGGGTGCAGCTGGGAGGCAAAACCTGCCGGGAAATCCTTGTAGAGTCCCCCCATCACCTGCCGGGAGCCTTTGGGATCACAGGCAAAGCCGGATCCGACGGGCAGGAGCCACCAGCAGGACTGGGAGGCGTCGGGGAAAATTGCATTTGAAGCACAGCCAGTGCTGGGAGTCCGGAATAATTATAGCAGCGGGGTCAAAAGAGCCTCCTGCAACATCGTTTCCCCGCTCAATAGGCAGCAGCTGTCCGAAATAAAATTAAAATTAAAAAAAAGTCCCCAGAAAGTCCACACAAGGGAAAGGTGGGGGACAGCCAGGAGAGAGGGAGGATTCTCCAGTGGGATAATGGCTGGGCTGTCTGGGGGAAGAATCAGGATTTTCTGCCCAGTTCTGCTGTTTGAGGTTTCTAGCAGTGATTTCTCTCAGGATTTTCAGCAAAACTCCCCTGCCCTCGGTGGTGTGTGGCCAGAAATGATTCAGGGTTTGGCTACAGGTGGGCACAGCTCGATTAAAGCCCCCAGGGCTGCTGGTGAGGGTGTGATCGATCCTTTACATCGACCTGCTAATGGGGCTGGCTGTGGGGAGGGATTTCCTGATGTCTCCAACCCTTTCAGACCCTCTGGGAACAGGGGCAGCATCTGCTGGGTGATCCCATCCTTCCTCACCCTCATCTTCCTCTGCAGAGGGTCCCCCACACCTGCATTTCTCCAGTCTGGGATCAGGATTTGTAAAACCCAGCAGCCTTTGAGGGCTCTGCAGAAGGACTGAGGTGTTGTCACCGACGTTCAGAGTGTCCTTTGTCACCTCCCCTGCTCGGCCCTGGCACAGATCAAAAGGGGTTTGGATTTTGGGGCGTTTCCAGAAGGGTCTTGCCCCATATCCCAAGGCTGGGGGTCCTATCAGTTCCTCCTCTCCCGTTTTTCCTCTCAGCCCTGCTCCCAGCTCAGCCTGAAGGTGAATTCTGGGGGGAGCAGCTCTGATTTAGGATTTTGTGCCACCAACAAAACCACCGGGATTGGTGACAAAGTGCCCTGACCAACATGTACCCTCAGGATATTCCCCCAAACATCCAGGCTGCCATTCCCATGGAAAACCTCCTGGAAGAGACCAAAATTCCACAAATTCAAAACCAAACCCCCCGAAATAGACCCAAATCCCACAAATTCAAAACCAACCCCCCCAAAATAGACTAAAATCCCACAAATTCAAAACCAAACCTCCTGGAATAGACAAAAAAATCCCATAAATTCAAAACCAAACCTCCTGGAATAGACAAAAAATCCCATAAATTCAAAACCAAACCTCCTGGAATAGACAAAAAATCCCATAAATTCAAAACCAAACCCTCTGGAACAGACAAAAATGCCACAAATTCCAAACCAAACCCCCTGGAACAGACCCAAATCCCACAAATTCAAAACCCAACCCCCTGGAAGAGACCAAAATCCCACAGCAGGGAATGGGGGGTGGCAGCTCCTCCGTGCCTGCAGCTGGATCCTGGCCCTGGCTTTGGGCAAGGAAACAAAAAGAAAGGAAACAAAATCCCCCCCCCGGGACTGCGGCCTCGGATGCTCTGAACAGCCCAAATTGGGGTTATTTTCCAGCTTTTTGGCCAAAGCTGCTGGAACTTGACCTTGAACCAGTGTCTGGTTCCCTCCTGCCAAGCCTGAACTGCAGGAATTTCAGCAAAATAAAACCTGGAGCTGGGTGTGAGCTGTTTCTGCCCAGCCCTGGAGACGGGGAGCTTGGCTGGCACCCCAAATATCCCCAATGGCCTCAGGGTGACAGCCAGGCACCCCAAATATCCCCAATGGCCTTGGGGTGACAGCCAGGAGCCCCAAATATCCCCAATGGCCTCGGGGTGACAGCCAGGAACCCCAAATATCCCAAATGAACCCGAGGTGACAGCCAGGCACCCCAAATATCCCCAATGGCCTTGGGGTGACAGCCAGGAACCCCAAATATCCCAAATGGCCTCAGAATGACAGCCAGGAACACCAAATACCCTAAACGACCTCAAGGGTGACAGCCAGGTGCCCCAAATATCCCCAAATGACCCCGGGGTGACAGCCAGGCACCCCAAATATCCCCAATGGCCTCAGAATGACAGCCAGGAACCCCAAATATCCCAAATGACCTCAAGGGTGACAGCCAGGCACCCCAAATATCTCCGAATGACCTCAGAATGACATCCAGGCACCCCAAATGACCTCGGGGTGACAGCCAGGCACCCCAAATATCCCAAATGACCTCATGGTTACAGCCAGGCACCCCAAATATCCCCAATTACCTCAGAATGACAGCCAGGCACCCCAAATCACCTCAGGGTGACAGCCAGGCTTGAGGTGGAGGGGTTTTCAGGTGGATTTTGGGGACACGCAGCAGCAGTGAAAGGGGAGCCTGGGGAGGAAAGGGAAGCCAGCAGCCCCTTCCCATCCCCACCGCTCCCCCAAATCTCCCAATTAACGCCGCTAATTGCCCGTTTGCGGCCCGGCCGTGGCGCTGATGGGATCAAGGGTCCCTCTGGAGCCTCCCCTGCCCCTCGGGCCGAGCCTGACTCCGGCAGGGCGGCACCGCCCGCAGGATATTGAATTATCCCCCTGCCTTGTGCTGGGAATTGCCAGTTAAGGCTCTTAGGCAGGGCTCGCTCCCAGCCCCTAATCTCATTCACCTGCCATTTACCCCGGCATGCAGAGATACCGGGGATCACATTGCTAATTAGAGGGAATAATCAACATTTACCCGCGGGATCGCGTCGCTTGCCAGAGGGAATAATCGATATTTAGCAGGGGTGCTGCAAATTGCAGGGCAGGGCAGTTCCAGGTGGGTGGAGTTGGGGTGCAGCAAAGGGGAAAAATGGGTCCTGGAGCTCCAAAATTCCTCAAGAAAAGAAGTGGGAAAGGAGAAATTTGGGGTTTGATGTGCGTGTGGATTAATCGCATGAATAAAAAATTAAAATCATTCTCCAGCTAAGCATCCAAAACACCAGCCTGAGAGTCCCCAGGGAATGTTCTCCCAATCCCAGGGATTTCTGGGCCCTAAAACCAGATTTGGGGACACCAAAACCATTTCCAAGCTCGATGGAACCCATCCGAGTTGGTCAAAATAAGGAAGGAAATAAGGAGAGAAGGAAATAAGAGAAGGAATAAGGAGAGAGGAAATGTGACAGTCTGGGTTTCACCTTGGCAGGGGGAGAGGTTTGGTCCTGAAATTCCTTCTCCACTTCCAAACTGCCTTCAGGGATGCTGGAAATACCCTGAAATTCAAACAGCCCCCCCTCAAATCCCTTCCTTTCAGCCCTCAAAAAGTTATCATTTAATTAAATACAACCCAAAATGCTTTGATTAGGGCCCAAGACAAAAAAAATCTCCTTTTTTTTCAAACCTATAAAAGATAAAACCCCCAAAAGCCGTGGGGGTGGAAGTTCCCACCACTTTTGAGGCAGAACAGGGACAGGAGCAGCATCAGGAATGGACGTGGTGCCACGGAGGCAGATGGAGGAGAGCTCTGCACGAGAAATCCTCTTCATCCCGTTTACATTTTGCTAAATCTTGATTATTTTTCGGCTGGAAAGTTTTTAAAAAACTGGGTTTTTAACACCTTCCCGCAGGGCTGCAGCTCCCTGCCGAAAATAGGGAGGGTGCTGACACCCACTCCACGACTCCTCCCGTCCTCAGTTCCTTTTTTTTATCTTTTTGTGCTATTGATATGATTTTTCTTTTTTTCCTCCCGGCTCATTTCAAGCCTGAGCTCCCCAGCCTCTCGCTGACATCTGTTAAATATCCCTGAAACCCGAGCCCGAAGGGTTTGGAACCACGACTCGCTGCTATTTTCAGGATCAGGAGGGGTTTTCCCCACGCTGGGCTCGCTGGCAGCCCCGGGCGATCCAGGACATCAACCCACTGAGTTTTCCGCTGGATTTGTTCTCCAGGGAACAGCACAGGCTCCAGAAAAGCTGCTGGAAGAGGGTGAAACCAGAATTGTCCCCAATAACGAGAACAAGAGGGGACCAGCAGGGAAAGACAAAGCATCTTGCACATCCCAGGATGCCCAGCCCACCTTCCGCGTTCTCCTCCTCATCCTGCTAATTCCAATCAAGGAAAACTCCATTTGAAGAGAAGGAAAAAACCAGTAATTTAATTTATTTATAATATATTTTTTTGGTGCATATTGGGCGTGCTCGCCGCCCGAGCCCAGCCCCTCTGTTTCACTGTACTAATGACTTTTTACACTCCAGGTAAAATCAGAACAAGACAGGAAGAGCTTTCGAGAGAGCTCGTTCTGACAAATTCCTCACTGTAATTACTGGAGCAGAAAGAACTCATCAGCAGAACACGCCGTTGCTCGGGGCGCTAAAAGTCTCGAGTGGTGGTGAATGGCCCAGATCCGGGAGCCGCAGAGCCGGGCAGGGCTCGGCAGGTCCCGCACGCCCAGCCCCGAACCAGGAGCGATTTTATACCCCAGTGACCCCGAGAAATCCCCGTCCCCCCGGGCGCTGCGGGGGATGGGTTGGGGTGGGTGGTTACGGGAGGTTTGGGGCTGGTTGGATTCTCTGGGAAGGAAATCCAGGCTCGTTCCCACTGCTCAGCCAGGTCTGCTGCTGCTCTGGCAGAAAAAAAATAATTAAAAAAAAAATAAATCCATTTCTGTAGTTTTGGTTTCGTGTCTGAGATGTTTTAGTTTTCTAAAATTCTTTTTTTTTTTTGGAAATTTTTTATAGATAACAAAAGTGTTTTCGTAAACTGTACTTTGTTTCTTCATTTCTTTTCCTAGGAGGGACTTCTTCTTGATGTCCCTCTGGTCTGACCAATGTGATCAAAAAAGTCTGCCTTTGTGTCACCAACCAGCTTGGCCTGTGTAAAATAGTATATAAAGAAGACACATCCCAAAAATAAAAGAATCATTTTCAGCCTTCTGAAGCTCAGAGTGTGTGTCATTGTGTACATTGTGTCACACTTCCATCAAAACCGAAATCAAATCCATCAAAAGCAAAAAGGGGGAATAAAGCCCAGCCTGGGCTGGTGGCAGAGCTCCAGCAGTGGTTCCAGCAGGGCTGGAATGTCCCTTTTTGGGTGCACCCACAGCTCGGGAGGTGCTGGAGAAGCAGGTCGGGAGGGAAAAGCCACCGGGGTGTCCCCAGGGGCAGGAGGAGGTGACAGGCACGGGCTGGAGGAGGGAGCAGCACCGGGGTGGAAGGAGGGGACAGCACAGAGGGACCCCAGGACCTTCCCAACCCCACATCCTCACCCCAAACCTGGGCCTGACACCCTCAAGGGGACACCCAGGGAATGTTTCTCTCCCACGAGCAATGGCTTGGCTGGGAAAGGGGTTTGGGAAGAGCTTTTGGGGCGTTTGGAGGGGACTGCAGAGGTGTTGTGACATTCCTGTCCCTCATGTCCTGGGAAAGGGTTTGGGAAGAGCTTTTGGGGCATTTGGAGGGAAGTGCAGAGGTGTTGTGACATTCCTGTCCCTCATCCCTCATGTCCTGGCCTCAGAACAGAGAAAACCCACCCCGGCTCGGCTTTCACTGCCCCCTCCAGCCAAGGCAGCTCTCAGAGAGAGAAATCCCCTAAAAATACGGGAGAGAGAGGTTCTAAATGCGGGCTGAGCAGGTTTAGAGGGATGAAGGAGAAGAGAAATCCCTCCATCCTTGATCCTCTACCCTGGGATGAGCTTCCAGCACGGCGGGCTGGGGGCTGCAGGGGTGTCCCCCCGCTCAGGGGACAATGGGGACACACAGGAGGGCTCACAGCGGCACACGGAGTGTCCGTCCCCTCCCCTCCGCCGCCACCCCGCCGCCGCTGCTGGCACCTAAAAGGATTAGTCATTAGGGATTCATGGTGGATTAGACACTCGGCCCCATATGGCTTAAACACCGCGGGCAAAGCATTAGCGGGGAGCTGGCGGGGGAGGGACAGGCTGGGGGGCAGCTGGGGGACACTTGGGGACAGGCTGGCACCGCCCTGTCCCCCTGGCTGGAGGGACCAGAGCTGGAGGGGCTCCCAGGCACCAGGACAGGAGGGGGATTGGAAACCCAAAAAGGGAAAATTTTTGATCTGGATGGATCCAGAGCAGGATGGATCCATGGAGCTGGATGGATCCAGAGCAGGATGGATCCAGGATGAATCCATGGATGGATCCAGAGCAGGATGGATCCATGGACCTGG
>JBBMKD010000063.1:5437516-5485189 GCA_037834095.1 Argya squamiceps | reverse complement strand
CCCTTCCCTTCCCTTCCCTTCCCTTCCCTTTCCCTTTCCCTTCCCTTCCCTTCCCTTCCCTTCCCTTCCCTTTCCCTTTTTATTTTAATATTTCTTTAAGTTTTATTTTAGAGCAGACTCATTAGCCAGTGTATCAGCCAGGGCTCTGACCACCCTGATCTGGTGGCAGGTGCCCCTGCCCATGGCAGGGGGCTGGAAATAGGAGCTTTCAGTTCCCTCCCAACCCAAACCATTCTGTTATTCCATCTCTCTGCTTCCACACTACTGAGCTGGATCAAGTAGAAGTATCTACAAAGTAAAAGCAGAGCCTTTTACAGCTGATTAAAATGTGTCAACTGAAGTGAGAGAGCAATGAGGGGCCAAGGTTTGGGGTGTGCTCTTGGTGATTAAACACAATCCAGTCGTGCAGCCCAACCAGGAGAGAGGGGATAACTCTCAGCAGGACAGATTTGCTCTTGGTGTCTGTGGAAAGGCAGCACCCACTGTGCTGAGTGAGACATCTCCCCATCAGCACTGGCTGCCTGTGCTCTGACCCAGCTCTCAGATTGATTGCATAGGGTTAAAATGTTTCTAAAAATCGTGGGAATTTTACACAATAGATTCAGGGGAGGTGGAAAAAAGGTTGGGCCTGGATAGGCCTGGGAAAGGGAACCAAAACTACGTAGGCCCTGGAAACAAGGGTTAGATTTTGTCTTTACTGGATCATGTGAAACTGCACCTGCATAATCATCATATGATAAATGATATGATTGTTAATTGTAATGATTGTTTGGTGATGGAATATGATTATTATCTTAAACAAGAATCATGAGAAATTATATTTGGGGGGCCTGATGGAAACTACAAGGATTCATACTTGGATAGGATCAATATATTCAATAGAACAATATGAGTTTAATGATTAATATATGTAGTTATATAACAAAAGGGTATGGAAATATGACCATCTCAAATCCATGTTGGAGTCAGATTTGGGTCTGTACCCTGTACCCCTGATTCCCAGAATTGTTCAATAAAAGCACCTGCAGATAATCATTCTGTGATTGTGTGTTTCAACGCTAACAAGATTGCTCTGGTGGTGCTGTAGGACCCTTCCCTGGTGTCCCTTTGGGTTCTGTTTGGGGTGGGTGAGTTTCCTTTGGAATGGGAGAGGAGCAGAGCAAGGTTGAATTCTGTGCAATGTCTCTGCTCACTCCTCTGCTGTCTTTGTTCAGCTTTTGTGTTTTTAAGAGCTCTCCAGGAGCTGCTTGTGCTGAGCTTGGGAGCTGTGTATGGTGAACCCTTCTGACCTTGCTGGGACACTGTTTAAAATAATATTTCCCTTGCAAATGCCTCCCCATTGAGTCACTTGGCTAAATTCAAATTAAGCTGCTGTTCAGAGTGAACGAGGATGACAGAATTGAACCCTCAGAGAATTACAAAAATCTAGCACAATTTAAATTGTGCTACCTGCAACTTTCCCACTTTCCTGCAGGAAAATGAGTGTCCCTTGTTACCAAGGGTAGGGTGCTCTGAGATATTGCAGCTGGAGCATGTAATGTGTGAGCCAGCCCGAGCCTGCCTCTGAACCAGAATTTTCATTAAACTCTACAAAGTGATGCTGGGTTTCAAACAAAAACCCAAAAAATGAAACAGAGCAAAACTCTTGAGTTTTTATGATTTTGACTCTGAATTTTGGTTGCATCTGTAGAGGTTTGAGTACAGAAAATCAGGCAAAAAATACCAAATTATTTTGAGTCCAGTCTTTAATTAGCTTCTCTCAGATAAGCAATTTAAAGTGATCTTAAATTTAAAAGTTTATCCAAAGGCCACTGGAGTTGCTTGGAGTTTTTTCCACTGACGTGCAGGTTGAAGTGTCCAAATGGCACAGTTTAATCTGAAACATGTAATTGTTTTATCTGAGTTTATCATGAGTTTAATCTCAAACATGTTTCAGTGAGGCACAAGCCATGTTTGCTAATACATGCCAAGGAGCTTTTTACCTTGTTACTCTAATGAAATATTCAATTAGAACAATCGTTTAGTTTAATTGAGCAGTTACCTGATAATCTGCACATGCTTAATGGGGTAAATGCATGAGGCAGGTGCAAAAAAAAACCCCAACCCTTCAGTAAATTAAACTAATACAGCATTCAATGAACTAATGAGGCGTTGTGGGAGTTGCATCTCAATTAAAAATCTATGAGGGTGTAAAGAACTTAATGGAAGTTGTTTGTGAGTTTTGCCTGCTTTTCCATGGAAGGGAGAGTTGGTGAGAGGCTCCTTAAACACACGGATGAGTTGGAAGTGAAAGCTGAAAATCCCCAGATAGCAGAGAGATGCTGTTCCTGCCTGGTCTCATCACCTTGGTGTGCTTCCAGACATCCAGCCCGGAAGTTTAGATTACAGGTTGGTCTCCAAAATAAAGTAAAATTAATATTTTACAGGAATCTAATCAAGGACTTTCCAAAAAAGGCTACAATTAGTCTTCTAAACCCTCAAAAAGATAGGGACATCATCCATTACTGGAGTAATTACCAGCTACAGGATTAATGAGTTTGAAATTTGCTGTTATTTTGTTAGGATTACTCTTGACAGATGGACCTGTGATTTAGCATAACACTTTCTTTTTCTTGCTATAAAAATAATACTTTTTAACACCAGGAAATTATTTGTCATACTCAAAGTGTCAAAATATTCAGAAAGCTGCCCAGAACAGGAGTTAATCAAACACCACCCAACGTGAGTTTTAATGTAAATTGCATTGGCTGCTCTATGAATCACACAGTGCTCTATTTCCCATTTCTGCACTGGTTTATCCTGTGCACAAGGGCTGGGATTTGGTGATGCAGCAGATAAGTTATATGAGACACACAAAAGATGTGTTTTTGGAGAGGATCAGACGTTGAGGTCCCATCTCATGTTGTGTATGAGCCAATCTCCAAATCGGAAAACAAAGGAAAAACTTGTGTTGGTTTAGTGGCCATTGAATCCATAGAAATCTCTGAAAATGGCTCAAACCCCTTCTTCTTCTTCTGAAATCCATGGCAAAAACCCCAAACATCTCAATTAGGGGTGTTGTTTTGGATTCTGCTTTAGAATATTTGTTCTGCTTCCATATGGAACAAATCCAGGAACGAGTGAGAAGCTGATGCAGCCATCAATGTGTCCTGTCCTGTGCTGTTCAAGGATTCGGGGTTGCAATCCCAAGTAGTTTCTCATGAGTTTTACAAGTGCAGCTGCTTCTCCCAGCAATTTTTTAGCATCAAGTGCGAGTTTGCATTGTTAGGCTTAGGACCAACATTTAGTCTTGAAACAATACAAGCCAAAACTAGAGTTTAAGATATTGATCAGTTTTTGGCATTGTCATTGTGGCAGAGTTAGAGCTACCTGCAAGCAGCCTGTGACAATAGGTGTGCTGGAGGAGGCTTAATTCCCTTTGATGAAGTGCTTATTTTAAAGCACAGACATTATCTGTATTGCAACCCTGTATGCTTTGGAATTTTGCATAATTTCCAGCAATCTCAGTGCTGGAATTCTTCCCCATTACGTATTCCGCTGGTTAATTTATGAAGTGTGAGGAATAAAGTTGGTTAAAAATAAATTTGCTTTGGTGATACTTAATCTTTCTGCACAATACATGCCGTAATTAACATATTAATCTGTAACAAGTGCTAAAAAGTTTCTTCCTAATCGCTTTGCCGTACATTTCATTTGACATTTCAGTTATATTTCACTGCCTTGCCCCGTGAGCCGAAAACGATAAAAAAAATTCAATGAAATTGGGCATATTCACACTAAGAATCTGATTTTTGTGTGAGATTAATTTGATTTTTTGTGAAAAGGCTCCGTGGCTGGGAAGAACGTGACTTACATGAACAAAACCACCATTTGCTAAATGCCAAGGGGAAAGGAGGGGGGGATAGAACCAGAACTCAGAGGTGATTATGTAACATTTTAGATGCACCCTGAGTTCTCTCAGTGTAAGTTAAGTGAGAAGCATGGCAGAGGCACATCAAGTTGCATCTTTATGGGGAATAAAAAGCTTACAAACCACAGAACCTGCTGCACCCTGGAAATGAATGCAGAAATCTGCTGGCATCACAGCCTGCCGTGGGTCAAACCCCTCTCTCAGCACAACAGCCGTGCTCAGTTTAACTTTGGGAGGAACTTTAAGGAGATTGATGGAGTGATTTGTTTTGTTACAGTGTGTTTCATTTTGAAAGACAGGTGCCAGCTAAGGAAGGCAGGAGCCTCCCTTGGGATGGAGAATGTAAACCTCCTCCCTCTGAATTATTATAATTTTGAAATTAAGGGGCTCTCAGGCAAAAATAGGGGAATAGGAATAACAGTTCTTTACTAGGAAAATTAAAATAAAAATGCAGTAGTATAAAAAAACCCCCACTGACAGAATCAGAACACAACCTGACCCCCTGCTGGTCAGGGTGTTGGTGTCAGTCCAATGAAGTCCTCCTGCAGTGACAGATGTGGTTCTGTTGGAGCAGAGATGATCCTGTAGGAGGGTGAAGTTTTCCTCTGAAGGTCCAGTGGTGGTGAGATGGGTCTGGTCTCCCTCTGGCAATCCAGTGCAAACAGGCTGTGCTGGTGTTCTGAATGCCAGGTTTTATCCAGGTAGGAATGCTGGGCTCCTCCCCCTGGGTGGAGCATCTCCCCATGGGATGATGGAATTGTATCAGCCCTGCAGTGAGCCTGGATGGCCCATGAACAGCAGATATTCCCTGGAGGGAGAATGGGTCCTGGAAGGGATAAAGAACACGGCCCCAGCTGGTTTTAACAGATGATAATAGAGTTCATACTTTTGGTTACATTTTGCATTGCAATCTAAGGCACAGTGGCAGCAATATTTGGGGTTTAGTTTCTCCCTCACTGCTGGGAATTAAACACAGCAGTACTGAGGTTAATCTGGAAGAGTTATGGAAGCAAGGTGATCACAAAAATGCCTCATTGGGTTCCATCAGGGCTCTGTTGGATCAGCTCTTCTCTTTAATGGCTGAGAGGTTTTTGGTAGACAAATTATTATTGTTTGTATTGAGTAGCAGCTTAACATGCCAGTGGACAGGGATTGACAGAGTGACAAAGGATAATGAGCTGGGTCCTGCCTCAGGTGATTTATAATCTAATAAAAGAACTCTAAAAACTTTTGGATAGAGTACTGAAATGGTATTATGGCATAATATTCAACATGGTACACCTAACTAAGCAAACCCATTAATCTATTTGTTAATTTTGAATCTATTTCCCCAAAGCCTGTCTCACAGACTTTTCAATTATTGCAAAAGGGAAAACCCTTTTTTCCTGGGATTACAGGAGAATGTTTCATTAAATAGGAGTAACTGAGGGATAAGGTGGCAAATTCCCAGTGTTGCTCCTGCAGAAAAGAAAGTCCAAAACTCCAGATTCTCAAAATTGCTGTTTGTCTTTGTGTACTGGGGACTACTCATTGTTTTTCATCAGTAAATGATCCATAATTAGAAGTTGTGATCCCGTCAGTGCTTTGACCTTAGGACTGTAAATTACACCACAATATGAATTTGTTTTTTGTGACCCCCTCTGTTTTCCCTTCCAGAACTTCTCCTGCCCTACTCAACTTCTCCTCCTGCTGTATTTGTCTGTTTGAATTTTCCTTCCAAAACAAAGCTATCAATGTTTGTCTTTTTAACAAAATTGATAAACTTTGGAGTATTTCTCTAATTTTGTTAGTTCAATGGATAACCCTTCTCTTTTCCCCACAAGCATTTATTGACCTGCTGATTTAGCATCATTTTTACAGTTTATTGCCCAAACAAGCCCTGGCAGTGTCCGAGGCCAGGGTGGACAGGGCTTGGAGCACCCTGGGACAATGGGAGGTGTCCCTGCCCACGGCAGGGGTGGCACTGGATGGGCTTTAATGTCCCTTCAACCTAAACCAGTCTGGGATTCCCTGAGGAGCTCTGCTTGGGGGCACCTGGCTGTCACACTGTGTCATGTCCTGCTGCATTTCAAGCAGCCTCTGCAGCATAAATCCTTCAGGATTTTGCTGCTGAACAGGAATTATTAATCTCACTTAGTCCCACTGAATTTAAAATGGATGGCATCTCCTGCTCAAGGTACTTTGCCAGAGATGGAAACCAATTTTGATATGATGGATTCCTGAAAAATATCTCCATTTCTTGTCAGTTATTTATTCCCCTGGCACTGAGGCGTTAATTCCCTAATATTTTATTCCAGATTTTTTTTTCTGGGCACTGAAGTTAAATTAGCTTTTCTCCAGCTGTCTGTGTCTTCCTTTTCACCTCTTTGTGGAGCTGGGTGTGATATTTGCCCTTCTCATTCTTCTGGGGCCTCCCCTCTGCTTTGAGAGGCAGGCTGCCTGTGAGAGCTGAGCTGATCATGCCCTCCTTGGCTCACAGCTCTGCTGTTTGATTCAGCACTTCTCTGATATCAGCTTTTGAGAGCAGGCAGGAGAAACTCCTCTTTTCCTAGTTGGTATGCAAGGAATGACTGGAGCAGAAGAGAGAGAGGTGTCCACGCTTAGCAGGGTTATAATTAAGAAGAACAAAGAAATTGAGAACAAAGGTGAAAAAAAAAAAAGGGAGGGGTGAGAAAGGAAAGAGAAATAAAAGGCCTAAAGTGTCATAGGGTGGCAAGAAGCAGATCTCTTGATTTAAATCACTGACATGCTTTTAGGTAATTTTTAGCTTAAGGTCCTGCTGTTTCTCCCTTTTTTTTCTTTTTTGTCTTGAACAGAAAAAGGAAGTTTTACAGCATTAGGTTGCTAAGAAATGCTGCCATTGGGATTTTCCTCTGCCAGACCATCAAAGCACTGTGCATATGCCAGTAAATATGTGTTTATGAACAAATTTATGAACAAATAAATATGTAGATATACATTCTCAGCAGAATTAATGGTTGCCAGTGATAGTTCTAAGCCTCCAATCTAGGTAGAAATAGCTTTGACTTGAAATTGTGGCCACAGCTCATGGCACTGGAGATCCCAGAGGTCCCAAACTGTCATTTGGGCCCTGAAAGAAAAATTCATGAGAGCTCAGCACTGGACAGCTGGTCCAACCCTTCCCTGGCAGGATGCTATTACAAATCTCCTTTAATGTTGTGGTTGGAAGATTTCTGCCAACACACTCAGCATCAGCCCAGAGACCAAAACTAGGGGCTGAAGTCCTCATCTCTGATGTGATATTTCTGTCTGTGATAACTCACTTGGCTCTCTGTGCTCCAAAGGAAAATTGTTCTGTACCTGCTGTATTTGTTACAATTCTAGTGAACTCACCACTGAAATTCTGCTCTTTTTGCACTAAGAACACCAAACTGCTCATCCGGAGGGATTTTGGTTTGGTTTTTATTTTTCAGTGTGGTGACTCATTTTCTAGACAAGGCAAAGTAAATAGTTGATGTTTCATGGATGTGCAGTAGATGGACTCGTTCTTCTAAAATATAGCAGATTTTATTTTGTTCTTCAATATTAGTTTAGAATTCTAAACCCTTTTCCTCACTCCTTTTTTTCACTTGCAGTACACTGCATTTAGCAGTTGAAGGAGACATTTTCCTGATGGTTTACAGGGAATATGTTGTACACCTCCAAAAAACCCCACTAAAATAAAAAAAAAAAACATTTTCATATGGATTTTGAAAGAGGAGAGTAATGTTAAAAAATCATCAACTCATTCCGTCATCTGTGGGCTCCTACTGGGTTTATCAAAGCATTGCCTGTGCTTTCAGGTGCTGACTGAAAGGGGGGGCTTATGAAAAAGCTGCTCTACTATCAACAGAAAGAACATAAAATGCCAGAATAGTGAGTGGGCAAGCTTTTGAGGAAACGAGGTACAAATTTATTGCCATGTCTGTGCGGAGAGGTGGAAATGAGGAGGGAATAAAGCAACCAAAACTTGGGAGCAGGGGGAGGAGTAACAGGACATGGGGTGTCCTGTTCCAGGACAGCACCGGTGTCACTCAGCAACTTCATCCTGGGTTTTTGGGCAAGGGAATTCCCATCACTCGCTGAATTCTCTGAATTCTCATCCCAAAGATGTTGCAAAAAGCCCTCAGGCTGTTTGTGAGAACATTTCTGCTTTGTTAGGGCTTGAGCCAGGGCTGGCAGGACTCTCTGAGGTTGTGAATCCCAACAGAAGGAAAGAAGATTCTCCACAGGGATTGCTGCAAGGCAGCTCTGAAGTGGAATGGGTAGTTTAAAACTGATAGCATAGGGTCAAAATGTTTCTAAAATTATGGGAATTGTATACAATGGATTCAGGGTGGATGGAAAGAAAGGTTGGGCCTGGACAGGCCTGGGAAAGGGAACCAATTTTATGTAGGCCCTGGAAACAAGGGTTGGGTTTTGTCTTTAGTGGATTATGTGAAACTGCACCTGCATCATCATCATATTAAAAATGATGTGATTGTTAAATGTAATGATTGTTTGGTAATTGAATATGATTCTTGTCTAATCTTAATAAGAATCATGAGAAATGATATTTGGGGGGCCTGTTGAGAACTACAAGAATTCATGCTTGGGTAAGATCTATGTATACAATAGAACGATATATAGTTATATAAGGAAAGGGTATAAAAACATATCCATTTCAAATCCATGTTGGAGTCAGATATAGGTCTGTACCCTGTACCCCTGATTCCTAGAACTCTTCAACAAAAACACCAGCAAATAATCATTCTGTGATTATGTGTTTCAAGGCTAACACAACCAGCACAGCCCTGTCTAACCACACCAAACTGAAGGATGGAAAGCCCACAGCCACTGGAAAAAGCAGAGGGAAAGGCAACAAGAAAAATAATTTTTCAGGTGATGAAGAGTTCACATGTGGTCCTTGAAGGATGTTTTTAATGCTGGGTATTTTAAGCACAGTTATATTTCTTTATTTCTTTGCTGCTTCTGGACAGCAAAGGTCCCTGGACCTCAGCAATTTGTCACGTGTGTGTTTGTAGTGGTGCAGGCCACAGAGTTGTAAATTACTTAATGTGCAAGAGAGTGAAAATGGAGCAAGGGTAGAATTTTCTAACGAGGAATTCCATCAGCAGAGTGAGTTTTACCAGTGGGAAATAGGGGTTGTGTGGCATTTAGAGGTGAAGGCAGGTGAGCATCCAGAGTAATTTGAAAAAATACCGATGTGGGAATTGCAGAGTCTGATCTATTTTGTCTTAGAGAAAGCTCTTAACTGTGAAAAACGGATGTCTTTGGGGCAAATTCATATCTAACACAGATTGCTGTACCTCCAGTGTTTCAGAAAAATGATGACATCCTCTATCAGCTGAGGAATCTGTCTAAAATTGGACTGGAAGCAGCACCTGAAAAGAAAAATAAGACATCCTGGTGCACAAACACAACCAAAGCAAAGAGCTGTTGTGATCAAATATTTAGAAATTTAAACTTGCTGCCAAAGTGTAGCTCATTAAAACAGTGATTAAAAACATGTTTCATACGTGATGCTGTAGGACCACAAATTGATCTGATTTCCTAATTTTGTGCAAATTTTTGTTTTCTTTTATCACTTTAAAGGAACGCTTTTATTAAATTGCATTAAAAATTAAAAAGCCCACATTAATTAACCTTTTTTTTTTTTTTTGTGCCCAGAAGAATGAAAATATAGTCAACATTATGAGTGACTGAAAAAATATATGTACACTCATGCATAAGTCCCAGCATCCCTGTACTGTGTTCTGCAATGTTAAAATTCTGGGAAAAATACTTTCTGATAACATTGCAAAACTTTTAAAGTTGTTGCCTTTCCCACAAAATATCCAGTGCTCGAGGAAAAGCCGTTTATCATAGAAAACACATTGTATAACAAAGTTCCAATCTCTAATTAATACAGGAGATTTTTCACTGTGCGTTGAATCCCAAATTTGGAATTATCAGCCAGCAAGGTAATTAAGGATAAAGCTGCTGGAGATAAGTAACTCTTCAGCCATCTTCTGGGTGACATATGAAAGCTTCTAAACACTCCTGTGAGCAATTAATCTTCTATAACCCACACCACGTGCAGATTAAGAGCAGACCTAGTCCTGCACGTGCTGGAATTTGGTTTTTGAACGTGGAGCTGGCATCACATCTCGTGTTTTTGCCTCACTGGGTCCTCCATAAAAGGTTGACCCTTGAGACAAGAGAAATAATACGTGCTGCTTAATTGTTTATTAGCACAGGAACTTCACACCACGGCGGAAGGAATGATTGTTTATTGAAACAAGACCTGCAAGGGACTCTTTAATTATAAAACAGCTTGATATTTTTAAAGGAAATGACAGCAGCAACAGAAAGAACAATTTACTGTGGGTAACAGGTTGAGTGTAGCTTGGGGCCCATTAATCAGTCATGCATAACAACTATCCCATAAACCAACTGGAATTAACATGCAGAAAACACTGCTTCTGCAGGAGGATTCAAAGAAACATGGCTGGGGTTTAAAATGTAATTAACAGCTGCATCATATTGCACGGACAGGAGCAAAAGCAGTGGCTGCCTCACAGCTGGAGATGGATAAAATTAAGGTATCACTTCCCAGGTTTGGAACCCTCCAAGAACAAAGCAGTGGGAAGTTCTGAGGGAATGGGGACACATCTGCTGATGTTGGTGCTGAGACACAAACCAGGGCTTGGAAGCAGGTGGGGATTTTTTTTGCTGGGCATCTCCAGTGTCAGAGAGAAAGAACAGAGAATGTTGTCTTCAAGTTTTCTAGGACCTAAACACAGACCAAAGCAGTTACCTTTTGAGAAACATATGTTTATAAATGTCCATACATGCTTAAAAAGAGGACATTTTCCCATCAGAACTGTGTAGAGATGTCATCAAAAGGAGCATGGGTGGAGTGGGGCAGGGTTTTCTTTCTGTGAGCCATCAGTGTGGCTGTCAGTGCAGAGTCCCACAGGGTTATTCAGAGAGCTGAGATGAACTTTGGGGCCAGCCTGGCAGAGGAATGAGGGAACCCTTTGACGCCTTGGGCAGGCTGACCTGGAACAGAGACTGGACAGAGACAGAGAATAAAGTAGATATTTATTGAAAGACCTTTAGGACACACTTTGGGCAGGACAAAAGCCCAGTCAGGGCTACACCCAAGGTGGACCCAAAATGGTCACAAAATGGACACAAAATGGACAAACAGTCATGAGGTCTCACACTTTTATAAGTTTTGGTCCATTTGCATATTGGGGTTTAATTGTCCAGTTACAGCTTCAGGTTGTGAGGTCTCATCCTTGTTCCTCCCTTCAGTCCACTGTTGTTTCTGAAAAACATGAAAGCTGAAACTTAAGGCATCAGGGGCTGTGGAGCAGCTCTGGGGGTGGCATAGCCCAGCTCAGGTGCCCTGGCATGGACACCCCCAGCCTCTGCTGCTGGCAGAAAAGCTCTGCCAGGAGAGAGATGCCAACTTCTCCCTGGGTTTGCCACAAATGCCACTTCTCACCCTGCTCCACCACCACATCCACTGCACATCTCCACTGGTAACACCAACTCGTGCTTGGACAGGGAAAAGCACGAGGGAATGAGGTTGTGTTGAGCCAGGAGTCACTGTAGGTCCCACATTTGTCCCTTTTTGCTGGTGATTGGTCAAAAGAACAATTTCCTTACAGGAAAGTTTGCAGAGACATGGAGTCGCTGCAGGTGCAGGTGCAGGGTCTGGCCTCTGGTGCCCTGATCCAGGCCAGCAGCCTGCCCTGATCCCTTAAGTTTTATCTTTTATATTTTCAGATTCTGTGCTGCCCAGGGGTGCAGTTCTGAGCCTCACATCCAGTGTCACTCAGCTCTGCACAGAGCAGGGAGACAAAACAAATCCTTTTCCTGCTGATGAAGACCAAAGACAACTTTCAGGCCCAAAAGCACAAACAAGGGTGGGCTGAAGGGAGGAAAAAGAAGGATGGGACCTCAGAACCTGAAGCTGGAATTGAACAATTAAACCCCAACATGCAAATGGACCAAAACTTATAAAAGTGTGAGACCTTGTGACCATTTGTCCATTTCGTGATGATTTTGGGTGTAGACCTGGCCAGGCCCTTGTTCTGCCCAAGGTGAATCCTAAAGGCCTTTCAATGAATATCTACTTTATTCTCCAGCTCTGTCCAGTCTCTATTCCAGCTCAGCCTTCCCAAGGCATCACCCTGGCACAGTTTGGGACCCCAACGAGCCTCTGGAGAGCTGCAGCCTCGTGGTCGGCGCTTCCCCTTTGCGGTTTCCTCGCCTTTTCCAGCTCAGCGAAACCAGCCCACCCTGACATAATTTCCTCGGTATGATGCCCTCACTTTCTTTCTTTGAAACCCTGCACCCGCCCCTGGGATTGGGGATAAAAGGGGAGCACAGTCCCAGGGACCACAGAGAGATTCTTGCAGCCTCCCCAGCTCCAGCTTCAGCTCCTCGCAGCACAGAGCCCTCACCCACAGCACCATGAAGGTCCTGGCAGCCACCCTGGCCACTCTGCTCCTCCTGGCCACCTGCTCCACATCTGAGTGTCACCTCGGTGAGTCCAGCATGGCTGTGTCCTCCCTGGAGAGTGCCCAGCCCTGGCGGGGTGGCTGTGGAGAGGGTTTTGGGGTCAGCACCACACTCTGGGATTGCAGGTTTGGAGAGGAGAGGGGTTCCTGGAGGAGGTTCTGCCAAAGGATGTGGCACCAGATGGTGAATCCCTGGAGGGGGCCGAGGCTGTGCTGCAGCTGGGGTCTCACCAGGGCTGTGTGTCTGTCCCCTGCCCTCACAGATGGCGTCCCCAGCAGCTGCTGCTTCAGCTACCACAAGCAGCCCATCCCTCGGCGCCGCGTCAGCTCTGTCTTTGTCACCAGCAGCTCCTGCAGCCAGCCCGGTGTGATGTGAGTACCCAGCACTGCCAGCACCCCGGGGGGGACCTGGGGACACTTGGGGACACTTGGGGACATTCAGGGTGCTGCTGGTGGGACTCAGATCCCGCTGTCTCAGCCCAGCAGCTCAAGGCAGGTTTTTTCCCGGCAGTGTGGTCACCCAGAAGGCGAAGAAGGTGTGTGCAGATCCACAGGCACCGTGGGTGAAGCAGCTCCTGCAGCACTTCCAGAGCCAGGGAAACTGAGCCTTCCCTGCTGACAGCCACCATCCCACCCCTGCACAGCTCCCAGCCTCCAGCACAACAGAGAGGATTTGACCCTCAGCCTTCTCGACGGGGAAAATTATTTTATTTAACTTATTTAAGTTAAACTAAATATTCTTTTTTTCTAAGCAAAAAAAATTATTTAAACTGTGTCATAATACACTAAAATAAAGATAATGTCAACTCTATCTGTGTGTCTGCTAATGAAGGGTCAGTTTTGATGCCTCCTTGCACCAAAGTGGGAGAAGGGACCACAGGGACCTCTGGGTTTGCTGTTCCCCAGCTCTGGTGTCACCCAGTTTGTCCCCACAGGTGACACCAGTGTCTCAGCTGGGGCTGCCAGCGGTGGGTCTTGTTTGGGGAATGTCCTGGCAGTAGCTGTGGTGCCACAGGAGAGTTGGGGTGTGATGGGATGGAATATCCTTTGGTCCATCCATCCATAGATTCCATCCATGGGATGGAACACCCTTTGGTCAGCTTGGATCACCTGTCCCGACTCTGCCCCCTCACAGCAGCTCCTGAGCCCTTGAGGAAGGAGAACACCACTTAGGAACAACTAAAACATCACTGTGCTGTCGACATTATTGTCATGCTCAATCCTTCAGCAAATATCTAAAAAAAAAAAATTAAAAATCGAGCTGCAGATCCTTCCCCAGCTGCTTTGTCCCACACCACTGGTGACACCAGCAGCCAGTTTGTCACCCACCCATCCAGGACCCAAATTTCTGCGCCACCCAACCCTTCGTTAACAGGCACATTGATATAACTGGAACTATTTTTGGTTTAAATTATTATCCTGAGCTATTTTAAATACCACACCTAATAGCTGCCTTTTGTGAGTTCAGAGATATTTGTGGTGAAGGAGAGGCAGTAGATTTCACTCATCTGGGCTTCAGGAAGATACTTGAATTAAGGCCAGATAGTAAATTATGAGCAAAGGCAGAGAAGATGTGACTGGCATACAAAAAGTAAATTTGGTCAAGAGCTGCCTGGAAGGGGAATGGTAATTGCTCCAGCTGAAAGGGGCTGTGTCACACTGAGAGGGGCTTGCCCACACAGTTCCTTGAGTTTCTGCCTCAAAAAATATCCTGCTTGACATTTGCATTAATGACCTTGGCACACAAAGCAGGAGAAGGCAGAGGAAATGTGCTGATGAGGCAAAACGAGATGGGATCATCAATCCAGGACATCACACAAAAGGATTCTAACGACCTTGAGGGATGGAGGAGGGATCCAAGGCAGCAGAGCAGAGCAGGATCCTGCTGGGGACAAGGATAACAGGAGCAGCCCCTCCAGTCTGGGAGCAGGGAATGTCTGGGGCAGGGAAAATCCCATGGCACACGTCACAAGACTGACTTTAACAACGTGAGAAGAGTTAAATGCAAAAGGTTTGGGTTGGAAAATGAGGGAGTGATCCATGTGAAGGAACCAGAGGTTGGAAGGAGGTCGTGGACCTCACTCTGGATCCCCGTGGTGGTGGAGCAGGGTGAGAAGTGGCATTTGTGGCAAACCCAGGGAGAAGTTGGCATTTGCCTCCTGGCAGAGCTTTTCTGCCAGCAGCAGAGGCTGGGGGTGTCCATGCCAGGGCACCTGAGCTGGGCTATGCCACCCCTGGTGTGAGGACAGGCTGGAAACTGCCTGGGAATACCAAGAGAGGGGAAATCAGGTTTGCATAGGGGAATTTTAAGGTTCTCATGCAGGTTCCTGACTGTTCCCATGGACACCAGTCCCACCAGCACCTTCCAAACCATCCAGACTGGAGCTGAGATTCCTTCCCAGGGTGAACTGGTTTGTCTTTACAAGGGCCTATTCCCAGAGCCCTGTTCTCCAAGGTGTGTTGCCCTGATTCAAAAGCCTCCTGATGATCACGTTTACATACTTCTAGTGGAGTGTCTCACAAATGGAACATAAACAAAAGCAGATTGTTTTCACACCTCTCTGTGATGGAGTGCTGAATTGACCACTGGGATCAGAGAGGTGCTTCTCTCATCTACCAATCCTTGACCAAATTCCAAATCCTATAAAAACCCCCAATCATAATAAACTTCCTTCTTTGCCTCACTTCAACCTGACCTGGGTGTGTGTCGTTCTTTTGTGTCCCTATCAGTGACAAAGGTGTCCCTCAAAGCAGAGTTGTTGTGGGATCCAAAGTTCTCCAAGGCTGTCCAGCCAGGAGCAAACTGCTCCTTTTCCCAGGAAAAACACCAGATTCCCTCATTCCCCTCCAGGCCTGCAGGTGGTTTTGGTGGTTGTGGGGTTTTGGTATGAGCTGCTTCACCCTGAAACTGGCTCAGCTCGACCTTTCAACCACAGGATAACAGCATTTCTGCCAAATTTCCTCCAGAATATCCTTTCTGGACACTCCCAGCTCTAACACTCCTCTTTCTGTGCCCTGGAGGAGCAGAGCTGAGGCAGGCTGTGGTGATGCAGACCAATTTTCTTAAGCTGATCTCTTGCTGTTTCAGCTCCCCAGGGCTGAATGAATTTTGTGGTTTCAAACTTTTACTCTCTACATTCCCTGTGTGTGCCCATCCCCAGGGACATGTCACCATCACTGCAGTCCTTTAGCACACCAAATCTCCTTTGGGATCCTCAGAGGTTTCTATTTCTTTATTTCTCCCCTTTCAGTTTCCTCCACATCCTCATCTCTGACCAAGTCCCTCAGAGCTTCCTGGGCCACCTCACTGCTGAGCTGAACGAATTTTATAGCACTATTTTAAATTTTCAGGCTTTTTCTAGCCACTTCCTCTTTCTCTGGAATTTCTCTTTCGAATTTACAGGGAAAAGATTAATCCTCGGGTCTGCTTGGGTCCCTTTCCTTTTCAACCACAGGATGTGGGACTGACTCACACATTTTAGGGTGAATTACTTCTAATCCCCCTTAAACTGTGAATCCCAGCACATGCAGCATCCCTCCACTCCCAAATCCCAGCCAAAGGTGTCTCTCTGGACATTCTGTCCTGCTTTTCTCCTGAGTTTTCCTTCTGTGAATTCCCCAGCAGGTCAAACCTTAGCTTTGCTTTTAGGACCAAGCCAGGAGTAATGGGAGCCATCAGCCCTTTCCCATCCTTTTCAGAGGCACTTTTTTCTCCTGCAGCCTCCATGCCTGGACCCTGCTGGGTGTAATTCAGCATGACAAAGCCTCTTCCTCCCAGGAGAGGCATCACTCCTGATCCAAAGTGCTTTTTGGTGTGAAAACTGCTTTTTACCCTGAGCTAAATGCCTCGGTGCAGCCCCAGGGTGGGCTCCCCTGTGTGCCCACAGCCCCTGCAAAAAATGCAAAAAAAAAAATGCCTTGCAGGAAGGTGGGAAAGAGTCCAGACAGTGCAAAGAACCAGAAATAACAAAACACAGCAGGGTTTTGTGTCTGGGCCTACCCTTTTCTCAAAGAGCTGAGGGAAAAAACAGTGATTTTGCAAGCAAGGACTCAGGACAGCTGTCCCCACACCAGGACTGTGTCCCCATCACCAAGGGCAGCAGGCTGGGAGCTCAGGTGACAATGACAAATGACAGGTGCCAGCCTAGAGCTTCATGCACACCCCTGAGGTTGGGGCACAAGTGCCAGGGATGCTCTGGGAAGGAAGGACACAGCCTCCAGCAAACACCTCAGGCACAAGAACCAGCAGACCTTGGTGGCTCAGAGGGCACAAACCAGGCACAGGGATGGCTGCAAGGAGAAAGAGGAAGGAGTTTGCTCTGGGTGTGATTCTGCAACAGGAGAGATGTGAACTCATCCTGCTGCTGGTAAATGGGCACGGGCAGGAAAGGATCAGGATGACTCAGGGGTCACCCACGTGTGTGTAGTGATGCCCAAATTCCAGGGCCAGGTCAGCCCTGGATCATCCAGGAGGTGAAAATAATCTGTTTTTTGAGAGATAGATCCCAGCAGAGGATGTGCTGTCTCCAAGGATGGAACAGCATTTGCTGCTTTCCATGGCTCAGGAGCACCCTGAGGAGCTTCCCATCTGCACAGTTCCCCATCTGAGGGTTTCTGAGGGAAGGGAGAGGCCCTTGGGGTGAGAGCACGAGGTTTTTCAGAGAAACAGAGAAAGCAGGGCTGGGGAGGCTCAACTTCCACTCCCTGTGTCACTCTAGGAACAGACTTCCCCTCTCTCCAGGTGATCTCCCAGCACCTCCTCACTGCTGCAGGAATTTTCCTCCCATTTTTTTGGCTATTTGAGATCAGACCATCATGTCCTTTCCCTCAGGAAAACAAAGGGTGAGATTGTTCAGTGACCCCTGTGACTCGTTCTCAGGCCTCTCTCACCCTCTTTGAATCACACCACAATTCTTCCATGCTCTGCAGATTTAACAGATCCACTCTTGTTTCCAGCAGCATTAATAAAAATATCACATAGCCCCAGAGCTGTGGGGTCCCACACGCTCCCAGCAGCCAGGGGTGAAATCCACCCGGGCCGTTTCCACAGGCTGACAGTGACAATGAGGTGTCAGAAGGATTAGGTGATATTTTTTTTGCAGTTTGGGGAGCTGGCTCATCCCCACGGGACCGAGCTGTGCTCATGCCATAATCCCTTCCCAGAGCACAGCGCTCGCAGATTTTGAATCCCTGTCAAAAAATGATGTCAGGTTAAACTCCAGGAAAAGAACAGGAGCGAGTGAGTGCCTGCTAGTGTGGGAACAGAGGACTTGGCAGAGGTTCCCAAGGAGGATTTCCCAGCCAGGTCTTCCCGAGCTGTTGCAGAGCAGCCTTGCAGCACCATCTGCTGCCTGCTGCTCCCCAGCTCCTCCGCGGGCAGCTGAGAAATACCTCAGTGCTCAGGGTGACAAATCCTGCACTCACTGACCAGAAAGTGGCTCTGCCTTCTCTTCGTGGGGGAAATCAGGGCTCAGGCTCCTCAGGCTGCCCTCAGCTGAAGCACAGTCTCCCATCCTGCTGCAGGTGAGTGTGAGCAGCAGCAGAAGCACCAACTTACAAAATTCAATGGCTGCAAATATTTACTCGGGGTTTAAGCAAATTAAACACCCTGCTGGCACTTCTCTTTGCAGTGGCCTCCCTGCGAGGGCACAGCACACCTGACTCCACGTGTGGCTGTGCATTTCTCAAGCTGATCCCAGCTCCTCCTGACCCATCTGAAAGGCTCACAGCAAACCCCAGCTACTCTTTCTCCATCTAAGATGTTCAGAGCAAATCCCAGCTCCTCTTTCTCAATCTAAAAGGCTCACAGCAGATCCCAGCTCCTCTTTCTCCATCTAAAAGATTCACAGGAGATGCCAGCTCCTCCTGCCCCATCTAAAAGGTTCACAGCAGATCCCTGCTCCTCCTGATCCATCTAAAAGGTTCACAGGAAATTCCAGCTCTTCCTGACCCATCCAAAAGTTCCAGAGAAGATCCCAGCTCCTCCTGCCCCATCTAAAAGGCCCACAGCAGATTCCAGCTCCTCCTGCCCCATCTAAAGGATTCACAGCAGATCCCAGCCCCTCTTTCTCCATCTAAAAAATTCACAGGAGACTCCAGTTCCTCCTGCCCCATCTAAAAGGTTCACAGCAGATTCCAGCTCCTCCTGCCCCATTTAAAAGGATCACAAGAGATTCCACCTCCTCCTGACCCATCTGAAAGGGTCACATCAGATCCCAGCCCATCTTTCTCCATCTAAAAGGTCCAGAGGGGATCCCAGTTCCTCCTGCCCCATCTAAAAGGTGCACAAGAGATTCCAGCTCCTCCTGATCCATCTGAAATGTTCACAGCAGATCCCAGCTCCTCCTGCCCCATCTCCAAGCCTCAAAGACCCCTCCCAGGCTGCAGGAACGTGGTGCAGCACAGGAGCAATGCACAGCAAGGACACAGCAGGCTGGGAACAGCTTGTAAAGGCAGGTTTTGTATTTGAGCTGGCAGGAGCGTGACCTTGTCCTTTCCTTCACTGGGATTTTCAGGGCTAAGTCCAAAGGAATAAATCAAAGGTGCACATGGAGCAGGTCTCCTCTCTGGGCCCTGCTCCATGGTGCAGCTCAGGCACAAGAGCAGAAGGAAGGCCCAGCACGTGTGAAGGATGAGGGCACAAGCTCTGCTGGCTGTGGTAAGACACATGCCAGAAGAAAAGAGGGAAGAGGAAAAGAAGAACCAGGGGGATTCCCAGCATTTCTCCTCACCCTCAGATCCGAGAATGCCACACTCACAGCTGCTGCAGCATTTCCTGGCTAATAGAGGAGATGGTTCACTGGCCCAAATCCTGGGCAATGCCCCCTCCCCAGCCTTGGGACCATGACAGCATCTGCCTCATCATTCTGGCATCTCTGACAGCTTCTCCCTCTCACACACCAGGCTTCTGCAGACAGCTCAGAAATTGTGTGGAACAGCCAATATTCTGCAAACATCTCGTGCCAGATCGAGCTGGGAGAGAATTAACACAGCCCAAACCACACAGGCAAGGCAGCAAGTGCTCCCAGGGCTGGGAGCAGCCAGGGCAGAGCACTCCTGTCCCTCTGCACAGGCAGCTGCCATCCCTCTCTGTGCCCAGCCTGCTGCAGATGTGTACAGAGGAGATTTGGCTGTTTGTTCTCCAAACCTGCCTCGGTAATGCTGGAAGAACATTGACACAACATTCCCTTCAAAGCAAGTGGAAATTGAAGCTTTTTATTGAACCTGCTGGGTTTTTTTTTTACTTTAATCTTAGCTTTTAGAACAAGACACTTAACAACATTACCATTCATTTTTACATACATGTCACCAGTTCAGCTGGGCTCCTGCTTTAGCTGCAGCTGAACGTTGTCTCCCTCCCCAGAGTGAAGATTTGTGGAGGAGCAGACACTTGAACACACACAAAACCAGAAAATGCAAGTGGGTTTTACTAATGAGACAGGCACTTTGCTGCATGCACCTCTCCACCAGAAACAAGTCCCACTTTAGCAGACACCACCAGCATCTTTTGTCTTTGTCTAACTTGGGAGCTATGCTGCACACAAGTGGGAAGGCAGTTAATGTATGCAAAGTTTGCTCGAGCAGAAAGTGCTTGATCTCGTCAGGGACTGGAAGAACAGAGGCTTTGCATTCCAAACAAAGGATTCCCCCAGGAATGGGAGGTATTTGAAGATGTCCACTTCTGCATCTGGAATTAGAAGCTGAGATTTCTCACAGAGAAATGCAAATCAATTAAGTGAACCAAGAAA
Source organism: Argya squamiceps (assembly GCA_037834095.1). Taxonomy (NCBI): domain Eukaryota; kingdom Metazoa; phylum Chordata; class Aves; order Passeriformes; family Leiothrichidae; genus Argya; species Argya squamiceps. The sequence goes on along the minus strand of JBBMKD010000063.1, from coordinate 5,465,015 downwards.
TGTTTGGGGAGGAGAAGGAAAATATTTGGCAGGCAAACACTAAAACGTCGAGCAGCTCTGTGGGAGTCATGTCCCAGGGAGTGGACCAAAAACATAATTAGTCTGTTGCGGAGACAAACACCAAGCTTGTGTTCTGTTTTCTCATCCCAAACACCTCCTGGGCACTTGGTGCCTCACATCCTTCCTCCAGCAGCAGAGCTCTAAGTGTGTGAAGCATCAGGGGGAGGAAGGGCTTTAGCCAAGTGTGAAGTGTTCCTTCCAAAGTGCACAAGTAGTAAACAACATTTCCTCTGGGTTTGCACTGCTCCCAGCCACACCGAGGGCACTGTGGCATTCCCAGCTGGTGTCACCTGCCTGGGAGAGCTGGATGGCAGCTCTGCATCCACAGTGCCTTGTCTCTCTCACACCTGGCAGCAGCCAGAGCTGCCCAAGTGTCCCCACAGAGGTAAAAAGGCCACCAGTCCCACCAGGAAACGAGGGGCTTCAAATGTAGATGACATCTGAGTCATGCTGCTGAACCTGCAGGCAAATCAAAGAGGGAAGATTAGTTCTGGCTTAGAGTAATTCCCTTTGGTCTGGATCTTCCTTTTCTCCAGCTCTGGAGCCTTTTGCAAGATGCTCTGCAATAGCTTTTTCTTCCTTCTTTAAACAAATGTATTTGCTTTGTAAGTTTAGTCTTAAAAGTTGCTTCTGTTGCCTCAGAAAGAGCTGCTCCCTCAGCTGCTGCTGCACTCAGTGTCCTTTAGTTCTCAGCACACCAAACCCTGAAGGAGGTATTGAATGTTATATTCTGGAGCTTTTAATTGATCCTAAACCCCTCCAGCTTTGTTCAGCTAAAGCACAGCAAATCCATCAGGCTTTCCCCATCCCCAATACCTCGCCCAATTAGCATTGCCTACAGACAGCTGATTTCCTTCCCACTGCTCCAGACCACATTTCCTTCCAGCTTCTTCTTCATTCTCCAGTCCAGTGACATTTCAAAGCAGGTTGTTTTCTCCTGCCACCCAGCTCATTGCTCTTCAGGCCTCTTTGACAGGGAGCACATGGAAGAGAGCTGAGCTGTTGGGAGCCTGGGTATTTATTGGTCTCTTCCTCCCTGCCTTTTAAAAGCAGAAGACAGGCACAGTATGTTTTAAGCTCTCTTTACCTGGGAGCACATTTCTCATTTCCAAATCTGGCTGGTACAAATAAAATTTAACACAGATCCTCCTGCTGTGTACAGACATCTCTGCTTCATTTACCAAGGCTTACAGCTCTGCACTCCAGCTTAGATCAGAAGTGAGAAAAAACAGGCAGCCTCGAGTTATAAACATTCCCCAACAATGTGCCAGCACCAGGGGCTACAAAATCCTGCAAAAGGGAGGCTGGGACAGAGCAGGACAAAGCAGGTCCCCACAGGCAGCCACCCCCTCTGAACTCTTCACTTTCAGGCAATATTTAGGAATTTACTTACAAATCTGGTTACCTTTATAATCTGTTTTCTGGTTCCTGTGCCCACACTGTTGGCAGCCAAGGAGTTGGCTGGGGGAGATGACTTTTCCACTGGCACCGTGTGCTGAATTTTGTTGGTGCAAGGCCAGCTGCTTGCAGTGTTTAACAAGTAGGCAGGGAAAGGTCTTTGAGGATTTACATCCAGTGAATCTCCAGTTTCGAAGGTTTTCATCCATGATGGGGCCTTTAAAAGAACAGAGCACATGGAAATTTAATGCCCTTTCTGTATCAACACTCATTAAGCCAAAAAGAACATCAGATGAGTAGTCAGAAAATAAAAAGCCATCTATCCCCATCATTTTTCAAACCTCCCTCCTGTCTCTGCAAAACCATTGACTCAGAGCCATTTTTGCTCCATGAGGAACAACCTGCAGACAAAACCAGCCTTATTCCTGCTCTGCTTCAGGAAGAGGTTGAAGAGTTTATTTAAATAACAAGTAACTTATGACAAAAATCTGGGTCTAGTTCCTCATTGCCTTCAAAAAAAAAATACACCAAGGCTTTTATGACTTTCAGCAACCACAAAGCACATGAATGAGAATGTGATGCAAACTGCAAGAAACCACATTTAAATGTCTTAGTCACAACAATTTCATTTGCTCCAAGACCTTAAACCCCGACTGCGATTTCATAATCATAAAATAAGATTATTATTTTTTTGCTGATGGTCCTGGTATTCTATAAAAATCATGCACTGCAACAGTATTCAGCATAGGAAAAAGGCCTTAAGATTTTGTTTTGCCATGAGTTTTCCTCTAAAAGTGTTCATGCTTCTAATATTTTACCATCAAGGGTGCTAAAGGCTTGGACTGGAGTACAGCAGCTCCCTTTGGCACACCCACACTGTTCCATTTTAGGGTTCATGCTGGAGGAAAGGGCAGGGATTTCGGGTTCTTACACTTCCTAAGGAGCGATCCAAGGAGCCCAGGACTTCATTCCAATGACTGTAAAGCCCAGCCTGTTTCTCCTCCAGTTTCAGAGCATGAATTTCAGACTTCAGTTCTTTCAGTCGATCTTCGAATTTCCTGCTCTTTTCTAAGTAGTCCAGCCTGGGTCCACACAATGGAGACAAAAAAGTTTAGGGTGGCAGGATTTAACTCAAGAACAGGTGTTTGTGGAAGGAGGAGAGTTGTTCCTTGTTTCATTGGATGTTTTATAAGTAAAATGAACTCTGGCAATGCCAGCCTGGCTCCACTGACCCAGCGACCAGGAGGTTCACTTCTTTCCTTTTTGCTTCCTAATTTTTACCAAGCATTTCCTCCCAGACTAAGGGATGTCTGATGGATCAGCTCCCAGCAATTCCTCACTTTAGCACTAGAGGGAAACTTCTGTCCTCTCACATGCTGTTAGTTCAGTCCCTCCCCAAGACAGAAGGTTCTGGATTTATCATGCCCTGATGCCACCAAAAAAAACCCAAAACCTTCCCTTGTAAGAAAAGCCAGTCTGACACAGACATCACCCACTCCAGCTCAGTAAAACGCCTCCAGCCATATGCACATCCCAAATTATTAAAAGATGAACTATGACTCCCAAAGATTTCATTGCACCACAGGCATACTGGTACCTCTCTCTCTCTATCTCAAAGGAGAGTCTCTTGAGGTCGATGTCCTTCAAGTCCAACTTGGTGGATCCTTTGTCAAAGTTAGCATCTCTGCTGTCACCTGGGGAGTACTGGGGGTACTTGGCCATGTGCTGGAAGAGACAACACAAGCACTGTCAGTCAGATCTGATGGACTAATTTGGGATTTATCTCCTCAGTTCTGCAAGAATGCCATCTTGAGTTATTTCCTACATTTCTGAGACACACAGACACTCCTGCAGCCCTTCCCCTGCACCCAGCTGAAGTCCACAACCCACAGAGCCAAGAGCAGAGATTTATCCTGGCTGCAGTGTTTCTATCTCAGCAGAGAATGGAAACCCAGCCTCATCAGGGCTGCAGCAGGAGAGGGAGTTGGGGACAGAACTCCAGCAGTGATTTCTTGCTGGGGACAACTTCACCTGCTTTGCCTAAAGACAGAGGGACATGCCAGGATGATACAGCTGGCTCAGCACAACCATGCCCACAAAAAACTGCCTGGCTGAAATGGCACCATGAAGGCAAGACAGCCTCTGCCCCCTAAATCAATCAGCAGTTCTGGTTTTAACTTTTGCCTTGCCTTTCTTACCATCCTGAACAAACCCAACTCCCATCCTCGCTGCTTTTCCACACCAGTTTGCCCCCCAGCTGGGTGCAGCCACACCACTATTCAGCTTGATGGGGGCTATATAAATGCCATCAACACCTGACTATCCCTGAAGATGAAGTGGTGCCCAGTGGAGCAGAACTCACAGGATAATTAAGCCTGGTTATGTCCAAGAGCTTCTGCTTGGCCTTGCGTTCGGCCTCGCGGGCTTCGTGCAGGTCTTGTTTCAGGTGCTCTGCTTCCTTGGCTCTGCAAGAGAAACATCCTCAGGGGAATGGCTCAACCAACACATGGATTTCAGGGCTCACTGCCTTCCAGAGAACAAGCCCACCACTGTGTTATCTTTACACCAGTCACTCATGGCAGGATGGCCACATGGGCACAGCAGGACAGAGACACTCCTGCACAAAAGGCTGAATTAACATGATTTCCCTACTCCTCATTTCCATGGGCTCAGTTACAACCTGCTGATACAGATTCTCTCCAGGCCATCAGTGATCCTCCCTGAGGTGGGGAGAGGTTGCTCTTTATTTTGGCAAGCTTCTTGGCAGTGTCCTAAAACAAGTAGAAGGATTTCTTAATAACAGGGTTAAAAAAAATCCTCTGTCAACACTGGCCTGCTCTGCATGCTCAGGGAACATGCAAACACTCAGAGTGGTTCATATTCCACATGACTTTACCTGGTTTTACACTTCTTAAAGATCTGAAAGGGAAACAAGAGACCATTCACTTGGTACTAATGAATGAAAACAGCCTCATATCTCACAGGGTATAAGGAGTAAATTTAGATAGGTAGCCAGTGCTCATTTGATAACTAAATAGAAGATGCTTCTGCATTCTGGATCTTTCTTGCCAAACATCTCTACAGCTTTGCATCTGATCCTCTGTAAACCTGACCTGCAATACAACAACAGCTCCCAGGTGGAACAAACAAGGCACAAGGAGGCTGAGTCCCTCTGAAGTGTCACTTGAGGGATAATTCCCCCCTCCTGGGCTCGGCTCCGAGGAGAGCAGCACCCTCTGCAGCCCCAGGGAAGCAAACCCCACCTCCTGTCAGACTCCTTCACCAGCTTCACGGCGATCAGCTCCGCCTCCCGCATCTTCTGCTCCATCAGCCTCTTCTCCTCCTTGCTTTTCAGAGCTGTGATCTCCAGCCTCTGGCGTTCCTGCTCAGCCTCGGCAGCGTTCTGGGCCAGCAGCTTGGCCTCTTCTTCTGCAATCTGGGCTTTCTCAGCCAGCAGCTCTGCTGCTTCCTGGGATCGGAGCTGAGGAGAAAGAATTCTCCTTAGTTCCTTGTCTAGAACCTACAAAATCACCCCTGCAGGAATGCAGGCAGGCAGAAGACATCTTTTACCAGGAGATCAAGTGATAAAATATTATTTCTTAAATAAAAACCAGACACAATTTCAGGGTCTAATGTTCCTCCTCTGCTCTAGAATTTCCTGTGCCTCACGTCTACAAAGCAAGGAGAAAAATCTCACAACTGGACAAAGCTGAAGTCAGCCCCTTCAGTTGCCCCTTTCTCCCAATTTCAGCTCCAAGACTGTTTCATTTCCCCTCCTCTCAGCCTGAAGAGAGCACTGTGAGCCAAGTGCAGGGAGGGAATGGCTCACAGATCATGGCAGAACAGGGTTTTCCCAGGGTTTCCTGCACACCCTTTCCACCAGTGACCAGAAACTCTGAGCTACAATTCCTGGTGTCAAAACATTCCTGCTTCCACACCAAGAGAGCCCAACAGGCACAAGAATATTCAGCCTAACCCACCAGGGCCTCGTTGGCCTGCCTGGCTTCATCTTCCAGCTGGAAGAGGCGCCTTTCCAGCTCTTCTTTGGCTCTCTCAGCTTCTTCTCGGAGCTGCTTCTCCCTGGCCAGCCTCTGGTTCTCCATCTGGAAGCAGGAGGAGCAATAGTTGGTGGGATTGCAGCAGAATCTCACCTGAGCCTGAGTGAAATGCACCAAGTGAAGAAGGGGCTGCTGTCCAGCTGGGATGTTCAATCCAGAGAGGCTGGAGCTGCCTGAACTTTGCAGGCACCCCTGGTTATTTCAGACTGCTGGGAGAGCCCTTGGATTGATCTGTTTTGTGCTCCAAATCTTTGGGATCAGCACACAGACACCTCTGACCTCCTCAGGTGCCACAGAGCTGTTCCCAAATCCAATCCTGCTGCACCTCCTCACCTCCCACACACACACTGATGGAATACAGGAGCAGCAAGGGCAGCAGCTGGAATAATAATCACTGCCTTCAACAACACAGCAGCAGGAAGAATCTTACCTTTTTTCTGGCTTTTTCTTCCCTGGCTTGTGCTTTCATTTGCTGGATCTCTATGGAGTCCACTTTTCTCCTCCTCATAAACAGGTCGTGGTTTCCAATGCACAACTGGAAAATCTGGATAGGGAAGGCAAAGCAAATGGGATTTTGATGGACTTGTGGCCCTGCCAGAGGGACAAAGAGCCCCACACTGGCCCCAAAGGACAAGTCTGACCAGCACAAGTGCTGGCAAGAAAATCAGCACCCAGGGCAGGCTCATAGCCAGGCACACAACAGTTCAGGTAAGTTTGTAACAGGATGAGAGATTCCTCCTGTCCTTTACCTCCCTCTGATCCCATTTTCCTGAATTACACAGGCTGATCTAGGCTGAGATCCCAAGATGACAGTTTTGTTTACAAACAATATTTCTCTGCAGGAAAGCAGTTCACTCACCAGTTTGTTCACTTTGAGCTGGGAGGAGAAGAACTTGAAGACTTCTGCTTTTTTGTCAAGGGGTTTAATGGTTAACTACAGAGGCAAAAGGAAAAAAAGAAGAAAGGAAGCAAAGTGAGGAAGAAAATAAGTTGAAACTATTAAAACCAATGCAAAACTTGGGCTCATCTCCACTTCTCCCTGGGGAAGCAGGGATTTATGCCACAAATAGGGGCAGAGTGATGTAAAACTGGTTTTCTCCATAGAATCAGGCTGTGTTGGAGGATAAACCAGTGTGGATGGGGGTTTTCCTGATGCCACCTGTGCACTGCCCACTGTCCCCAGAGCTCTGGAACAAGCCCTGGCTGCTCAGGGCAGGAGAACAAGACACAGCAGCAATCCCTAGGAGCAGGCATGGCCTTAAGGCAGGGGAAATGTCAAACACCTCTCAGAGCAGCAGCAATTGAAGGGATAAACACATGTGTCAAAGGCCTAAGGACTTGTTCTTCAGAGCAGCAGGTGAAAGCCCTGGAGAATTCCTCACTTTTCAGTCCCAAGCTGTTCCCAGAGGCCAGGCAGGGTTTTCCTGCTGCCAGCTCAGTGCTTCACTCCACACCTTGTGCTCTGGCTGCAGAGCAAAATATGACCCTTTTCTTTTTTAAGGCCCTGTTTTCTGTGCCTCACAGGTTCCCTGGCACTCTATTCCTCTAATTCATTGGCAAGGTAACTCCTGTGTAATTCCAGTCCTGAGTCACCAGGATCATAATGTCCTTTCACCCTCTAGGTAATGACTGGCTGCCTTCTGAGGAGCAAGGCTGTGATGTGTGACTGAATGAAGTGAAACTTAAACACAGGGCTGCCCAGTTTCCCCCCAGTAGGGAGTTAAAACAGTTTATTCACAGATCTCAGGGCAAGTTTGATGATATGAAACCTGTTTTGGAGGCAGCAAACCCGTAGTCCCCTCTGATTCAACGGACACGAATCTAAAATCTCATTTCAATTTTAGATCTCAATTTTCTGTGGGTCATTTTCCAAAAGGCCCACAGAAAACAGAACAGGCTGTGCTGACAAATTGCTGCCCTTCTGCTGACAAATTCCAGGTATTCCAGTACCACTGTAGTTTTCCTGGGTTTGGTTTTTTCTGATTATAGCCTTCCATGCAGCCCACGATCTGGATTGAGAATAAATTTTCCCCACTCCTTCACTTTCTAGAACCCAAAGCTGAGCTCCACAGTGAAATTGCAGTGGTGGGGAGTGAAATCATGTCCCAACAAAGTGGCAGAAGTGAGGCAGAAAACCATTAATATCTCCCTGCATGTCTCCTGTGGCCCCTGGGCTCCAAGCCTCAGCTTCTGCCTGTGCAAACAGCATTAAGGTTTTATGGATCATGGAATTCCTGCTGGGAGAACTGAGGAAGCCAGGCACGGTGGCATTCATAATATCTGTCTTTTTCAGAGATCAACACATTTGTTTTGCAAAGGCCAAGCAGCAGGGAAGGAGCCAGAACAGAGTCAGAGCTCAGAGCAGCCTCGGGGAACTGAGGTGTTGAGCTCATCTGCAAGGCAGGGCTGTTATTTCTAGTTTTGGAACAAAGCTCCTCAGGATTTTCCCCTTCTCCCCCAAAATTGTTTCAACAGAGGAAGCTTTCAGCCTGTTCCAAGAATCCCAGTCCACACCCATGCCCATGGAAAAAGAATAATATATCAAAGCCATCATACCTCTTTCTCACTACAGGAAATGTTTCTGATGGAGCTCCACTCAAAGGATTTATTAGGGGAGAACCTGTTATTAATGCTGTAGATATGAATGCCTTTGGCATCAACTCCAAGCAGGAGATCTGTGTGGTTTTTGTTTTGCTAAAAAAACAAGAGAGATCAGTAAGTGGCATTTTTGGTGACATTAAACAACCACACACAAGAATATATTTTGGTATATTGATATTTATGGGTATTTTAGGAAATTGGTGTTTATATAAAATATCATGAATGCTGTCACTGGTAATAATAAACTCAGTCCTCCAGGCTGCTTACAGCAGCTCAAACTATTTATTTCTCCTTCCTATTCCATTCCTGGAGTTACTCAAAACTTTTGTCAGGTTGTAAAATATTAATCTTAACTCTTTTATTCACCTGCTCATTTAGCAGGCAAGAAAACCAAGCTGGAAAAACAAAACAAAACAAAAACCAGCAGCAGGGAAAAGCAGAGGCCAGGAGTCCCAGTTCCAAACTCCCTGGAGGATTTTAAAAGGACAGCCCCATTATCTGCAGCAAGTGGAAACTGCTAAAATAAGGCACTTACAGCAATTGGGAAATAATTGACACCGTACATTTCCAAGTCTTGGGCAATTTTCAGGTAGTTCATCTCAGCTTCATCCCTGGAGAATAAAGCCATGATTATGAAATGCCTCTCCAAGCCTTTCTCTCCATTTCCCACTAAGAAAAGAACAGCCAATCTGGCCCTTTGCACAAACTTGCTTTAGTTTTGCCATCTTGCTCTCAATAATAGAAAAAAAAAAGGATAATAAAAACAGCATCTGGACAGACTAGAGGCAGTAAAGTTGCACCTATTTCAAAAGATGACTCATGGATAGTGTAATCTTCATTGAAATTCATGAAAAGTCTTATCCTTGTGTTAGTTTTGCCACTCCATGCCTTGGAAAATCCCCCTTGCATTATTTTCCATGAACATATTTCCTTCAGGAAATAGAGTTCATTAAGAAATGAGTTTTGGACAGAGCTTTTGGCCAAGGCCAAAGAGAAATGAGAATCTCTCCACTCACTTTTCTTCTCCCTTCAAGGTAAATCAGTAATTCTTGAGGAAAATAGTCAATAAAAACAAGCTAAGAAGCCTCCAGAACAGAGAGAAATGCAACCCAAATATTAGGAAAAGCTGCCTCTGGGTGCTAACAGATCTTATTTATTGTTTAACTGGATTTCCAGATGGGCTGAATTACACTGAAGACAACAAATCCCATAAATAAATGTCTGGGGTTTCCAAGAAATGCAAAAGTTGCCTACCTGGCAATTCCCCTGTGCTCAGCATACCAAGCAGTGATCTTCTCTTCCCACATCTCTGCTGTCAGCTGGTACTGCCTGAGCACCTGCAGGGGAAGGAGGGAGGTTGGATCCCTGGGAAGATCCAAATCCAAGTTCTGCCTCTCCCAAGAAAAGTGAATTCAGAGGTGCAGTTCTCAGCTTGGTCATTTTGCAGAGTTTTCAATGCTCTGATTAATCCCCAGCAATATCTGCACTGCAAAGAGGATTCAAAAATCCTGCACTGCAAAGAGGAGATTCAAAAATCCTGCACTGTAAAAAAGAGGAGATTCAAAAATCCTGCACTGTAAAAAAGAGGAGATTCAAAAATCCTGCACTGCCAAGAGGAGATTCAAAGATTCTGCAATACAAAGAGGAGATACAAAGATTTGGTTTTGTATAAAATTCAGACTCACCCTTTTGGGTAACAGCTCATCATGGGCTAGGAAGCCTGGCTCATGGAAATTTGGGTCGTAGTCACCATACTGTCCCCCAAAAAAAGAAAAGTTATTTCAGTTTGTTAGAGGCAGAATGCTGGGAAAGTTGTTCCTTGTATGGTTTGAAGTGAAAACTTGAGGCAGATTTTTTTTTTATTCCCCTCATCTGAGCAGTCCATGGAAGTTCCTTCCAGCCCCTGTGACATGGAGGTGGCTTCAACACAGCCACTGAGCCATTCAGACTTCCATCCCATCCTGGAAACCATCAATCCTAACCTGGAAACCTTCAATGCCAACCTGGAAACCTCCAATCCCAACCTGGAAAACTCCAATCCCATCCTGAAACCACCAATCCCATCCTGGAAATCTCCAATCCCATCCTGGAAATCTCCAATCCCATCCTGGAAACCTTCAATCCCAACCTGAAAACCTTCAATCACAACCTGGAAACCTTCAATCCCATCCTGAAACCTTCAATCCCAACCTGGAAACCTCCAATCCCATCCTGGAAACCACCAATCCCATCCTGGAAACCACCAATCCCATCCTGGAAACCACCAATCCCAACCTGGAATTTAATGGGGTTTTTTTTCTAGCTGTGCTTGTACCTCCCAGGATGACCAACTTTACCAGCAAATTTTAACCCTGCTGTGTTTTACACACCACCATGTAGATGTGTGGGTTAAACCAGAAAAAAAAGTCAATTAAAAAAGAGATTTTTCTATGCACAAACCTTGGCCTGAACAGCATAAGAAGCCAGTAAAACTGTAGCTTCAGGTGAGCAATAGATTTCCTCATCCAGGATCTGCTTCTTAACCTAAACCAACAGAAAAAAGGGAGTAAGTTCAAAGTCAGGACTTAAGTCAGGCTTGAAATGAAAGCAGACATGCCCAGACTGTAACTTGGCACCAAATATCATCTTTAGGAGTTCCTAACAGCAACAAGAAATTGGCATTCAGGAACACAGGAAGCCTTTAGTTAGCATTGCATTTAATGAGACCAAAAATGCCAGTCAGCTCTCTCCACACACTTACATAAGGAGTCCTATAAAAGAATATCCTATAAAACATCAATTTTATTGTCTGTGCTTCATTTCTTTTAACAATCCTCCTCTTTTTTTTTCCTGCTTGCTTTGGAAAAATCAGCTTTGCATCACGTCAGACATCAAATTTCAGCTTGGGGGGGAGCTCTGGAGGTCAGGTCCAAGCAGAGCAGGCTCAGGGCTGCTGGATTTTATATGTAAAAACCATAAGAGATGTTCTCCAGCTTTCCAGAGTGAGACAATAAAGGAGACCCTCAAAAGAGAAGCTGAATAATAAAGCACTTAATTTATTCATTTTCAATGATCTAACCACAATCAGACAATTCTAAAGAGTCTTGCAACATTCTTTTCATTTTAATAACCTGTGGTGCTAGCAAGAGCAGAGGCGTAATAGTTTGTAAGGTGTTGTTTGATTTTAAATCAGTTGTGCAATTTCTGTTTGAAAACCTAAAGAGGGAAGGGGAAATTAATCTTCCCAAATCCTCCTCTCAGGTGTATTTAGCTTAGGAACAAGCACAAGACAACCAAATTTTGCATAGCTCACAGCCTTAAACATTTCCAAATAGAAAAATGAGTTTAACTAGCACAGGTTCTGTTGACAAACACACCTCTGTAGGTGCTGGGAACTGAAATGAACCACCAAGAAAGTTTTTGCTTTTAAATTTAGTCCCTGGTGAGCACAATCTGTGAAGCTGAGTTACAGTGCAGGGAACATTCTTTCTAAGCTGTTAAAATGGAAAGAATGAAAAGATTTCTCTTCCCATTTGGAAAGCTCCAGCTCTCACTCTCCACGGTGCAAATCATGCTCCAGAATTTAGAACAATGTGGATAAACCTCCTGTAAGTGCCTGGGTTGTTTTGGGGGTTTTTTTTTGCTGATCAGTTTTTACAAAGACTTTTTGTTAAACTTCATGAAGAAGCAATAAATTACCTCATCTTTAAGCAGATAATATTTAGCTTTAGTCACTGACATTTATTCAGGCATTTATGGCACATTAATTTGCAAAGGTCTGAAGAGTCAGGAGAGCTGAAATCTTCAGGCATCCAGATGTCTGTACATGTTTTTCCTATTAGCATCCAGGTGTGAGCTGAAGTCAGGAAACTTTGCAAGTTCCAGTTTGTCTCAGTCTTGTTTTCCTACTTTGGAATGAGAAGAATTTGCTAATTGCTTATCTGCTAGTTAAGGCAGGTTGGAGGAGAAAAGAAAAGAAAATAGTGGAAAAATTGGGATTAAAAGAGTAGGAAAAGAGTTCTGCTGTTCTCATTCCTTTCCAAAAGATCAATTGCCAAGTGGTTAAAGGTTCTGGAGGAAGTTCTGGTGGGTTTATGAACCCTCAGAGCTGCAGCATTTCCCCATTTTTTCATTTGCACATCCTCCTCAAGGAACAAGGGTTTTTTTCCAGGTGCAGACTGAATTTCTCCCAGCTACCTGCACAGACACATCCTGCTGGAATAAAGCAACACTCCAGAGGCTGAAACTTCCAGAGGGACTCCACAGCAACTCAGGAGAGAAGCTGGATGTCCCAGACATTGGAATTGGCCATCCCAAACTCAGCTATGGAACTTTTCCTGGTTGATCCACCTTTATTTTTGATAAAGCTCCAAGATTTTGCTCCTTCATCTGCTTTTTGATGGAGCTCAAATGGTGTCTGCTGCTCTGCTCCTCTTCAGCCTTGCCAGGTGGACAAACCTGGATTTCAGAATGCCTGTCAGATTCCATGATCTTTTATCCCTACAATCCCAAATGAAGGTTTAGGGAGTCCTTGTTTTCCAGAGGTTCTGCCCTCCAGTACAAGATCTCCCCAGAAGCCTCACAGTTCTTCCAGCAGTTCCAGCTTTGCATGAATTCTTTTTCCTTTTTAAAACTCATATTAAGCAGCAAAACAAGCCTGGAATATTCAGGTTTGGAATTATCCCCCCAGACTGCTGGGTGTTGTCACAAAAACCTGCAGGAGATCAAACATTCCACTTACCTGGACACCAAACCCACAGCAGGCAGGAGAGATGTTTGTACTTCATAAAAATAATGTCTACAAAGTTCTTGATACAGCTGAAGCAAGCAAAACTATCCTGAGCTGCCAACAAGATCAAAGACAATGCAAAAGGACTGGGGGGAAATACAGAAGGAATTCATGGTTCAAAACTGTTCCTGACCTGAAGGAAGAATAAATGCTGGGTAATTTCCTGTAAGAGTTCCTCTTCTACCTTCTCTGGGTAGAATTTAGCCAAAAAATGAAAGCTAATGGGATCTTCTTTGGGGATTTCTTGATCTAAAACCTGTTTACAGATAAAATAAAATAAAATCAGCAGCAAAAAAAGATACATGAGTGTCTCCAGGTAATATTCCCGAGGAAAATCAGAAGGCAGCCAATAATCCACTTACAGCAGCCTTCCCATATTTTAGAGGGAAGGGTAATTCTGAGCTTTAATCTAACAGCAATCAGTGGTGATTAGTGTGGGATGCTCCAGGACAAATGGGATAAAAGCAATCAGAGCAAATAATCCAATTTTAGTCTTAAAGAAAGCCACCATGTCAAATTCTGAGTGGTCATGGAACACATCCCTTTAGTTCCTATGCTCCAGAAAGTCAATATTTATAGAAGTAAACAATTAATTGCCACCCAATTTGTCTCCTGTACCTTTTTGTCCATCTTTAACCAGGTGCACATTCCTTTAATTGTGTACTGCAAGCCAAAGAACCAAGTCTCCCTTAAACCAAGGGCTCGGCACACCAGGTCAAACAAATCCTTTCCCTTCCACTTCATCTGAAAGAGAGAAAAATCAAGGAAAACCATGTCTATCCTAAATGAATTTGCTCCATTTTAGCCCTTTCCCCTATGAAATCTTGTTTCACTTTTAGTTTTTTAATGAAATGTTCTTGCTGCTGTGTCAGAGTTGCTGTGTTCCACCTCCTCTCCTTCTCCAGACACATCCAGAGAGCAGCTGGAGTCACTTAATTCACTTGAGGGAATGAGGGTTGTACCACTGATTTCCTGGGATGTGGCAAGTATTAATAAATACTTGTCCAAAGTTTTGACTCAATGGTTTATACAAACTGGGGAGAATGAGAGCAAACCAGGGGAAATCAAATCAGGACATGGGGCAGGAATGCTGAACAATGAGAGCAGATCCACCTTTCACACCCCTCAGGTATTTCAGTGGCACCAGGCCAAGCCTTTACCCTACTCTGATTTAAATGAGTTTTCTTAAATGTTCTCATTTCTATTTAGCAGCCACAGAGAGCAAACTTTGACTCAAGGTCCTAAATCCACACACAACTGCTGCCTTGATTCTTTCACCAGAGGCTGCTCATCTGTTCCTTCTATTTGACCACATTTCAGAAAGCTGATTTTATCTAATTGCTAAAACTAAAAACTGAATGGCAAAAAAAAACAAGTGAACTTTTAGGCAGTATTTGAGTGGAAAGCTGGAAATCATCCCAGCAAAAGAGCAGTGTCTGGGGAGAAAGGAGAGGTAGCAAAGGAAGGAATACACAAATTGTTAACAAGGACTCTGATCTCTAAATCAAATTTTCTAAACCCTTTATTTTCACAATTCTGCTTGCAAGTACTCCAGAGCAGTAAGTCAAACAAGATTAATCTATGCTGTTTCTGAAGGACCTAATAAATTACATGAAATGGCTCACAGAACAGTCAGGTCTCACTAAAACTGCCAAGCCCACTGGAAATGAGTTTTCTAACTCCCCAAAATACCTGTGTGTCTTGTTTTGCTTCTGCTGGATGATTAGAATTAATTAATCAGGGACAGTTCTGTCCCTTCAATAGTGAAGCCCAATTTAACTAGCAATTGATCATTTCTTTTTTGTCCAGCCATGATTTCCCTAATCAATTCATCAGCTAGCCATAATTAATTGAACTGCCAGCTTTCTCATCAATCCTTTTTTCTCTTCTGCCCAGAGATCCAAACACTCATTGCAGGTAAAGAACTGGAGTTTATAAATGGCAAACTGGAAGAGAATGTCCCAGATCAACAAAAGTTACCAGTTTATAAATTATTTTACAAGCAACATCTTAGCACCAGTTTATCCAAGCTGGAAGTGTCTTTATTAAAGAGTTGTGTCAGTTAAAAAAAAAATAAAATAATTTCATGGAGAAGTAAGAACTCTTACAAATAATTGGAATGCTTATGAAGAAAGCAAGGTTTAGTGTTAATTTAGCTGTGTCAGTCAAATGGATTTCAGCTTTAAATTCTGAACAGAGTTAAGAGAAGAACAAACCTGAGATTAAATAATCCATTATTTATAAAAATAACAGATCAGTTTTAAGACCATCCACAAGCTGATAATCTGAATTTTTCCAATTTCTTGCTGACACAAAGGGCACTCCCCAGCTGCCCAGCACTTGCTGGCACTCTCACCTCACAGCTGAACTCCATCTCAGCATCCACTGTGATAATTCTGACTTTAAAAGTCTTGGGTTGTTTCTTCTTCAGGCCTCGGATGGACATATTTTTCAGCTGATGAGGGCAGCCACACCTGAAATCAAACATTGAGGGATGGAAATTCAGCAGCATTTCCTTGGTTCCATTCCAAAGCAGGATGAGTCCAAACATGCAGAATAAAGTCACGTTTAGAGATGCATTTTTTGTGGCTGCTAAGGATGTAGAAAGAAAAAACTTTAAAATCAGCTTGCTCCTTAAAGTAAGTTGCTCATAAAATGCTATTGCTGTCTTTTCTCAGATTTTTGGCTCTCACAAATAAAATTCTCTTCCTCAAGGGTCTCGGCAGCATCTTCACTCAGTAGAACACCAGAAAATGCAGCTAAACTTTATTATGTCAAGTCCAACACAATCTTTTTCCATCAGTTATGGCTCCTTCAGCAACTAAACTATTGGATTTCTTTACAATATGAGACTTTAACTCCCTGAAATTATACAAACACCAAGAATATATGCACTGAAATTCAGCTGAATTCACCACGTTCTCTTGTGCTACTCACTCCCGATGACAAAAGTTATTTAGAACAGGAATTTTCCCAGTGAAGTTCTTGTGAAATTAATTTAATTCTGCAGAAGCTGACAGAAAATTCCATCAGAAATCTTCTGTTCTAAATGTAATCACCTCCATGCCACCCAAAAAATTGAGGAGATGCTGCTTCCACAGGCACAGAGCTTTTGTGGAAACCAAATACTGAAAGCTGGAGTTAAATGCTGGTGTGGATCTGCTCCAGGCAGTTCTCAGGCATTTCTTTCCGAGCCCAGGAAATCACCCAGTAAAGGTTTTTTGCTTCTTTTCACTTTATAAAATTAACAGGTCAAACTTGTAGAATGCAGTGAGAATCTGTGAACTGCACAGGGCAAGAGACTGAGGCATTCCTGGTTTCCTGCAATGTAAGACTATTACAGTGTGGCAGAATTCCAATCTCTCCTTGAGGAATTCCAAAATAAAGCTCTAGTTTAAACTGAAAATTTCCATTTGCCTGCACCTTCCAGGATTTTATAAAATATTCTGCTGCCTTTTTTCTGCAGAGCTCTAAATTGGCTTGCAAATGTACTGATTTTCCACTTACTTTGTGCCCCTCACCCACAAATTTTGATCAGTTAAATAGGAGGTGAAACAGAAATGGAAGTTTTCCTTTACAGATGATAAGGAAGTTGAGGCAGGGAACAGATAAAATAGTTACCAAATCATAGGGACATCAGAGGCAGAGCTGAGAACAAGTGATGGAGACAGCTCAGAGTGGGGAAGATGAGCTCAGGAGGAAATTCATCCTTCTGACGCCACTGAGACCAGCTGGGGAATCCTCTGCCTCCACTTGGCTCTGGGGGAGCTTCTGCTGAAGTCTTGTTTGGGGCACCACTTCTGGAGCTGGGAAGAAAACTGGAGGGAGTCCAAAGGAGAAGTCCAAGGGCTAGAAAATCATCTGTGGTAAGATGAAAGCACTGGTTAGAACAGAGAAAGGAGGAGTGGTGAGACATTGTGGTGGCTGCTCTTCAAGACAAGGAATAATGGTCATCATGAAGCTGCAGACTGGGGAAAATTCAATTCAAAAATTCAAGAATAATCAGGATATTAATGGTTATTATCAGGATATTAATCCAAGGGCTAGAAAACCATCTGTGGTTAGATGAAAGCACTGGTTGGAACAGAGAAAGGAGGAGTGGTGAGACATTGTGATGGCTGCTCCTCAGGACCAGGAATAATGGCTTTCATGAAGCTGCAGACTGGGGAAAATTCAAGAATAATCAGGATATTAAAGGTGTTGGAATAGCACAGGGTGGAATTTCTCTTTCTGAACTCCCCCACAAAACAATGTGACAGCACTGTCCTCGAGATTAGAGGGACCTAAACCCTCAAAGGATTCCCCCAAGCTGGTCCCTCCTGGCAGTGCCCAGCAGCAGCCCAGGAGGGGCCACACCACCAAAACCCAGCGAAACCCAAGGAACAGCACACCCAGAGCCCAAATCCCATCACCCCCAGGGTACCTTTCTCCTCAGGGATTGTATTTTAGAGTGAAAACCACATCCTGCCATAAACTTTCCTCTATAATTTAGGCAGCACATTGAGCCCAGTGAGCAGAGTTCAGTTCTTCCTACTTAGCACAGCAAAGAGTGTTCAGTTAAGGCATAAGGGATATTGAAAACCCCCAAAATGACAACAATATTAACAGGCAAATCATCATGTGAGGACATCCAAACCAGCAGGAAATTACCACAGACGTTTTTTGATCTCTAATCTGCAAAATTAAATTTTAACCTGTTGCATTCCAAAGCCCTTTCCCATCAGTTTTCTTCAAAACTGTAAATAATTGTACCATTGGATACAGCATTTATAGCCTGAGGACTACAGACTTCTATGCAAAACTGGAAATAGTTTTATTACTTTCTAGAAGAAACATCCATGGCTGAAAACTAAGGAGAAAAAAGCTTCACAATTCATTTTTAATATGCAACCTGAAACAGCCAACTGAGTTTAACAGGAACTTGGAGTTAGGGCCAGCATAGAACATTCTCAGAGTTTCATATGGAAAATTCTGAACAGATAAAATTGAGCAGCTGGAGAAAAATGTACTAATTTTCTCAAAATATGAGAAAAATACCAGAGCTTTTCACTTGGACTTTGAAGTTATTTCTTTTTTCTTATATAACCAGGTTGAAACGACAATATAATTTGTTCAACATTTCCAATTGCATTTTTTTGTTGCTCTTTCCAGAATTTTTATTCCATGGAAAAGTACATTCTGACTCACAGCAAAAAGACATTTTTGAATATCAAATTTTCCCCAGAAAAGTAAACTGCATTTTAATCAATAGCACTGGTAAAGAAATTGGAAAGGGTTTTCACACTGAATAGCTGAAATGAATGTCAGATCCCGACAACAGAAGCAAGAGCACTTAGCAGACAAGATTTTACAAAAAGAACTTTTTCAAATAAGAGAAATCTTGCTGGGGAAAAAAAAAAAAAAAAAAAAAAAAAAAAAAAAAAAATTAGGACTGCACTTTTTTTTTGTGTAAATGCAAAAACACCCCCTTCCCCAGATCCCTTAAACTGGGAATCAAGTGCTCCAAGGCAGAGCTCCTGACACCCAGCTCCAGTGATTTATCCCTGCAGGTGCCACAGGGACCCAGAAAGAGCAAAACGGGATGGATCAGAGCATGAATGCAAAACAGGGCAGGGTGATAAAAGATCCCTGCCCAGCCAGAACCTGGGAACAGAGAGTTCAGGAGCTGGGAACGAGCACGGGGAGATGATAAAAGCTTGGTGTGGCGAGGGGGAATAAAAATGTGAAGGAACAGAACAGCTCAAACTGTTCATGCTCTGTTCATGCCCAAGATGAAAGGAGGGACATCCAGCAGCTCTGGATTTGAGTGTTCTCCCTCCTGGACAGTGAAAAAGCAGGAGCAAAGCGTGGAGGGGGTGCAATGGAAGCTGGGGAGAGCAGGAAGAACTGGCCAGGTGACTGTTGCAGCAGCGGTGCTGATCTGTGTCACGGCTCTGCACTTTGATCCACGTGGGGAGCAACCCACACAGCAGACACAGCTCACTCACAGACAGTCAGAGAGAGAGAAGAGAAATCAGCACCACCACACACACACCAAGCTGGATAAACCCACCAGCATCCAGCACCTTGTGGACAAACACCTCAAGCAGCAAGCTGCCCGAGAGTGAGAGTGAAATTTATTCCCAGATTTAGCATTTCCCAGGTGAATGGATGGGGGTTTGCAGGGCTCTCCACGGGGTATAAAAACTTCCCTTCACGTGGCACTGCCTCTCAGTGACAGCTGGCACACTTGGGGCAGCCACACTGGGGTGAAAAATCATCTGTTTCCACACACACACACACAAAATTCAGCAGCACTTTCTCAGGTGAGAACTCAGGTGCAGACAGGCAATGAATTAATGGCAATAGAGACCCCTCTCTTACACCCCCAAAATGAATCTGCCTTGAAGGATCAGCATCGTCCCTATAGGAGCTGGAAATATAAAACCTTTGGGACAGCAATGAGGATTCAAGAGACCAGGCTTGGGAATTTAAGAGCCACCAGCAGAAGATGCTTGAAGCATCCACTGCAAAAGCACATTAACATAGCCACTACTACACAGTTTGAAAGAGTGTCATCGCTGAAATATTTACTGCAACTCCGAGTGGCAAATTCCCCTGACTCATTATGTTTTCTCCCAGTTCCTGAATTTCCATACTCCGGCTCAGGAATTAATGCAAGCGATTTGAATGCAGACAACACAGGCGCGCGTCGTGGGCTTTGTGCAGTTGTTGACTCACGCTCCTGCCTGTGCTCCCTGCCCGAGGAGCAATTTAAGCAAAGAATTCACATTTGTTTTAAAATGGGGTCAGCAAGATAAAGAGTTTTCTTAGCACTCACTTTAAATAGAAGTTATCTAAAGTCACTAGTTGGAATCAAGACTTACCTCACAGATCTTTGAATGACGATAAGAAGTGGGGGGGAAAAAATTCCCTTTTAATCCAAAAACTCCGTATTTTCCCCACAGACATCAATATCCAGCCCTCACAAGTTCTGCCACTGGGAATAAAATCCAAGAACAACTTTTCTACTTGATCCCCTTCCCTTTGTTTCCACGAACTGCAGCATGTTAGCGCCCTCTGAAAAATCAAAGGATTGCTTTCCCAGGTGATAGGAACGGCTCTTAACCATTTCCTGCCTGCACCGCGGCTCCTCCCAACCTCCGTGCTCTGTAATTCAACTAACCAGGCACTAAAATATGAGAAACCCACGAGTTTGGGCTTGGGTATCTGTAAAAATATGATAATGAACTTTTTAACAACTCCTTGGATGGTATGTGATCAAACTGTTTCAGCAGTGTCTCCTGTTCTCCCCGTATCAGCCACCTTAAAAGGGAAACTGCTCGGAGTTGTGCTGTTAATTAAATATGAGTCCCTACCTGTCCTCTTCCTGCCGTGAAAGATGATGGGACACCCACCCCAGAAAGAGAACAAGGCTCAAAACTGGGCAGCAGCCAAAATACCAGCAGAAAATGAGCACTTTTAAATTAATAAAGGGATGGGTTCAGCCTGAAGTCACAGGGAAAGACCAGGAGCATGTTACCTCAAAGTCCAATATCTTTGCCATTATTCAGTTTCTAAGTGGTTTGGGGTTTTTTTTGCTTGTTTTGTTTTTGTGGGGGGTTTTTTGGTTGGTTGGTTGTTTTTTGGTGTTTTGGGGGGTTTTGGTTTTTTTTATTTGGTTGGTTGGTTGGGGTTTTTTTGTTTTTTTGTTTGTTTGTTTTTTGGTTTTTGTTTTTTTTTCTAACCCTCCATTTTATATGCAGATTTACAGAAACTGATTTACATAACTGCCAGGTTATGGATAGCAAGGCCAGCTCTCACTCTATATCTACTATAATTATTCCAGATTTATATGGAAAACCTTCAAGGTTTGTCTCACGTCCATCACTCATCAGCAGAGGGAAGAGCACAACACTTGTTGACATGCAGAAGCCTCAAAGAGGCTGCACTGAGAGTCAGCTCCATCCCCAAAATTCCATATAAAGGGGTCCCTCAGCACCCACAGCCTGTGTTTGTTTGTAAGAGGAGTCTCAGGGAGGAATTTCATCACTCTCCACAATTATCTGAGAGGAGGTTGTGGTGAGATAGGGTCACTCTCTCCTACCTACTGTGCTTGCAGTGAGAAGACAAGAAAAACCAGCCTTAAACTGAGATGGGAGATTCAGATTAGATATTAGAAAAAATGTTTTCACTGTTTGGGTGGTCCGGCACGGGAACAGGTTGCCCAGGGAGGTGGAAATGTCTGGACCTGGTGCTGGGTGATGTGGTTTGGAGTTACAGCGGCAGTGCTGGATGCACAGCTGGACTTGGCAATCAAGGAATCACGGAATATCCTGAGGTAGAAGGGAGCCATCAGGAACATCGAGTCCGACTCCTGACAGTACAAAGAACATCCCAGGAGTCCCACCACTGACTGTATCTGATGTATCTGAGTTCTTGAGCTCTGTCAGGTTTGGTGGCATAACTACCGCACTAAGGAGCCTGTTCCAGTGCTCCACCACGCTCTGGGTGAAAAAACTTTCCCTGATATCCAACATAAACCTTCCCCTGACTCAGCTTCATTTCCTCGAGCCTTGTCAGACGTGAGACATAAGAGATGGGTACCTGACCCACCTCTTCCCCCTCATGAGAGCATTGAAGACCACAACGAGGTCTGACCTGTTTCATCTTCTCCAAGATGAACAAGCCAAGTGACCTCAGCCACTCCTCTTAAGGCTTCCCCTCCAGACCTCCTACCATCCTTAAAAGATCTTTGAAGAACTCTTAGGGAATCTCTTCCAACTTTAACGATTCTTTCCCGAGACCACCACGCCCGCTTCCCCCTCACCGCCTCTGAGGGAGCAACCGCCTCCTGCTCCTTTAAATACCCCGGCTAAGCCCCGCCCCCTCCGGCCCCGCCCCGGCCCCGCCCCTTCCCGCCGCGCGGCGCTTCCGTGCTGGGCGCCGCCCGTTCCGGGCCCGTCCCTGTCAGGCCCCTGAGGCGCGGCGGCGGCAGCGGCGGTGAGGGGGGACGGGGTTCCCGGGGATGGGGCCTCCCCTGTGGGGGCTCCCCTGTGCTGGGGCTGCGCCCTGGGTGCTGCACGAACCGCCCGGCTGAGCCCTGCTGCTTGTGCGGCCCTGCTGGCACGGAGGCTCCGGGGCAGGGCCTGGCGCGGAGCGCTGTGGGGAGCCGCGGTGTGGGGCGGGGGGCGGCTGAGGGCTCCCTGTCTGCTTCAATTTCTTCTTTCATCCCCGTCCGCCGGTGCTCGGTGGGTGTTGCTTGTGCTGCACACGCCTGTCTGCGTGGGGTGTTTAGCCCTGGGGTACAGCAGGGCCCCCCACACTGAATCTTTCCAGCCCTGAACACCCACAGAGGAGTCAGGCGTGGCAAAAAGCAGCCCCCGAGTATTTGCTGAAGCATTTCATCCTCTGGCTGTGTCCCTGTATCCCTAAACTCTTCTTTTGATGTGTTGCGACATCAAAGCAAGTTACAAATTGGGGGCCATGCAGAATACACAGGTGTTGGTGGTGCTTAACAACGTATCTGAGTGGGAGAGAAAATGGTCATTAATCTCCATCAGTTTTAATATTGATTCAAGTCTTCTATTGGTTTTTCCCCTGACTCTTGCAAGAGTGGTGCAGAAAGCTCTCCCTAATTAAACCGAATAAGGTAATGGAATATAATTTACTTGCAGGAAATGGCTCAAAAGCAAATACACGTACTGTAGATCAGACAGCTCTTTGATGTGTCATTTATGGCTTGAGAAGCTCGTTACCCTCCCTAGGTTTCATCAGCTCAGCTGATAATGAGAGGCACAGAAGCAAATGACTTTGAACAAAAGCTGGAGCCTGCTCCCTTGTTTGGGTGCATGCTGTTCTGTTGAACAGGTTTCCAGCCAAAACAGCTTTTGGGGTGGGAGTTAAATGAATAAATTCCACAGCTGCACTTTTCTCTATGGTGTTTGTGACAACTGGGGTGATTTGAAGGAGTCTGGTGAGGTCAGGTCTCATCCTCGTGCTGTTCTGTCCAGTTTTACTGCTGTCCTGAAGTAACTTTTACTGATAGCAAGGACATGGTGACATCCCCTCTCTATTGTCAAAAAGGCTGAGCTGGTGCAATAAATGGAGTTTTGAACTGTGCTTCCAACAAAATGAACTAACGAAGCTGTTAGCCCAAAATAAGGGAAATTTTGGTGTTGATCAGAAAGTGGTTATGTTTTTTAATTTGTTACAATAACACATCTGCTTTCCTTGCTGCCAGGCACTGCATGACCATAAGTGAAGGATGTCTGTCCCACGTGGAGCTGTCCATGCAAAATGGATAGTGGGGAAAGTAATTGGGACCAAAATGCAGAAAACTGCCAAAGTGAGAGTCACCAGGCTGGTGCTGGATCCCTACTTGCTAAAGGTAACACCACTGAGCACCTTCTCTTGCCTGCTGGGTTGGGTGTCCTGTGGAGAAATGTTCTGCTGCTCTGACTCTTAAAAAGTTGTGGTGACTCTTTACAAGTCAAACTCCTTAAGGATCTGGCTGTGGGGATGACTGCAAAGGATGAAAAGCAGTGAGTGGTGAGGACTTACAAATTACCTGCTAAATGTATTTCTTTGAAGTGCCTTGTTAATGCACTTCATTTGATCTTTTTGGGGAGGTAAGCTTTTGTTGTTTCACACTCAGGTTTAATGTTTCATCTTGATGTGGAGCATGCTTTGGAGGCTTGACAGTTTATTAGTCACTTGTACAATAAATTTTATAGATTTTTTTTTTTGCTGTATGAATAATTGTAACGTTACTGTGATCTTGGATTTATCCCTTTTCAATGCACTTCAAACAGGAAGGTTAAAAATTGTATTTTCTCCATTTTAAACAGGGAAACAATGGTACAGGGAGGTAGAATAAATTGCTTTTGGTGACCAGAAGGTTGTGGATAGAGTCAGGACTGGAAAATGGGTCTTGTGGAGCCCATTTCAATATTTTATCCAGTAGAAGAACCTTTATTTATTTCTTAGCCTAATTTATTTCTTAAAGGATTCTGAATTCTGCTGTTCCAATAAGAAGAAAAAAGGGGGTTTTATGTGAAAAAAAATTATTTCAGCAAGAAAACTCACATAAAAAACTTCAAAATTTCAGAGATTTCAGAGCTTTTTTTTCCCCACCTCCTTTCCTCCAGGCTCAGTTGGCAACATTATCCTGACAAGAGATTGGGAAAGGCAGTGCTGTGCTTTCTGTGGAGAGCCTGTAGAGTGCACAGTTTCATTTCTTTTCATTATCTAAAGTGAATCTCACTTGAAAAGATGCAGAAGGCTTCAGTGACATTTATTTATTTGCCATTAATTATATATTTTCCCATAGCGTAATTTTGAAATATCGCACCAAGGTTGTTTATTATTGTTGTTATTGTTGTTGTTGTTATTATTATATTTACTCTTTTTGTTCCTTTTACAGTTCTTTAACAAAAGAAAAACCTATTTTGCCCATGACCCACTGCAGCAGTGTGTTGTTGGAGACATTGTTCTTCTGAAAGCTCTGCCCGAGCGAAGGAGCAAACACGTGAAACACGAACTGGCTGAAATTGTCTTCAAGGTTGGCAATGTCATAGATCCCATCACAGGAAAGCCCTGTGCAGGGACCAGGTTCCTGGAAAACCTGTCAGATTCTGAAAATCTGACCGAGGCAGATACTACCTATCTAAGTGAGAAACTTCAGGAGCTTAAAGTTTGTTCAACAGACAAATAGTGGGGGAAATATTTTAAGCAGAGGGCTTCCAGCTTTTGTCTCTCTCTCTCTCTATTGGGGGTGTTTGAGGCCCTGCTGTGGTATGTTCAATGTTTCAGTGAAATCTGTAGTCAAAATAAATAGTAAATAGTTGCTGATGCAAAGAGATGTTTTTTGCAGATTGATGGGCACCTGGAACTTTGAATGAGAGCAGAGAGAAAAATGCAAGTTTAGTGTTGACACTTCATTTAGTTATCTGTAGTTTTGCCCCAGTGACAGTTCCCAAAGCCAGCTGCCCTCCTGGAGTGACCCCTCTGTGTTAAGACAGGACTACAACTGTGGGCTGTTTCCTTTTGGTGGGAGGGTCATTCTTTTATTTGATTGTTCTGTACTTCAGGCAGTCTTTTGTGGTTTGTAGGGTTACTGGAGATGATGCTATTAAAGCTTTTGAAAGGAAGTGTAGAATTTTAAAACCAGCTGCATGCTTGTGTCCTTATTTCCTCTTACAGTGCCTTCTGACTTTCCAGCTCTAACAAAAACACAGCCCTTTGCCTTTACAGTGGCAGAGAGGTGAGAATCAAAGCTTTGGGCAGCTTAGAGTGGTTGGCTTTGTCACCTGTCCAAAGGCAGGATTTTGTTCTGGAATCTCTTTGAGCTGCCAGCAGGACAGCAGAGCTGATGAGAATACAAAGCTGTAAAAGTAAAGGTGATTAGATTTAGTCTCACCAGAAAAGGTAATTAAAATAGCACATTCTGGGGAGATAGAGGTTTGCTGCATGCTTTAATGTGGAGCTAAAGGCCAGAGCAGCTAATGATGAAAGATGACTTTATCCTGGTACAGCTCTGGGGATCTCATGTCCTCTGCTCCAGGACATTCAGCAAGCTGAGAGGCTGCAGCTGTTGCAGCAGCCTCGTGTTCCTGACTTTGCATCTGAAAGGGCATCTGCCTCAAAACTTGGCCGTGTGGGAGGGGAGAGTGGGACAGGAGAGCTGTGAGAAATCCTTCCAAAGTGGCTGTTGGTCTTTAGGATCAGAAGCAAAACAAGGTGTATCAGGCCTAAAATCTTATCCTCTGACCTAAAATATCTTACTTTGAGCAACTGAGTACCTCCCAGTTGTGTTCTCTGCTGTTGTCAGATTATTAAAGATCATTTTGCCCTTTAACTCCCTGCACAAAATCAGTCCTGGCTGCCTAAAAGGCCTGACTGAACTCAGCAAATGATTTGGGACAGCAGGAATGAGAAACTTTACCTTCCTTTGGTGCTTCAAAGCAAAAAATGCTGCTCTTTGAATGCCAGTGTTCATATGGGATGTCAAGAGACCTCCATTGAAATGTCTGTAAAATACTGTGGGCTCTGAGGTTGAGGAATTGCCTTAAGCATGTGGCTGTAGGGTTTTTCTTGTTTGTCGTAGAGGTTTAAGTTTATGTAAATTCCTCAGGAACTGGAGCTGGCTGATCAAAGCAAAACAAAAACCTGAGCTCTGACTCCTGCCCAGGTGAATGTAAAATGTGAAACTTCATCCAAGCAGAGATTGGGAGAACTTGGATACAGGGCAGGAATTGGCCCTGGGCTGTGGGAAATGCACTGAAGTTGTATGGAAGCAGAACTTGACCTTCAATATATGGGATATCAGTGTTCTAATAACTAGATAATTACAAAAAGTAGAAAAGCTTTCCTGTTTGCTTAATAAGTTGCATCTACATCTAACTAGGAGAGTGAATATTTTGTTATCTTTCTTGTGATTTCTCTTGAGTAGCTGTGAAAATGTCACATTTTTTCCTATAAGATTGATTCATCACAGAAGGTTATAATTTTTCCAGTGTAAGCTCTGGGAGGGTTGCTCAAGAACTTGCCACACTGTCAGATCAAAATGTGACTAAAACCAAATTACATATCAGGCTGTGTTATTTTATAGAGTGATGGCAATGGTAGGTTAAATTGTTTTAAAGTACCAAGATTGTACTTTTGTGATGTTAAAGCCCATCATATGTGTTATCTTCTGGATTAGTCTCAGAGAGGGCTGATAGAAAAATCATAAAATGGGAAGGGAAAGTTTATAGGGCCAAGATAGAATCATAATAGGTGTTATGTGGAATGATAAGGATTAGTCATTGACTGCTTTCTGTGTTTATTGGCTTCTTGCTTTTAGAACTGCCCTTTAATTATTACCTTAATTATCACTTTATCCTTAATTTGAAGTGATTTAAGGATTCGATGCCAGCACACACCTCCTCCTCAGCCAAAATACCTCTGAGTACAGCGGAGCAGATTGTGAGGAAAACCCTTCAGCTGCCAGCGAGTGAAAAATGTACCAGAAGAACAACAAACCGGGGCTGGGGGTCCCCTAAATCCAACTGGGTCCCCTAAAACCAGGGCTGGGATTCCCCAAAATCTGACCGGGGTGCTCCAAACTGGGGCTGGAGTCTCTCAAAACTGGGGCTTGGGGGTCTTGCTAAATCCAAGTGTGTCCCTCCCCAAACGGGGGCTTGGGTACCCCTAAACCAGGCTGGGGATCCCCCAAAACTGTGGCTGGAGTCCCCCCAAATGCAGCTAGATCCCCCGAAACCGGGGCTGGGAGACCCTAAAACTAGAGCTGGGATCCCCTATATCTGAGTAGATGTCCCCAAACCGGGGCAGGGTCCCCCTTAAACCAAACTTGGTCCCCTCAAACCGGGGCTAGGGGACCCTAAAACTAGAGCTGGGATCCCCTATGTCTCAGTAGGTCCCCCCAAACCGGGGCAGGGTCCCTCTAAGGTCTGAGCAGGTGTTTCCAAACCGGGACAGGGTCCCCCCAAACCTGGGCTGTTGGACCCTAAAACGAGAGCTGGGGTCCCCTATGTCTCAGCAGGTGTCCCCAAACCGGGGCCCGGGGTCCCCCCTCAGCTGAGGGGCCGTGAGGGGGTCCCGGGACCGCCCCGGCCGCGCATGCGCATGCGGC
>JBBMKD010000063.1:5424873-5437222 GCA_037834095.1 Argya squamiceps | reverse complement strand
CTTCTGTGCAGAAGGACGGTGGCCGAGTGAAATACAGGAACAGCTCCAAGAGAGGGAGCTGTTTGCCCATTCCTTCCCTCCTCCCAGTCCGCCCCTGGGTGGGCGGATGGACGCGCCGCTGACCCGCCGGGACGAGGCGGCCGCCGGTGCCCGGGCGGGCTGAGGGGGCACCGGGAGCTTTTCCCTGCAGCGACGCCTCATCCCCTCACGGACAGCCCGGCACGGAACGGGGCACCCCACAGCCACGGCCTTGGGGCTGTCCCGCCGCCCTGCACACGTGTATTCCTGGATTTAAATACCTGGATGCTCCAGGCTCGGGGCGTGCGGATCACAACTCCTCCGAGCAACAGGGTGCCCGGCCAGCAGCGGCTGCTGTCAGCGTGCACAGCCCCGAAATCCGCGTTTCCTCAGGGCTGCGCTGCCTGGCTGCACGTCCCGGCATCTTCCTGCCTTCACCGTTCGCACAGAACCCCCTGGGAGTCAGGGCTGGTGTGTCCGTGGGATCTGCGCCCCTCTCCCACACAGAGAGGAACATCCCACAAGTTTTGGGGTGCAGGGATTTGGTTTTTTGTGTGCAGGGATGCCCGAGGTGCAGACAACACACACACAGAGCTCCTGGGGCATCTCCCAGGTGTAGAAAGCAGGCACAGGGTGATGGAAACACAGGAATTCCCAAGCTGGGGTGGATCTACACGGTTTTTCCTCCCCTTCTTTGGAACAGGGAAAGCTGCTGCCTCAAGCTTCAGAATAGACAAGACTAAAAGCATCCCTGCAAGGAGCTGTTCAGGGAATATGTTGTGAGGTTTTACGTGCATGGTTTGGGGTTATTTTAGAGTCAAATAAACTTTGTTTAGGCCACAGATCAAAAACTGTCCGGTGGTAGACAAGTTGTTTTTCTTACTCTTCAGGTAGATTTGGATTACTACAAAATCTAAATACCTGGCCTGATATGTCCCACCCAGGTTATATTTTGTGCTAAAGCAGGAGTTAAGTGTAAAAAAGTGTTTTTCCTGACATTTTTAATCTAATCTAAGCAAGCTGTTGTGTGTTAGCCTTTTGAGTTCAGAGCCCAACCTTTGCAGCAAGAAAGCAAAGCCCACAGTTAATATTTGCAGGTTGAGGACTTGCCACCAAAGACAAATTGATGCCCACAGCTGTTTAAAGATCTGAATTCAGTCCCTGCTCCTCCAGAGCTAATTTTGGGTACTAATTTTGGGCCCAAAAATTGAACCAGTGATCAGTTCAGGGCTTCTTGGTTGATGGGTTGAGGGGTGACAGTGGTACTTTAGGATATTGATAAAAAAATCAGGCCCTTGAATCTCAGTTTGGGTGCAGTAAACATCTGCTTTAATAAACTCAGCCTGTTAACCTTTATTCCATGTGAGGTGTATATTTAGTGGTGATTTGTTAGTCAGTGCTGATGAGGAGCTTTACAGCTGCTGGGGAAAAGATTTCCCATAGATGTAAAGTATTACTCATGTCCTTGTTTTGAAAATTAACCACACCTCCAGTTTTAGGTGCAGTTTAACATTCAAGTCATGAGATTCTCCTAACAGCAGAGAAATTTGCTTTTCAGAGTTATCCCTGTAGCTCCAGCTTACTCCTGCTGCTGATAAAGTTCACAAAAAAGCATCAGGATTATTTCTCTTTCCTCTTTCAAGTCTGCTGCAAGCAATGATCCTCATAGATGAGTTTTCTAAATATTACTCTGCTAACTTTGTTTAATAAAAGGGAGGGAATGGTGAGAGTTTACAGGTCTGAGTATTGCAGGAATATTTCTGCCAGTGAGGCTTAATTTGAGGGAGCTTTTTAAAACAAAACTTGAATTTCTGAGCTGGGGTTCACCCCTGTGCTCTGAGCTCAGGGAAAGCTCTGCTCCAGCAGAGCTTTACAATGGAATGCCCTTCAAATGCTGCCCTCAGGAATAGCTGCTTGGCCTGCAGCACAGCCACATGTTTGTGTGTGTGCCCAGGGCCAGCAAGGCCCCATTTTCAATAAATACACTGAGATTTATGCATTATTTCTTCGTGCTGAAGGTCATCTCGAGCTGTGGTTGTTGTTTCTCTGCTGTGAAATCCTTTCCCTCTCCCCCATGGGCAGAACCAGGTCATTCTGTTCTTTTTTGACACTGGGATTAAAAGGTAAAAAACTGCTTTTGTGTAACACAGGTGTGTCCAGGGGGATATTTTCCCACAGGAAATTGAGATTTTCTTTCTCTATTTTTTTCTCTTCCTGGAAGAAAGCTTTGGGCTGGAGATCCAGCTGTCTTCTGGATCCCCAAGTCAGTAATTAAGGGTGAAAAGTTGACATCTGAGGCAGGAAAAGGCTGAGATCTCCAGTTTAGGAGTAAATATATGTGCTATAAATACCACATTTAGTATTTCAGCATTTCAGGAGAAGCTTGTGACAGAATCAATTTTCATCACTGTGGCTACTATGGGCCTGTCAAAAAAAAGGCAAATTGAAGGAAGAGAAAGAGGCAAAAACATTTGATCTTGTCAGACCTTGCAGAGGATCAGTGAAATGCATCCAATTCCTTGTCTTGGTCATCTGGAAAAGAGGAATAACTCCTTTAACACATCACTTGGAAAACCACAATTATCACTTGCTCTGTGTGCTCTGATGGAAGGGGAGGTGACACTGTTTTGAAAGTGCACTTGGAGAAGCTGAATAAAGATTAGATAAGGAAAGCCAGTGCCCCCCTTGTGTTTTGAGGTGAGGGAAATGTGGGTGTTGTACAGAGAGCCTGGCTCTGCGTCCCCACGTGCTGCACTTGCCAGAACCTGGAATTGAAATATCTCCTGGCTGCTTATTTCCTACCACTCATCTTTTTTTTTTTCCCAGATTAGTCTTGCATGCTATTTTTCCTCTCTTGAAAGACATTTCCCTTTCCCTTTTTGTAGAGCTGTCTTTAAGCAGCACAGGAACATATGGCAGTTCCTTTCCCTTTTACACTCTGCACACTTTGCCTTCTGCACTTTGTTTTTTTGCTCTTTTTTACTGTTTACACCAGGCCAGCCCCAGCCCTGGGCAAAGACAGTGGGTTAAAAAGAGGATAAATAGGCAGGGAATAACCATGGGTATTAATGACACAGGGAATAACTGTGGGTAATGTGGATGAGTGAATGTACAGAAATGATAAATCTCAGTGGGAATGAGCCACCTTTGCCTTGCTGGGAGAGACTGGGTGGGAAGTTCAGCAATGTGTTGATGCTTTAAGTTTGAGCTTTCATGTTTTTTAGGCTCTGTGCTGCCCAGGGCTGCAGTTCTGAGCTCACATTCAGTGTCACTGAGCTCTGCACAGAGCAGGGAGACAAATCCTTTTCCTGCAAGGACAACTTTCAGGCCCAAAAACACAAACAAGGGTGGGCTGAAGGGAGGAACAAGAAGGATGAGACCTCACAACCTGAAGTTGGAATTGGACAATTAAACCCCAATATGCAAATGGACCAAAACTTATAAAAGTGTGAGACTTCATGACCATTTGTCCATTTTGTGACCCCTTTGGGTGCAGCCCTGGTCAGGCCCTGCCCTGCCCAAGGTGTACCCTAAAGGCCCTTCAATAAATTTCTACTTTAGCTCTGTCCAGTCTCTGTTCCAGCTCAGCCTTCCCAAGGCATCAGTGTAACTGTACATTGTGATACTGTAATTCCCATTAAACCCGTGCCTGCTTTGCCTGCAGGAGGGAAGGGTGGGAAAGGTGGGAATTGCAGGGCTCAGTGACCTGTCCTGGTGGGAACTGCAGGGTTCAGTGGGAATTGCAGTGGCCCAGGTGGGAATTGCAGAGCTCAGTGGGAACTGCAGGACTCAGTGGCTGTCCTGGTGAGAATTGCAGGGGCTCTGGTGGGAATTGCAGGGCTCAGGAGGGCTGTCCTGGAGGGAATTGCAGAGTTCAGTGGGAATTGCAGGGCTCAGTGCCTGTCCTGGAGGGAAGTGCAGTGGCCCAGGAGGGAACTGCAGTGGCCAAGAGGGAAGTGCAGTGGCCCAGATGGGAACTGCAGGGCTCAGTGCCTGTCCTGGAGGGAAGTGCAGTGGCCCAGGAGGGAATTGCAGTGGCCCAGGTGGGAATTGCAGTGGCCCAGGTGGGAATTGCAGTGGCCCAGGTGGGAATTGCAGTGGCCCAGGTGGGAGCTGCAGGGCTCAGTGGCCCAGGAGGGCACTTCAGTGGCCCAGGAGGGAATTGCAGGGCTCAGTGGGAACTGCAGTGGCCAAGAGGGAAGTGCAGTGGCCCAGGAGGGAGCTGCAGGGCTCAGTGGCCCAGGAGGGCACTGCAGTGGCCCAGGAGGGCATTGCAGGGCTCAGTGGGAATTGCAGTGGCCCAGGAGGGCACTGCAGTGGTCCAGGAGGGAATTGTAGGGCTAGTGGGAACTGCAGTGGCCCAGGAGGGAAGTGCAGTGGCCCAGGAGGGAATTGGAGGGCTCAGTGGGAATTGCAGTGGCCCAGGTGGGAATTGCAGGGCCCAGGAGGGAGCTGCAGGGCTCAGTGGCCCAGGAGGGCACTGCAGTGGCCCGGGAGGGAATTGCAGTGGCCCAGGAGGGCACTGCAGGGGCCCAGGAGGGAATTGCAGGGCTCAGTGGCCCAGGAGGGCACTGCAGTGGCCCAGGAAGGAATTGCAGTGGCCCAGCAGGGCTCAGTGTGTCCCTGTCCCTGTCCCTGCAGGGGGCTGGCCTCCTCGGCCCGCAGCGCCCGCGAGGAGAGCTGGCTAAAGTCGCTCTTTGTGCGCAAGGTGGACCCCAGGAAAGACGCCCACTCCAACCTCCTGGCCAAACGAGAGACCAGCAGCCTGTACAAACTGCAGTGTGAGTGATGGTGCCTCTGTGCCCACAGCACCTTCCCTTCCCTCTGCCCTGCCTGCTCACAGCCCCCTCGGTGCTGGTGTTGTTGTTGTTGTTGCAGTTCACAATGTCAAACCTGAATGTCTAGAGGCCTACAACAAGCTCTGGTAAGTGTGTGAGTTCTCTTTTCACCTTTTACACGTGTGGATTTGAGCTGAGAGTTGGCAGGTAGCATAGTTATGTAGAGGGGAGGTGGCAAAACTCTGGGTTTTTTAGGATTTGGTATTAGATAGATCCTATGAAAGAGCAAAAAGTCCTGCACTCAGTTGACCCCACCTCCCTGTTGGTGTTGTCATCTCCTGAGCTGCAGCTGGGGATGATTCCTGTCCTGAGAGCTTTGGTGACATTTGCTGGAGCAGCTCTCCCCCTTCCCTGAGTGCTCTTACAGCTCCTGATCCCAGCAGGGAAAGGGAATGTTGGAATTCCCACTGCAGCTGCCAGGTTGAGGGTGGATTTTGTCTGCACACTGCAAGGAAAGAGAGATCCCTGGTAAATAAAACTACACCAGTGTTAAACTCAGGTAGAACTTTGAGGTGTTGAAACCCCAGGGGTTGCTTTCCTCTCAGCTGATTTATATCCCCCTGCACAAGTCCTGTTGCTGAACTGCTCCCAGGGAGTTACACTAACCCTTGGATGGGGTCTCTGCATCCTTCCAAAGGGAGCAGCAGCACTGGGACAGCTTTCCCAAAAAGTTACAGCTTTAGAACCCGTAGGAATTACTCATATTTAAAATTGACTGCTTGAAGGGTGAAACTGCAGAAATGTTACTCCTTTTCTGCCTCCACAATCCCCCCTCTGGAGCCCTGAAAGAATTGTGTGGTTAAATTTGGGGCTGGAGTGAGCCTGGCACCCAGCAGTGCTTTCCTCACTGACAATAAAAAACATTCTGAGCATAATGACACCTTTCTGCAACCAGCTCTGAAGTGTGAGCACAGCAGCTGGGCTGGAGGGAGAGGAGGAAATCCCAGCTCCCAGTTCATGTCCTCAGCTCATCTGTCACCTCTGTGCCTCCCTCTGTTGGGCTGGATATCCCAAAACTCTTTTACAAGCATAAAAAACCACTAAAATAACATTCAATCAAGGTATTTTTAGCTTTTTTTTGTTTAAAAAATAGATACACAGCAAAGGACAATCAGCATTCAGCCAGCTTGGTGTTTAAAAGCTGAATATAAACATGTCCAATTATGCAAGAAAGGGAATCATTTCTCTGTGGTGTTTCATGAGCTGCCTGAATGCTGAGTGAGAGCAGAGATTTCTGTTTGCAAGGAAAAGAGACAAACAGCAAAGAAAGGAACTGCTGACAACAGTCAGATGGAATATCTGTGGTTGGATTGATTCTTTCCAAAGCAAATGGAAGGGTTTCAGGCAAGGAGACAGCTTGAATAAAGTAAGAAACAAAATTAAGCCTCTCTGAACTTCCCTCCTGCCTCTCCCTAAAGAAAAAAAAGAACAGGTTAATTCTGAATCCAGTCAAAATGAGGGTGAGTCATCAGGTATTAATAAATAATGTAATGAAGACAATTACAAGAATATTTCATGAATCACTGTGGTTAAGGAGCCCTTCTGAAGAATTAGGGACAGAAAATCAGGGAATGTTTTTTTTAAAAGGTGTTCTCTGGGCATTTTTTCTCTAATTTGCCCCAATATATGGTAGAATTATGCAATCATTTCCCATTCCACTTCAAAGCTGCCTTTCCAGGATCTCATTCTGCTTTGTAAAAAATGAACTGGTGGGGAACCATCCTTGAGAATGTCCTTGGAGAGTCATTTTATCATTTTATTTACACTGGCTGGTGAGAAAACGTCGAGGTACAAATTGGTAATGAGATTTGCTCAAGGTTGTCTGGAAAGTCAGAATCCAGAGGAAAACTCCTCTCTAATGACTCCCAGCCAACTTTTTATTCCTTGATGGTGTGCACAGACTCGTTGCCCGTGAGCCAAACTGAGGAGGAAGGGTAATTATTTGGGGAAAAAGCAGAAAAGGCAGAGTTCAAGCAGACTAATTGACTTATTCATCAAGGCACAGGGCAGGGAAAGCACTGTCAGCCCAGTCAGCAATCAGCAAAACTTAATTTCCTCGTGCTAATGTGGGCCACTTGTAAAGTTTGAAAGAGTGTTGGAAATCCTGGGAAGAGTCAGACAGAAATTTTGAGTTGGAGGTATTTTTAAGGCAGTCCACTGTTCATTAGTGGGTGAGTTGACTCAAATAAGAGCTTTGAGTAAGAGCTTTTACTTTCTGAAATCAAAAAGCAATGCTCTGAGGTACAGCCTTATTTCCTTGATCAGATTATTTTTATTCATTCAGCTCAGCAATGGTAACTGGTTTAGAAGGGTGTGCTTTCATATTTCTGTGCATTCTCCCCCTCTTGAGGGGAGCTTTTCCTCAAGCAAAGAAAAACTTCTCCAGCAAAGAAAAGCTTTTCCTCAAGCAAACCACCCATATAAGCTGAATTTTCAGTGACATTTTCAAATATCCTGATATTTGTTTTCCTGATGTGTTGGATAACCTTTCAGACAGACATAATTATTTAGATACACCTAATTTCCTGCATCCAAAGAATCCTTTGCTGTAGATTTCTAAAAAAAATAAATGGTAACACTCACCTTAAATCTCCATGGGGGTGTAGCCACCTTCCCCCTGCATGGCAGAATTTGATATTTCAGCTTTCCCCTCTGCAAAATAAAGCTTGTGAAATGTTCCTAGCATGATGCTGTGTTATACATTTATGGACTGTGGCCTCCCTGGAGGTCAATGCAACCCAGTGTCTGTGTGTTCCTTGTTTTCAAGTCAAGAGGTGCTGCCAAAGATTCATGAAGAAAAACACTACCCTTGTGCTCTGGTGGGGACTTGGAACACGTGGTACGGAGAGCAAGATCAGGCTGGTAGGAGATAGAAGTACAACCCACTGTAAACCCATGTGCTTGGCAGGTTTCTTCTTTTTTAAATCATCTCTGTTGGCACCCAAAAAATAATAAAAACCAACCCCACTGTGGGGGTGTGTCCAGTGAGGGGGTGTGTGCATCACTTCTCAGCTGTCTTTAAATGTGCACTCGCTTGCTTTTGTCGTGCTGGCTTGGACAGCAGAGCCTTCATCCCTTCAGTTTTGTCTGGTTGTTGATGTGGGTTTTTTCATGTTTTCCAGGTGGTTGTTGAAATTAACAGGTTGTGGGGATGTGTTTGTGAAATACAGGGCTGTGGGCACAGCTCCTGAATATTTATGGGTAACTTGTCCCTCCTTTGGGCAGTGTGAAAAGCTTTGCTCAGCCTTTCAGGCTGTAATTGCTGTGTGATAAATGCAAATCATCCCCAGCCCATCTGCACTGTAAACTTCACATGAAGCTTTACTGGGGGAAAGTAAAAATCTTTCTGTTCATGTTCATGCAAGGATACTGCCTAACTATGAAAACAAACTGGAGCTAGACATGGCTGAAGAGCTGCTACAGAGGTAACTCCAAAGAGCCCAGTGCAGAGAGAAAACCTGAAAAATGCCCTGGGAATTGGAAGGAATGGGAAGCCACAGATCCAAATCCTGTGAGAGCTGTGCCAGGATGGGTGCTGTTGCTTCCTAATTAAAGAACAAACTCCTGCACACATCAATTCTCCCTGCACTGCCAGCATATTGCAATATTGACACTGGACAAATGCAGGGAATTAACAGCAGATGAACCAAACAGTGTCTGAGAGCCAACCCTGGGAGCTGAAGGGGAATTGGGGAATGAGGACAATTGAAATGGGAATTCCTCAGGCAAGTCCCAGTGGCTGCTTTTGGAACAGATGGGCACAGGCTGGATCTGTCACTGCATTCCCCAGCCTGCCCTGGAAATGTTCTTGCAGCACTGGAACAAAGCAGATTGTGGGGTTTGACTTGTTCAGTGCTGGGTTAACAATATCAGCTGGATCCATCAGATCTGCCCTGGGGTGAGGCAGCAGGAGGAGAAATCTGCTCTGCCAGGGAGGTGCCTCCCATCAGCCTCCTTTGGAAAAGCTGCTTAAGAGGGGAGAAAACAGGGTTTCTTTTTGTGTGGGGTGAAATTATTGCCTTGCTGTACTAAATGCTTGTAAATGCATCTCTCTGTGATTTACTAAATTTATTCTGATTTATTAAAGAGGGAATGCTTTGAAAAAAAAATTAGATACAAACATAGACACTGGGATTGTTTTTATGGGGGAAAATCCCAGCAAATGTTCAGTTTTCTTCTGCTTTTGTTGATGTTGTGCTCAGAAATAACATCTGCATCGTTTTTCATGTCCTGCAGAAAGTGTCTTGCTTTTGTGCTGGAGTAATTTACTGAGCTGAAAATCTGCCCCTCTACTGCTCTTAGATGGACTTGGTACAAAGCACATTTTTGGAACTAAGTCATCCTCTTCAGCTGAATCTTAATTCCAATAATAGTCATGACAAGTGATCACACCTTACCAGCATGGCAACAAAAAGTCCTTTCAGAAACTCCCCTGTTACCCTCAGAGTAAATTGCAAAATTTTCCAAGAGAACCCCTTTCAAAAAAGCAGATAATTAATTCTCTTATCCCTAAAATATTCCAATGTGTTCTGCTTTCATTAGTGAAAATCTATTTTCAAACCTGCTGCCTGATTTCTATTTTTGTGTAATTTTGTACTGTGATTTTTTTTTCGATAAGATTTCCCACTGGTCTGGGACATCCCTGAAAAAACCTGAAATTTTCTCTGTTTCAGTTCATTTGTGGAGATATGAGGGAGGTTACCCAGCTCTCAATGAGGTCATGAGCAAACTTCGTCAGAATAAGGTAAAAAACACTGATTTTCTTACTCAGAGGAGAGCAAAGAACAGGCAGAGCAAATAAAAACATCCAGATTTAGATACCAAAGTGTCTCATCTCTTCCTGTACAAGCCCAGAAACCTCTTTGAGAAAACATTTATTTTCACATTCAGGTTTAATTCCTGAATACTTCCCCTGGAAATTCTTGGAATTCTCAGATTCCCCAGGAAGAATTCAGATTCCTCCCAGGATTTCACTGTCCCACAACCCTGATAACATTAAAAAAAACCCCAATCTAAGCCCAGAAACCTCCTTGAGAAAGGATTTATTGTCACATTCACCTTTAATTCCTGAATACTTCCCCTGTAAATCCCTGGAATTCCTTTACAAGCCCAGAAACCTCTTTGAGAAAAGATTTATTTTCACATTCAGCTTTAATTCCCAAATACTTCATGTGTAAATTCTTGGAATTCTCAGATTCCCCAGGAAGAATTCAGATTCCTTTCAGGATTTCACTGTCCCACAACCCTGACAGCATTAAAAAACCCCAATCTAAGCCCAGAAACCTCTTTGAGAAAAGATTTATTGTCACATTCAGCTTTAATTCCTGAATACTTCCCCTGTAAATCCCTGGAATTCCTTTACAAGCCCAGAAACCTCTTTGAGAAAGGATTTATTTTCACATTCAGCTTTAATTCCTGAATACTTCACCTGTAAATCCTTGGAATTCTCAGATTCCCCAGGCAGAATTCAGATTCCTCTCAGGATTTCACTGTCCCTGACACCATTAAACCCCCCAATCTGAGCCACCATAAATGCTGCTGTTTGTTTTTGCAGCATTTGACCCCTTGTCCCACTTTATGTTTTCAGGAATTCACAGAATTCCGGAAGGAGAGGGGTAACATGCTCCTGTCCCGTAAGAACCAGCTCCTGCTGGAGTTCAGCTTCTGGAATGAGCCTGTGCCCAGAGATGGCCCTAATATTTATGAACTGAGATCCTACCAACTCAGAGTAAGTCACAGGTTTTATTTCTTTCTGATTTTTGAAAGCTTTCTGCTGTCCTAAAACCTTCAGAGGGTTTTTATGGCAAGCAGAGCTTGTCTGAAAAATCTGCTTTATTGATCCGAGCTGGTTTGTGAGTCAGGGCTGCTCTCAGAGCCTGGAGTCTGAGGTGAAGGCTCCAACAAGATCCTGGTGTCTGCAGGGCTGAAACCCTGTGGTTGCTCTGAGGGATGCTTCAGACATGACTAAGAGGTGGCAAACAGAGCAATTAAGAGATTATTTTAATATTCTTATCACTCACAGGGAGGGATTGTGTTAATACAGGGTGGTTTCCATACAGAAACGGTGTGAAAATTGTTTGTTTTTTTAACTGCAGCTTTAACAGTGTGTTTTGTTTTTGCAGCCTGGAACAATGATTGAATGGGGCAATTACTGGTAAGTGTTGCCTTCAGGCCTGGGCTGAGAGGTGCAGGTGTAGAAAAAGCAGGACAGGAGGTGCCAGGGTGGCACCAAACCCCCAGTTAAGAGGCAGCTTCTGCACTTGCACCCCTGCTCAGACAGTCCTGTGACCTTCTGAGGGAAAAAAATGGAATTTTGTGCACAAAACCCTCTGTGGTTTGGTTTTGTTTCCCAGAACCCTTCTAGTTTGCTGCAAAAAACCTGAATTTTCAGCAGAAAGCTGCTTGGGAAGAGTGGCTTCTTGGTTCATCTTTCCCAAGACCACTTTCAGTTTAAATCTTGGCTCTTTAGGCTTTCAGAGCCAGTTTGCTTCTTGAAAAACTGCTGAGCAGCACATTTGTGTTTCAATATATGGGTTAGAAGTATTGGGGACAGTTTTCTGTTGATTATATTCTTCTGGTTTTGTCTTGTTTTTCACCAGTGTAAGCTTGTTTCAATTTACACCCACTGTCCTTGCAATTCTAGTGGTTGATAGTTCAACAATTTGAATATTTTCAGTGATTTGGACAAAGGTGAGGACTTAGGTTTTCAGACTTGTCATTGATAACATTTTTTCAATTACAGTCATTTCAACAAATTGAATTTAGAAATTATTTTTTATATAATAGGCACATCTCTACTGGTAGAAAATCTGTTTTTATAAGATGCAACAAGAGAAATATTTATCTTAATTTATGCAAAGATCCACATGAATAAAAAGTTGTATTCCACTACCACAAAATCTGAGGGAAATTAATGTGGCAAAGCTGACATGACTAAAATTTAAGGATTTAGCTATAAAACCTGCTATAAAAATGGCACTTTACACTGTTCCAGCAATTACCTTTATCCTGAATTTGGTTGAAAAATGATGAATGTAAAGCTTAATGAAAATGTAACCTCCAATTTTAACACATCCTAACAAGACACAGAGGTAAATCTTAATTATTTACTCCTGGAAATGAGTGTGGCAGATTTTTTTCCCTCATTTTTAATTGCTGAAGTGCCCAGCAAATTCAGTTTAACATCCAGCTTCCCTTGCAGTCTGTTTTCCTTCCCATTTTCCCAGATTTCCTGCCCAGCTGTGGTGTCTTTCTGCTCCTCTGCAGGGCTCGTGCCATTCGCTTCAGACAGGACAGCAATGAGGCAGTTGGGGGATTTTTCTCCCAGATTGGACAACTCTACATGGTCCATCACCTTTGGGGTAAATTCCTGCTCTCTGTTTTGGGGTTTTTTTTCTCCCACTGAGTCAGCCCAGTCACTTTGCCCAGGAGGAAATAGTTTTACCAAAGGCAAAGGAAATGGTGTCTTAAAAGTTGGGGTTTAAAGGGTTTGT
>JBBMKD010000063.1:5398178-5424662 GCA_037834095.1 Argya squamiceps | reverse complement strand
GTTGGGGGATTTTTCTCCCAGATTGGACAACTCTACATGGTCCATCACCTTTGGGGTAAATTCCTGCTCTCTGTTTTTGGGGGTTTTTTCTCCCACTTTGCCCAGGAGGAAATAGTTTTACCAAAGGCAAAGGAAATGGTGTCTTAAAAGTTGGGGTTTAAAGGGTTTGTATTTCCCTTTTTTTAATTGTTTCTTAATTTATTGATTTTTTAAAATTTTTGTGTAGGCAAATTTATTCTTTACCAAACAAGAAATGAACATTTCCTGGTTTGTCCTGTTTCTCCCACAGTTTCTGCTGTCCCTTTCTCATTAGGAACTCAATGTTTGCTCTCAGTCCCACAACCACAACCTGGCTGCAGTCAGATTTTTACAGTTTAACTTCAAGCCTCACATTCACAGAATGTGCAGAAAGGAAAACCAGGCATTTGTTTCTATTCCTGCATGGAGGTGTTTTGGCTTTCTCTGTGCATTCTTATTCATAAACACCTTAATATTGTTTCAGTTTGAAAAACAATAATTTGTTAGAATTGACTCTGATTTTTCTTCATATCCCAGCAATGCAGGATTTTATATTTCAGCAATCTGACAGCCCTCATGCATTACCTTACCTGTGCCCAGGGATTCTCTCTCTTCCCCAGCTCCTTCTGTTTGTGCAGCTCTGGGAGCTTTTCCTTCTGGCAGAGAACTCCTGATTTTTTTTTTCCTTCCTGCTGTTCCCAGCCTCCTAATTCCTCCTTGGAATTCTTTCCTGTGCAGAAGGGAAAGGAATCACTCTGTGCTTGTTTTCCCAGCCTACAAAGACCTGCAGACCAGGGAAGATATCAGGAATGCAGCGTGGCACAAACCTGGCTGGGATGAGCTGGTTTATTACACAGGTAACCCATTAACTGCTCTGGAATGCTGGGGGCAGGCTTTGGGCTGTGCCACCCTCTCTGCTCCTCAGCACATCCCACTGGCAGAAAGAGCTCTGTATCTCAGGGGGAAATGTGTCAGTTTTCAGTCTATAAAGGAGCACAGGGGCATTGCACTGAGCTGTAAAGTGAATTTTTGCAGCTGGTTGTACATGGAGAAGTTGCCCAAGTGCTAAAAAATTGCTGCATTAATACTGAATTTTTATAGCAGCATTTCTGTGGAAGAAGAAATTTATGTAAATGCTTGTCCAAAGGTTTAGGGAGGCAGGAGTGAACTTTACCTTTATATTAAATGATTACTTTGAATATTTTATGGGATACAGGAGCCTTGTTAAATGCATTGCTGGGAAAAGGGAATTCAGACTTTGGAACAAAAAGCCAGGAGATCTTTGAGATCAAAGAAAGCTGTCACAACACAACTCCCAGCAGTGTGCCAAGCATGTCAGCTCTGGGTTCCACAGGGCACATTTCAAAGGAGGTTACACCAGAAAAATGTAGGATCACTTCCATTTTGGTGAAAAGAATGGAAATATTTGTCTCCAAACGAGCAGAGAGAGATATTAAAATCATTTTTTTCCCAAAACTAATGATTACTGAATGTGCTGAACTCTGTCAGTGAAGTTAAAACCTCTCTCCATTTTTTTCAGTACCCCTTATTCAGGAGATGGAGTCCAGAATCATGATACCCTTGAAGATTTCTCCACTTCAATAAAGTCACTGATTTTCTTGTGCCTACATAGATGAAGTGACAAGTATTTGTCTTAATTTATGGTATACACTGTATATCATAGTCTGAAATATAAAAGTACTGTATTGAGCTTATAAAAGAGACCTCTTTTCTTCAGAACCCACGACCTTGTGCTCTTAGGGGGGGGAAGAAAACAAACTCCAGGACTGTGATTAAAAGTTTGGGGAATTGAAAACAAGTCCCAGTGTGTGGGCCAGGTCCCCAGGTAATGTGTGACCCAGAGGGTTTGAAATCTCCTGCTGCACAGGCACTGCCCAGAGCTCAGCACCAGCCCTGCTGTGAGCAGTTAATGACTGCAGCTCTCCAAAGCAAACGTGGGAGTGACACCAGAGGCTCTGGAGAAATGAGAATTTCAGATTGTGAAAGGAGCAGCTGTGAAATCCCCCCTGGCTGGTGGAGCAGGCCTGAAATCAGCCAATCTCTGTTTGCAGGCAGGCAGGCATTA
This sequence comes from Argya squamiceps, assembly GCA_037834095.1. NCBI lineage: Eukaryota > Metazoa > Chordata > Aves > Passeriformes > Leiothrichidae > Argya > Argya squamiceps. Next base: position 5,422,558 of record JBBMKD010000063.1, on the reverse strand, counting down.
ATTGGGGATAATCCTGCGTGGCAGGGGATGGACTGGGGACATTGCAGGGACATTTTAGGGACATTTCAGGGGCTCTGAGCACACCTTGGTGTGGAACCTCCCCCTGGAGTGGATCCCAGGCAGGGTGAGCTCCCCCCACAGACACTGCCTGAACACCCTGCAGGGAAACCCAGCCACTCCAGGGCACTTCCCTCCCCAAACAGCTCCCAGCTCTGGGAAAAGGGGTTGAATTTCATAAGCAGTGCTGGTTCAGGCTCAGAGGCTGGGTTGTGTGTGAAGCTGGGCTTGGCATTTCCGTGTACCATGGTGTCCAGTTCTGTTTTGGTTTCACTTCTAGGCTAGAATGTATCCACACTTTTTTGGTGTCTGCAACGATGTGAACATCCTGTAAGTGACAATAATATTCTCTCTCTCTCTCTCTCAAGTGGCTCCAAGAATCAGTGTAACATACTGAATGTACAAATCAGTTCTCAATGTCCAGTTTGTACATTTCAAGAGGTTTTCAGGAAGAACATATCAGTCAATAAAAACCTTTTAATTTTCACTTTTTTGCTGGCATCTCCTGTGTATTGCACCACTTGGGTTTTCTCTCCTCTGGCAGTGTTTAGTATGGAAAATTTGGAATATTTCAGCTTAATTAACCAATATCACTTCTCTGGGTCAGGGACAGCATTTCCCATTTTCTGCTCTCCCTGTCCAAAGTGAATTTACAATCTCTCCATCACATCCCATCTTGCTGAGTGTTCTGAGTGCTTTGGTGATAAATACAAAACACTTCTGATTATTCTCCACAAATTAGGCTTCATTTTCAGATGTAGTTTACTTACATGAAATACACTGCACTTGTGCCTCCCCTTGAATTTCTGCTTGAACAAAGTCAATATTTGATCTGGTTCTTGTCTGGTTTTATATTCCCCTCCTGTTATCAAGTAATGATGGGATTTCACTGAGTCACATTCTGTGCTTTATCAGCTTTAAGTTGCTCACTGGGCCAAGGAAATCATTTGAGCTGATCCTCCTTGTAAATCAGCCCTGGGCAGTGATATCACCAGGGGCTGACATTTTCCCAGAGTTTTGGGGCTGCTCTTCAGCTGCAGAAGGAAAAAAGGGATGCCAATATCATCTCCCAGTCCTGTTCATCCTCCCAGATTTCTTTTCCCTGGAGAATTGTCCTTGTAACTCTTACCCAGGAATTTCAAACAGCAAAGAACACTTCTGGAGCTACAGGATTTTTTGTGTTCTGATGCAATCCATGGTTTTTTTACCTTCAGCAGGAATTAAATTTTGCCTGCCACAGCTCATGTTGTTCAAAGGCCACGAAGTTTTGCCTGCATGAGGAATCAGAGGAGTAACTGGGGTGACATCACAGAGTGCAGGTCCCTTATCCTCTCCCAGGATCTGAATTCCCCCTGGAATTCTGAATTCCCCCTGCCCTGATGTGTTATGGATGTGCCTCCCCTCATTCTGAGCTTCCTGCTCTGGCTGCCCTCAGGGACAGGCTCATTCCTGTTATTTTACCTGCAGATAAAACAATCCTGTTCTTTTCCTTACAGATAACAATGTAAACTCCAATGGAAATGGGCAATGCCAATCTTTCCCTTTGCCTGAGCTTTTCCCCAGTCCTGTGAACACAGGAATTGGGGGATTGTTGGGATTTTCCCTCTTAATTCCATGGCTGAGTTGAAGTTTTGCTCAGACGAGCAATCCCTCAGCATTTCTTACAGCAGAACTGCTGGAGTTCAGAGCTGAGGTCACTCCCCAAAGGTGGAAAAGTGGGGGACAGTGCCTGGAAGGGCCTCTGGCAGGTCTCAACTCTTGTTCAATGACACAATTAAAGCTCAGCTTTAATTGTCCTGCAGAAAGCAGCAAACTATCCCTCATGCAAATACATAATTTAAAGCAATTCTTCCCCACTGAATAATCACATTAAAAGGTTTTATATGAAGGTCAAAAGAGCCACCTGGAGCTCTGTGTGACCTGTGCTGCTCCCCAGACTTTGCCCCTTCGTGCTGGGATGTGCCCGGGCAGATCTGTGACACCGAAACTTTCTGGCCCTGCTTTATTCCCTGCTGGGAATTTTCCACTATTCCACAGCCTGAACAGCTGAGCCTCTCCCTGAGCTCAGCAATCCTCCAGCTGCCTCCTGGGCTAGAGGTCAGCCTCGATATTTGCCCAGTGCAAGGGGAGGGGGCATTTTCTTTTTTTCCAAGCCAGTCCGACCTCGAGAGCTGTTGTGAAATCCCTGGCACGGCCCCACGTTTCCATAGTGCCCCGACGGGCAGAAGCTCCTGCTGTGAATGTTAACGTCCCTTCCAGGGCTCCGGGGGAATTGCAGGGCCCTGAGCCGTGTCCCAGTGCCTGCAGCTCCAGCTGATCAGCTCCATGGCAGGTTTATTTCCTTTTCATTCCATAAAAAAGCAGCAAACAAACTCCTTTAACTCGGTAACTGTGGGATTGCACGGGGGAACGAGAGCAGAAACACTCTGGACGTGCCCTGCTCGTGCAGCTTTGCCTCAACAAAAGCAGGATTGTCCAGGAGCTGGCTGGGACTTGGCTCAGGAAGAATTTCAAAAAGGGCCCATCTTGAACCCTCCCAGAAGTTGTGGGCAGCGCTGCCAGCCATTGTCTGCCTGGCTTTTGTGGGCTTTGCTGCAGCCTCTGCAGATCCTCGGGGGCTCTGACGGGTCTGCCTTGCTCCAAAAAGCATCACAAGTTTGTTTCTGGGTTTGTTTTGTTTTAACCCTTCTGCTTCTCTACTTCTCCTTCTTCTTTTCCTTCATTTCTGTTGAAATGCTGTTGGAATTTCAAGGCAAAACCATCTGACAGCATCACTGAGAGCTGCACCCCTCCCTCTGGGCTGTGTCATCTCCCCTGTTCCCCAGCCCCTCCTCAATGGTGTCACAGAATGAACAGAACCAATATTTGCTTTAATTGTTGGGGATGCTTTAACAATTGGACAGCAGCTGTATTTGTGGTACCTTGGTTTATTCATCATAAATCAATGAAATTCAGTGCTAATTGGGAAAAGCAGTGATTACTGTGAGACAATGTGAAATTTTGGAGGGTGGGGACATCACTTGTTTCTGTTCCACCCAGAAATACGTGGAGAGGTGAAAGAGAATTGCCAGACTTCAGTTTCTGGGAAAATACTGGGGCTCTTTGTAAGCACTTAGAAGATAAAAACCTCTGCAGGTATTACATTATTTTATACTAAATCATGTCATATTTACCCATCCTTCTCCAGTATTGTGGGGATTGAAGAAGGGGCAGGTGTGATGTATTTTAACCTTGGTAAAGCTTTTCACATCCTCACAGGTCAGGGAAATGAAAGTCCCACAATGTGAAAAACACACTCAGGAGAGCTGGCATTTACCAGGTGTGTTCTCCTGGATCAGACACTAAAGAGACTCCTTAAAAAACCAGGATCCATCAGCTGGAGCCCAGAGGAGTTCTTAGAACAGGTCAGGCTTAACTCTGGCAGAGTTTAGGGGTGGTTAATCCACGTTGGAGGCAGAGGAGGGGACTGAAACTTCCCAGAATTTCTTTAAAGGTTGATGAATTCACTCCTATCCTGTTAGAGCTGATGGGGGTGGGTTGGTAAATGAATAAAACACTTCCACAAACACTGGGACCACTTTCCAAAATCAGAATTTGGAGTTTGATTGGAATATTTTGATGAAGGATGGGAACCACTCTGTCCCTCAGCTGAAAAATGTTTCTTGGCCAGGGGTGAAGGTTGGATCTGTCTCAGATTTCCACACAGCTCCTGTCCCAGACAGGTGGAGTAACTGATGTTGAGTGAGAGATGACACCTCAGGTTCTCTGTAGCCATAATTTTAATGAAATCAGAGATATTTTGTGATGTTTTCCACCTGTTCACTGATCACCTGCTGCTGAGATTCTGTGCAGTGAAAATTGCCAAACTGTAGCCTGAGTTATTATTATTATTATTACTATTATTACTATTATTACTATTATTACTATTATTACTATTATTATTACTATTATTATGGCAACATTCTTGTTTGTGGCCTTGTTCTTTTTTGTCACCCAAAATAAGCAGAGGTATTACTGATGAAACAACAGATGTCCAATATTAACCTGGAAATAACACCTTAAGGTATTTTTAACTTCTTATTTTCTATCTTTGGTCTTCAGTTGGAAGTCAATAATCAATTTATTTCTTCCACCATAGGAAATATTTTTTTAAATCTTTCCCATTTTCATTACAACCCATTTGAGTAGAACAGTGCCATTGGCCACAGCAGCCAGAGTGGAAGGTCCCCAACTCCCAGAACCATGAAAAACTCCAGCCCACGGGTTTGCAAACAAATAAATGTTTAATGGCATTGTATAATGGATTTACAGGTGTTAAATAGATTATTTTACACAAGGATTTATCGCTCTTCCAGCTCCTTTAGCAATTCATCAAAGTGGGTGATGTACCATTTTGCTTTCTCCTTTACTTGATTTCTGACTACATTGCCTCCAAAACCAATGAAGCAATCCTGGAAAAACACAAGGAATGGGCACAGGGATTATTGCATGGAAGGAATGGAGTCCTCAGTGATTAAATTTGATTTTGGGATTGGATTTTAAAATCATAGCATTCCTCCCTGCCTGGGTTTCCTTTGCATGTTCATTTTTCAGATTTATTAGTGACTAATTCTGCAGCATTTTGGTTATTGGGGTTTTTCTCAGTGCCTTGTAGCTTCCAGACTGTTGAGATGTGAGATTTTACTGAGAATCTGATGTAGATGTGATGCAATCCCATTCAAGAGCAAGCAAACATTGGCTCATGCAGGAGCATCCCACAATTACCCCTCTGCTGTTTGTCTTACCTCTGTTTACCTCATCTGAGAGATACCAAAAGCGAACTTTAACCCAGCCCTCAATCATTAACCAGAGCAATCACCATTTCTACATCTCACAAAACCCCCTGCAGTGAAAGTGCAGGGTTTAAAATTTCCACTGCAGCTTTTTTTTCTCTTTTTTAATTTTTTTTTTTCTTTTTTTTTTCTCTTTTGGCTTGAGGTGGGAAGCATTAAACAAATCCTGAGCTGCTTTGGGGCACTGGGGGACTTTTGTGTGGGGAAAGGAGCTGAAGGGGAGATGTGAATTAAAATCTCTCCCTGGGACATGACCATTTATAAAAGTTGTCTTTCTGGTATTTTTTTTTTTAATTAAAGAATCCAAACCTCACTCTTTCCACCCCCCCCCAAGGATTTGCTTAGAAGGAATTGAGGATTTCTGTAATACTCACTCCAGGAGGGCAGGCTTCCATGTCTGTAGCTCCATCTCCAATCATCACCACTTTCTTGAAATGGAACTGTTCTTTCAGATGACTGATCACTTTTCCCTTCCCCCCTGATTCAGCTGTTGGTTGTGTTTCATCAAACCCTGCATATTCTCCTAGAAAACAGTGCAAGGACAGGTTGGAAACACAGATATTTTCTTGGCCATGAAGGAAGATTGCCTGTGGTCTTGACTTCATTGCTTGCAGTCCTGTAAAACTCCCATCATCAGCATCCCAAATAAATCATTCCAAGGTGAGTTTAAGATTAGTATTTCTCCCAAGTCTTCAGTGGGGGGATTTTCAAAGAAAAATGGAGATATTTTCAGAGAAAAACAATAAACTCTGTGGGCAGTGCTAGCAATGCATTCCCAGCCACTCTGGTGTGAATTTCCCAACAGCAGCACCCAGGATGATGCAGAGACAGAGCAGGAAACCCTGAGTGAGGAACAACTTCAGTCCCACAGCTCTGCTGGGCCACTCCAGCTCAAAACCCAGAGCAGCCCCAAAGCCCTGAGAGGGAGGTTTGTGAGAGCAGCTCAGGTCATGAACTCTTTTCAACTTGAAGGAGCAGGAGAAAATGAAACTCTGCTCTCAACAGCTGTGACAAGTTTTACCTTTGGCACAGCTTGCAATTAAAAAGTAACTGCAGCTCTGTTTCTTACACTGAGTATGCCCTGAGCTGGTTTGGGGTGAGGTTTTGTGATTTTCCTCCATGGAGTTAGCTGGATTGGTGACAGGACAGTGCCTGCAGCCCCGTGTGTGGCAGCTGGAAGCAGAAAAGTGGCATTATTGAGCAGAGAAAGGAGATGTGAGGGGACTCTCACCGTTGAAGTAAAACTTGAGCCTGTTGGCGAAGACGTTTGCTGTGGGGATGTTCAGCTGCAAGGCCACGTGTTCCACAATGCTCTGAAAGCCCCCAGACACCAGGAACACCTGAACCCCTCGTTGGTGCAGCCTGCTCACCAGCTCCCTGAGAGGAGACAGCACAAAGGTCAAATCAATCCTTCCCAAACCAGGCTTGGTGCTATTCCAGCTGAGGTTTAGTGTGTGCTGCTTTCCTGCTCCATCCATCTCTGCTGCACAAAGCTTTTCCTTCTTTGTTTGTGCAAACACCTGGCTGGAAAGAGCTGGACAAAACCATCACTTCATTCCTCAAAAACAAGCTCTCCCTCAAACTCTTTCCACTTTCACATTAGTTCCATTTCTTTCACATTAGTACAAATTCTTTCACATTTCTTTCACATTTCTTCCATTTCTTTCACATTAGTTCCCTGGCACAAGTGAGACCAGATCCAGCAGCTCAGATTTTTTTTCTGAAGTGAAACAATGGCAAGAAAATGAATCTGGAATTGCAGCAAAAAGGAGGGAATGAGATAAAAACACTGCTCCAAAATGCTAAAATAGTGCAAATGTTTTCTAGCTCAGAGTTGGTTCACCAGATGCTGGGCATCGATGCCATCTTTAGAAGAGGGCACCAGCTACAGGAAAGGAATCAATAAAAGCAGTTTTTGAGCCCAGTTCACGTGAGCAGGACTTGCAGGCAGTGAAAAGTTCTGGGGATTTGGCTCTGGAGGCAGGAGGATCAGCCTGCAGCAAAGGGAGCAGGGGAAGGGGTAGCAGGAACAGCAGAAACACTGAAGGCTGAAAAGCAAAGCAGAGGCTCAAAGCAGGACACAGAAAAGGAGGAAGAAAAGGAAGGAATGAAAAGGAGGAAAAAAAGGAAGGAATGAAAAGGAGGAAGAAAAGGAAGGACTGAAAAGGAGGAAAAAAAGGAAGGAATGAAAGGAAAATCACGTGATCCTGAACCAGGAAACAATGTTCTCTTTGTAGTTATCTCTAGCTGTCTTCTACAGAAATAAAGATAAAATATTAGCACAGGATCATCTAAAACTCCTTTTATATGCTAAAAATATTTCAGACTTGAAGCTATGGTCAGATTTTGTAGCAAAGAAATTTTTTCAATTGTTAGAAACTATTTAAATAGGGGAAAAATCCCCAGAGGTTTTCAGTCTAAATAGCTGATGTTCATTCCAAACCTCAGGACGAATGAATACACATATTTATGTGTGTTTGCTGAATGAGGATTTTAATCTTTTTAGGGACTTCAGAATGGGTAGCTCTGAGCAATGGATCCCCTAAACTGAGCCAGGGGTGTGACTGCACTGAGGAGGGTCAGAGAAAGGTCACAAAGTTGCAGAATAGACCAAATTTAAGGAGGTATTAAATCTCCTCCCAGTCCCAACAGCCCTGAAAAAGCAGTGGTTGAACAGATTCTTTTCCATGCCCATTTAATCCTCAAGGCAGGATTTGAGCTTGGCAGCCGAGGAGCCAGTTAATATCTAAGAATCTTTTCTTTTTCCATGGATGCTTCAGCACTTGCCATGGAGTCAGGCTCCTGATCCAAACTCTGTAACACACCCAGCACGGAGATGGAGCAGGGAGGCAACACAAACCAGCTCTGTGGCCTTACAGGATCACTAATGACACAGAATTTGGTTTATTTATTCCATCTGCTTCCTGAATAGTTAAAAAAAGATAAATAAATTCAATTCTTCTTACCTTATTCCTGGAGTTAGCTGAGGTGGGTTGTCAGATATTAATTTCTGCACTTGTTCGTAGGAGGGCCGGATGAGACCTAACCGTGCTGTGAGAGCTGCCTTGAATGTCACAGTGCCACCCATGGCTCTGCGGGTCCTGAGGGACACCAAAAACTCACATCAGGGACACTTCACCAGCTGAGGCTTCTCCCAGCAACAGAGAATTACAGGGAATGACAAGAGAGGTAATACTGAGCCCAGAGACTGGTGCTGTGCACTGCTAGGAGATCTCCATGGATGGAGCAAAGGAAAATGGCTCCGTTCCCTCTGTGATGCCAACTGGGACCATAGTCCTGACCCAAATCTCAGCTTTTTTTGCTAAAAAAACCCTCAATATTCTTGGCTAAAAGCTTCAGCTTGTGCTGTTTCCCTGCCTCAGCGAAGGGTTGGGAGTGCTGTCCCCTCTCCTCCATCTCATGGTAAGGTTTCCACGTTCAAACAGTGTTTGGTAATGTTTAGCCAAGTATAATGATGAGGGCTGCTCCTGGTCTTTCAAAATTAGCGTTAGAGAATTCATGCCAGGCTAGTTTTGTTGGGTGGCCTCACAATTCCCACACCAAGTCACTTCACCCTGCATTAATTCCACTAATCACCCCCACCCCGTTATAAACCGCAATAACCTACAGCAGACCCAAATGACCCCAAAGGATAAATTCAGGTTCCCAGATTAATCCCACCCCTGGCTCATCCTGCCTGGCCCTGTGAGGGGTCCCCCAGCCATACGTACATCTCTGCCACGGCATCCCCAACCCCACAGAACTTGGCCAGCTCGTCGATGCCCTCCTCCCTGATGACGGTGCTGTCCACGTCGAAGCACACGGCGTCGGCGCTGCGGAAGATCTCCTTCAGCTCCATCAGGGAGGCCATCCTTTTGGGAGCCTTCTTACTGTGGGGGGACAAGATGAAGTCTTTCTCTGAGTGGGAGTAGTGCAGTGTTTCCTGAGCCATTGGTGCTGCTGCTCTGGCACGTGCGAGAAGGGCCGAGCGCAGCCCGGCCACGGCTTTTATCCCGGGGGGAATGGTGGTGGAGGTCTGGCTCAGCTGCTGATTTGCTCCCTCCTGTTGCTGCCTACTGATGGTCACCTCGTGCTCCAGGTGGGCAGTGGAGCCCTGGGCTGCTGCTGATTTGTTCCCTGCTGCCTCAGCCCACTGATGTGCGTGGGTTCAAGGTTGTAATCCTTGGCATTGGCTGAGGCAGCGGGCTGCCAAGGGCTGTGTGGGATTGCACGGCTCTGACTCATCCCAGGGGAGTCTTGATTGCTCATCCAGGCCCTGAGGATTGATTGCAAACTATCCTAAACCTATCAAGGACTGGTTGTCCCTAAATCAGAAAGGTTTAAATCTTGTTCTACATCCTCATTAATAAAATGGGGATTAGCCTTCTATAAATTCATCAAACCCTTGGTCTTTGAGAACTTCACTCAAGCCATCAAGATATCACAAATTTCCCTAATAGTCCCTGACAAAAGTTTATTTTCTACCCTTTTAGATCTGTCCACTTCAGTATGTTGACCACTTCTGCAGATCAGAAGCTTAAGGAGTTAAGTATCTTCTCACCTTGTGCTTCATCCTTTCATAGGGGAATTAATTCAGTGTGGATTTTACTATTTACTAATCTATAATTTAGACACAAACAACACCTTCCTATTTATCTCGCTTCCCAGATTTTGGTAGAAGTTTTTGTTTCTTCTAATCTCTCAGACATCTCTCAGGACATGTCTTGTATGCTGGGTTGCAGGTTCTTTTCCTGGGACAGGGGAAAAAACACCATCAGACAGCACATTCTTAAGAGTTATGAATGTCTTTATAACCTTTCATCTTCTGCTTTCCTCTCACTAACGGTCAAAGCAGGAATGAGAACCTTTTGGTTTATTCCCAGGATGGGGTGAATTACAGGGTACAAAAGGCTTTATGAAAAATTCCCCTCATCACTTCAAATGTAGAACACACACCTCTCTTATCTTCTCTTGTGCATGGAACAAAAGAGAATGCCCCAGTCTGTTGTTGAAAGATGAAAATCTGTCTAAAGGAAACCAGCCTGAGTGGTGAAACCTGTTGTGAACAGCCAGGAGCTGTGTCTGCACGAGAGATTCTGCCTGACAAACAGGGAGATGTCAACCAGCAAGGGACAGAGACAACAAGTGACATGAGAGGCACGGGCAGCCCTCAGACAGGACTCCTCTGTGGGGTTTTCTCTGCTGCCTTTGAGGGGAGTGGGTGGCACTAGAGGAGATCCCAGAAAAGGGCTTTTACAGGGCCCCTCTGGGCTGCAGTTTGGCAGAACTCTGTGCTTGGACACACCATAAAACTCCAGCCTAGCCTTAGGATCGTGACTGAAGGATTATTTGCTGCAGGCCACGTGGGGTTTTATCCTTTTCTACAAAGACTGCACTGGACATGTAAGAATAATAGTTATGAGCCACCAGCCCAGTATCTAAAAGAAAAGTGACCATGGGCATCAAAACTTCCCTCTGCCCAGCTCTGAGGTCAGGCTGGGTGGCCAGAGGCCAGGTGTGAGGTCAGCCTTGGCACAGGCTGGGCAGGTGACACGTCCAGGTTGACTTTGCTTTAGCCTTGACTCGCCCCGGGCTGCGGAGCGCTGTGTTTGTGTTTGCGGTGAAACACCGCGGTGTTAGAGCGGCGGGGCCGTGGTTCCAGGGCGGGGGCGGCATTGGCGTCACGGCGGTGCTGCTGATGCAAAGGCAGCCTTGCCTCACCTGGGGCTGCGCCGCAACACCGGCACACGGTGAGGCCACGGCGCCGTGCGGGGACACGGCTCTGGGACGTGACTGCCCGGCGACAAACCGGGATTTCGGATTTCATCTGTCCCAGAGAAATGTTACCTCTGTCAAAACCTCAGCCTTGGCTCCATTGAGATGTGAGGGATGGACAGAGGGATGGACAAATGGGCTTTGTCCCAGAAAACAAAGCTTGTCCCAGGACAGGTTTTATCTCTCTGAAATCTCTTTATCTCCCTGAAAGCGTGCTGGGAGCGGGGATGATGAAATGTTCACGTTTCTTTCTCTCTGATATTCACATTTCCCGTGTTCCTTTCCCTGCTGGATGGGCCTTACAATGATGACATCAAAGCTGTGGTGGACTTTGATGGACAAATAAAGAATTATTGTGGAGTCATAGTTGGAATTAACCCTGTCCTCTCTTTATAACAGGAAATAATGCCCTGAAAATAGTTTCAAACTGTAGTAAGTAACGCTTTGAAAATAGTTTTAAACTGTAGTAAGTAACTCTTTGAAAGTAGTTTCAAACTGTAGTAAATAACTTTGAAAATAGTTTCAAATTGTAGTAAGTAACTCTTTGAAAATGGTTTCAAACTGTAGTAAGTAACTCTTTGAAAATAGTTTTAAACTGTAGTAAGTAACTCTTTGAAAGTAGTTTCAAACCATGGTTTGTGTTGTCTAAAAATGAAAAATTGGAAGGGAAGAATTGCAAAAGTCACCAGTAAAGGATTAAAGTTGTGTAAAACCCTTCTATGGACAAATCTCAGCTGCAATCAGGGAAAAGCCATTTTTGTATTTCAGAGTGGTCCAGGCCTGTGTAAGTGGCAGAGATTAATTATTCCAAAATACAGAGCATCTGATGGCTTAAAAGTGTAAATGTTTTAATGAGACAGGAAGAAAAAAGAAATTCCCAAAAATAATGGGTTCTGTTTCCACATGAGAAACACTGATAGGGAATCTCTGATCTTCCTACCACTGAGTTTCAGGTAGGTAATCAATTCCTAGCCTGAAAAGCATCCAAGCAGCAAAAAATTCATCATGTCTGATATAAAATATCATGGGGGAAAGCTGGAAAGAAGAATTATGGGGAAGAGAAGAACAATGGGCAAAGTGGCTAAAGAAGACAAAGGAGTGACAGAGAGAGAGAGGTAGGGTGAGAGTTGAGATAAAGATGGAGAAAAAAGGAAATCACAAGGGAAAACTGGAATTCCCGTGAGATCTCCTTGCCTCCAGACTATGAAGTGTTTCATTAGGCTGCTCTGAAAAAAAAGAAAGAAGACATTTTCACAAGAAATAATTCTCTTTCATAATAGACAGGGTGGAGTCACAAACTGGAGAATTATGTAAGAGCACATGGGAAAGGAAAACAACTGAAATCCTTTCTGTTTGCTGTCCCTTCAAAGAAGGGCGCTTGCCTCACTGGGAAAAACCTGCACCATCCTCTGTATCCACATGTAATGCAAACAGAAGCAGTAAGTGGTGCTCAGAACTGCAGGTGTTCTGGGGCTGCCAGCTCCTGATGAGATCTCAAACCCCTCATTGTCACTAGACCTCCCTTGTTGTCATATCTCAGCTTTCAGAAGTGCTGACACGCTGCTGCTTTGCATGATGATCACATTTATTGCTGTTTAAAAATGAAGATTAAGTGAATCTTAATGAAATATTACCCAGCACTCAGGAATATCCTTGTTTGCAAACAATTTCTGATTCACTTCCCCATTTAACATTGTCTTGAACATTAACAGAAGTTCAATCACATTAAACTGTTTCTTTTGCCTTGAAGGGAAACTGCTGCTCAGAGCAAAGGATTTGGAGAAAACAGTTCTTGAAACTTTTTTTCAGGACCTTTTCCTCCTACAGCTTCTAAGAACATTCCCAGGAGTGTTTCCATGGTATGAGTTTAAACAAACCACTTAATCCTCATTGTTTCCAGTCCTGTGTCTGTAAAATGGGAATAATACAGTGACAGAGCTTTTCTGTGCTGAGCTTTCATCCTCAGAATTAGCAACGTTTTGAAAGCTTTAGAGGAAAGCTGATACATTTAAGCAGATTAGTTATATTTAAGCAAATTGTGTTTGTGTTTATATAAGTTTTAGAACTTCAACCCATCCACCCATAACTTTCTATGGTTGCAGGGTAAGAATAGGAAGATTCTGTCCTTAATCTCCTGGGTTTTCTTCTTTTTTTTTTAGGATTTTTTTAGGATTTTGTTAAACCCTCCCGGGTTTTCTATTTCATTTTAGGTTTTTCTTGAACCTCCTGCTCAGTTTGTAAAGGCAGTGGCACAAAGCTGTCTGCGAGTGAAGAGATGAACTGCTCGCAGCCCCAACACGATTATCTGCACAGCAGTGCCTCACAGCGAACTCATTTAAGCACCTCGTGAAAAGCAGGTGAAAAAAGGGCAGAAAGAACCTGTTGGATGTTGACATCCACCTCCCAACTCTCCAATCCCCTCTCGCCTGTCCTGCCAAAAAATGCTGCTGCTCCCCCCGTGCCCGATTGCATCATTCATTCACGCCGCTGTTATAAAACAAGCACCACGCTGGGTGCCGGGTAGCACAGGCACAAGATCCTCTCATTTTCCCTGCTGGAAATAAAAACCCCGGTGTTATGGATCTGCTAACCCTTCTGAGCTGCGAGAAAAGCACGGTGCCGGTGACTTACAGAACTGAACTGGCCGTGGCTGCCGCCGCCGCTGGGAACCTCTTGGCTGCGCCAGACAGGGAGGGATCGGCCGAGCCCTTCAGCGACACAAACCGCAGGCACGGGCTGAGCTGGACGAGAGCCGCATTTTGCCGCTCAGGCCCTGATAAAGCGCTGAGTCAGGCAGCCCGGGGGGTTTGTTTGAGGTGCTCGCACACATGGAACCCAGAGCAGGGCAAAGCTGCTCGCTGCCAGCGAGGGCAGCGGAGGTGTGACCGCCCCGCGCCGGGGGAGGAGCCGCTCCGGGCCCGGCAGGGAGAGCAGGGAGCTCGGTCGGCCCTGTGAGGATACGGGGAGCTCCTTCAGCCCCGTGTGGGCACCGGGAGCTCCTTCAGCCCTTGGGGAGGGCACGGGGAGCTCCTTCAGTTCAGCCCTGTGTGGGCACCGGGAGCTCCTTCAGTTCAGCCCTGTGCGGGCAGAGGGAGCTCCTTCAGTCCCGTGTGGGCACGGGGAGCTCCTTCAGTTCAGCCCTGTTGTGGGCACGGCGAGCTCGGGGATGAGGCTCCCACAAGCAGCAGTCGGGAGTTCCTCCTGGCAGAAATCAGATGACGCTTTTTTCGGGAAAGACGAGAGGATTTGTGAGCTGAGATCACAGAGTCACCAGGTTGGAAGAGACCTTTAAGATCATCGAGTCCAACCCAGCCCTAACACCTCAACTAAACCACAGCACAGAATACCACATCTAATCTTTTCTTCAACACATCCAGGGATGGTGACTCCACCACCTCCCCGGGCAGACCATTCCAACACTTTATCACTCTTTCAGTAAAAAACTTTTTCCTGACATCCAGCCTAGATTTCCCTTGGCTCAGCTTAAGACTGTCCCCCCTCATTCTGGAAAAAAAGACCAACCCCCACCTGACCACAACCACCTTTCAGGTATTTAAGTTTGCAATTTCTCCTCTTGGCTTAAGCTGTCAGTGCATCCCTGAGCGAAGTTACGCACACAAATCACACCCAAAAGCTCAGCAGCAAAATGAAGAGGCGTGGGAAAAGGCTCTGTGTTGTTTCCCCAATGCAGTGTTGTCAAAAGCTGTGGAAAAATTGCCAAAGCTGCCCGTGCTTGTGTTGTGGCATCCCACGGAAGAGCTGCCCTCACACACTGCCGTGGGTTGGAAAATGGGAGAGTGCCAGCCCTGGAGCTGTTTGGTTCAAGGTCAAGGAAAGCTGATTTAGCTGATTTAGCCACTTTTGTTCACTTGTGCCAGGAGTCCTGTGACTGTTCTGCACCACTGGATGCTCCAGTCACGCTCTGTGCATGACCTCTTCTGCCACCCCTCAAAACTTCATTTATTAATTAAAACAAATCTCATTTTGTGCCCCTCCTCCTTTTATGTTTTTGCAGAATTTCTCAGTACACAACCAGATGTTGACAGGATCATCTCTCAGTCACTTTTTTGAGTCAGGAGAAGACGGGACCAAGCCCCTGTTCTGCCAAACTGGTGCCAGGGATCAGCAGCCTGGTGTTGTTTGTCAGCTTTAGACAGGATGTTGTTCAAAGCAGATTTAGAAATCATTTCTGTGAATAAGGTTAAAGGAAAACCCATCTTGATAAAGATGAAAGAAAATGGCTTTTACTGAGAATCTCAGAGGGGTTTTTGCCAAGATAAGCAGTGCCTGGTTTGACTAAGAGAATTGCTGCTGAATATTTCATGAAGGATATTGCCTTTATTTGGCTTGGTTTAATGGACATGTAGGCTTTAATTTAGTTAAATATTTTGATTCTAACCTGGTGTAATCCATTGAATTCACAGGGCAATTTAAGTCTGGTAAGCATTTGCCCTTTATTTTTATTACACATAAAAAACAAATACACAGAACAATTCTACAGCTAAGACTGAAAATAGGAAGAAAAGCTTGTCTTGATGGCTGAAAAATGCTGCAAAATGGGAATTTAATGTGAAGATGCTTGTGAGAAATGTTACTATAACACAAAGTAACTATTCTGAAGAATGTGAGCCAGCAAAGAAACACTGAGAGCTCTGCCTGGGAGCTGTAGAAGGATGCTCAGGAGTGAAAATACAATACAGATACAGTACAGATACAGCACTCAATTCTTGTACATCACTACAGAACCTCTCCATTTGTACAAAATCCAGCAGAAACCACCTGCATGGGGGATTAGGATGTCTTTGAAAACAAATTTTCCTCTTTTTTCCCCCTCTTCTCCTAAAAAAATTTCAAAATTAAATTTTCCCTTTATTTTTCCTGCAGAAATAATTCCTCTCACAAACCTGAGAGGAATCATTGGCAGCCCCACACGACACAGGTGTTTTAGGGTGGGCAATTCCTGCCTTTCCACAGGCATATCAGCAAGGAAAACAGAAAATATAACAATCTTGCTGGGATGGGTTTGACAAGGCTGCCCTCTGCTGAGAACAGCCCTGAGAAGAACAGGCAAAAAAATAAACCAGAGAATCCAGAGCAACAAAATATTTGACTTGGGAGTTCCAGAATCCAGGACAGAGCTGGGGATCCAGGTGTTTTAACTGGACATTGCACAGCAGCCTCTTGGGCCAGGTTTGGTGTTTTGTTATGGTTTCAGCATCCCAATGAAGGGCAGACAACATTTTAACAGAGTTCCAGAACCAATATTGAAGTGGCAAGTGATTCCCTGCAGTTTGCAATGTTTAATGTTTACTCCTAATGGTTGCAACCACAGATGAGAAAGCCCAGCCACTCCACTGGAGGCAGCATCAAAATATTTCACAAGACACTGCTCAGCTAAACAAAAGGGCTCCAGACCTGTAGGATGCCCAAACACCACCTAAAACATTATAAAACCAGAATCCCAAGGGTATCAGCAGCTGTCCTCTCCAGGGAGACAGACAGGTCACATGTGGGAGTCCTCTTCTCGTGCACAGTGTGGCATTTTGCCCAGAAACCTGAGATCCTCACCCAAAGCAGGTGCCCCAGCCTGCAGCCAAACCCAGCCAGGCTGCCCTGACACCTGACACTGACTTTTCCCATCAGGCTCCCCCAAAAACTCCTGTGCAGCAAAGCTGGACCCAACAGCAGGCTCAGCCTTTACTCCTGGTGTTGGTGTGGAAATATGTCCAGCTCATTGCATTGCTGAAGCAATCCAGGACTGCATCCAGAGCTCCCTGCTATAAAAATGGGATGGAGAGGGAGAGATTTCATAGAGTTCAGAGATTTGGTTGGAAAGGGACTTAAAGTAATCTTGTTTCTTTTCCCCATGCCATGGGCAGGAACACTTTCCAGTATCCCAGGCTGCTCCAAGCCCCATCCAACCTGGCCTGGGACACTTCCAGCTTCTCTGGACATCTTCATGTCTGGTGGGTGAGGGCTGGGGAAGGGTTTCTGCCTTCTCTGTACAAAATCCTGACAAAATCCTGGCCTCAAGGCCAGTTGTCCCTGTGGTCATCACCTTCTGGAGCAGCTGGGCTGCAGAACACTGGGAACTGCCTGTGGATAATTCTGGGGCTGGGCACCTGCCTCATGCAACACTCGAAATAAGAAGTTGTTGTGTCACACCTGGTGTTACCTGTGCATGAGTGGGTGTTTGAGGGTACGAGATGGAGCAGTTTGGGACTCAAACTGGTGCAATCAGTGCCTGCAGGGATGTGAGGGACCACGGCAGGAGAAGCTTTCTTCTCAAGCTCCTCTCTGGGGAAACTCACTCATCCCTGTTTCTGAGTCCCAAGACACAAATATTTCAGTGTCTCCAGGACTGAGCCCCAACAGGCCACGTAGGGCAAACATTTCAGCACCCATCAATGTTTTGACAACAATATTTCTGGTTTTATTCTACACGGAAACCTCTGTGCGGCCTTGGGAGGGACCATCCCCATCCTCGGAACCCCTGGGAGGGATTCAGGCCAGGAAAGCCCCAGGTTTAGGGTGTGCACTGGGGGCTACGGAGGCTCCGGTGCCCCACACATCAGCCTGTGTGTTATAAGAAGACGAGTTTTGATTAACCTCAACACCGAATTTAACCAAGAACCGTTGATTATTAATCCAGTCCACTTAACTCTTCATTCTATCGGCCCAATGTGAAATGACCGGGTTTAATTATTTATTCTCATGGTTCTGGGGAGCTGCTGGGGATGCCCGTAACTTAAAAGGGCGCATTAAGCACCGACCATCGCTGCCCGTCCACAGACCGCCCCCCCCATCAACTCAGCACCCCGCTCACGGCCCGGTCTGAGGGCGGGGCCGCGCCCGCGCCTCAGAGGCGGAGCGGGGGCGGGACTGGGCGGAGCGACAGGCGTCACAGCCAATGGGAACGCGGCAGGCTCGTTAATAAACCAATGAGAAGCCGGGACGCCTCATCGGCGGGAGCACATGAGCGACAGGCTCCATGAGCGGGGAATGAGCGACAGGCACTGTAGCCAATAGAAATGTGGCGCCGCTCCGGGGGGCCAATGGGCGAGCCCGGAGTGTTCTAGAAGGGGCGGGCAGAGGCGGGGCCGCGGTGCCCCGCCCGGCGCGGCCCAGAGCGGAGCGCAGTCATGGCGGTGAAGGCGCTCAACCCCAAGGCCGAGGTGGCCCGTGCCCAGGCTGCGCTGGCCGTCAACATCAGCGCGGCCCGCGGGCTGCAGGACGTGCTGAGGACCAACCTGGGGCCCAAGGGCACCATGAAGATGTGAGGGAGCCCCCGCGCCTCTCGCCGCGGGTGGGGTTGGGGGGGAGCATGGCCTGAGGGGCGGCATGAGGGGAGGCCGGGGTTTGCGGAGGGGAACAAAGGCGGGAGGGGTGAAAGGCTGAGGGATGGAGGGAGCGGCGCGGGCCCGCGGCCGCGCACGTGTTTTGGGGCCGGGGATGGGTGGATGAATGGATGGGGAAGGAGCGGGGCGGGCTCGCGGCCTCACACACGTGTGTTGGGGACGGGGCGCCGCTCACCCGGCCCGTGCCGCCCGCAGGCTCGTGTCGGGCTCCGGAGACATCAAGCTGACCAAAGATGGCAACGTGCTGCTACAGGAAATGGTGAGCTGGGGCTGGTCCCCGCAGGGGGATTTAGGGAGGGATGGGCGCCTTTGAGTGAGGAGGAATCGCGTCCCCCGCTGCCCCACCCACCCTTATTCACTGAAAGCTAAATGTCCCTTGGAGGGAGGGTAAAGAAGTAAGTGCAGGTTAAAGCAATACTGTGAAGAAAATTACATTGAAAATATAAAGGGTACCATAAGAATGAGTAAAGTAACCAGCCAAAGGAGTAGCAAACCAATTAGGGTAAACCATTAGAACATCACCTTCGGTTCTTTCTTAGCTGATCTCAGATTTTTGTTTGCTGTACCACTGCAGTGAAACCTAACTGCTCAGCTTCTTATTTTTGTCTAGCAAATCCAACACCCCACGGCCTCCTTGATAGCAAAAGTAGCAACAGCACAAGATGACATCACTGGAGACGGCACCACCTCGAATGTCCTCATCATTGGAGAGCTCCTAAAGCAGGCCGATCTTTACATTTCTGAGGTGTGTATGCAGTGTTTCATTTGGAGATGGGCAACTAAAAACCTTCACTGAGACCCCTCAGTGGGTTTTTTTGGGTTTTTTGTTAAATATTTATTAGGAGTGGAACATAAATACATTGTTCTGCTTAAAATGGGAAGTTGTAAAAAGGGGGGGAAGCTAGAGGAGAGGACTTAAAACTTGTTCTAAATCAAACCCACTTATTGTGGATACTGTAGCTATTAAGGTGTTGTGTGATACCTGCTGTTACTTTGTTTTGTGTGAGTCTAAACAATTCTGGAGTGTTGGAAAGGAGCTCCTCCCTGAGGGCAGGTAAACATGGATCCTGCACAGCGAACACCCAAGTGTGCTTTGTAGTTCCCTTGGTTTCAGTCCTGTGCTAAATTAACCTGTACTTTTCCTCTGCATTGGAAGGATTTGCATTCCTTTTATATGTATTCAGAAGGACAGAACACTTGGCCTGTGGGGAATGTTCCCTGTGTTTTGCCATTCCACGGAATGTTGAAACCACGGGTTCTGCTTGTGGGAAAAGGACCATTTTGTCTTCCATTGTCCAATTATTTCTCTCCCCTTGCCTTAGGGTTTGCACCCTAGAATAGTAGCAGAAGGATTTGAGATTGCCAAGGAGAAAGCACTAGAGGTTTTGGAGCAGGTCAAAGTGTCCAAGGAGATGGACAGGGAGACCCTGATCGATGTTGCCAGGACATCCCTCAGGACCAAAGTCCACACTGAGCTCGCTGACATCCTGACAGAGGTGAGTGTCCCTGTCCCCTCTGCCTCTTTGTGTGCAGAGATCCACCTTTGAACGTGCTGGGATTGTAATTCCAAGTGTGAAAGGTGTGAAGTTGCACTTTGGAAGACTGCTGGTCATTCTGGGATGTTTCCCTCCCCTGTGTTGCAGGCTGTGGTGGACTCTGTGCTGACAGTCAGAAAACCAGGTGAGCCCATTGACCTGTACATGGTGGAGATCATGGAGATGAAGCACAAATCAGAAACAGACACAACGTAAGTCAGGAGCATCCTGGAGCTGCACTTCAATGGGGCCCTGAGCTTTGAGGAGCCTGAGGGGGTTTGGTTTCTCTTTAGGGTGTCCTAAAGCTACCACTGAACTGTTGAAATACAGATTTCAGCCATAAATATCTGGGCAGAAGTTTCTCAGTCACTGAACTTGATTCCTTGATAAAATTATCAAATACCAACACTGGCTTAACAATGTTGGATAAATACTCTTTTCTTAGTGTGTGTGGCTTGATGTTGCTTGAGGTTGGCACCTGTTAAATGCAAAGCAGCATTTGATAAATGGAGACTGGGTTGTGAATTGGGTTGTGGATTGGCTATTCCATAGGATTCCCATTTCCCTCAGTGCATGGATGAATTCTGCACCAGCTTCCCTCAGTAGCTGATGCAGTCAGACACCATGCCAGAGCAAATTCCTTTTTTCCACTGTGCCTGGTGTGCTTTTTTATGGAATGGGCATGCCCTTGGAAGGGGAACACACCATCCTTGTTCACTGCCAACAGGAGTGCCCAGGCAGTTTGGGTTGGGCCAGTTCCATCCTCTGCACTCTGTGAAATCCTGTGTTTGTGCCCGCTGACACCCAGAGTTGTTTTAAATCTTGCAGGTTGATCAGGGGGCTGGTCCTGGATCATGGAGCTCGCCACCCTGACATGAAGAAAAGAGTGGAAGATGCTTTTATTCTTACCTGCAACGTGTCTCTGGAGTATGAGAAAACGTGAGTACACAGCAGATTCTTGTGTCCTAAGGAAAAGTCCTTAGGACACAAGTCCTTCCTTTATTTAAACTGTCCTTAAATACCAACCAAGACTGTGAAGGTGAATGGTGATGCCCCTTCTGCAGCCCTTTTGGGAAAAGTGCTGGGTGAAAAGATCTTCACAGCAGTTTTATTTTGTTGTGTGATCACAGAAAGGTTGAAAGTCCTTCCTTTCTTGGGCATAATCTGATATTCTAGAGCAAACACATTAATACATTTCAGAGTTCTCTCACCTTCATGTGTCTGCCTTTTGTTTTTTGAAGTGAAAGCTCTGAGGAAGCTCAGGGAAAGTTCTGAACTAGAGAGCAGGAACAGCAGTGTGGGCCGGGTGCCTGGTTTGGTTTGGGTTGATTTCTTCAGAATGTTGCTGAAAGGCTCATTCCTTATGCTGAAGTTTATTTCTACAGCAGAGAGGAAGGTTTCTCATTGCTTTTTTGTGGTTTTTTTTCCCCTCAGAGAGGTGAGCTCTGGATTCTTCTACAAAAGTGCTGAGGAGAGGGAGAAGTTGGTGAAAGCAGAAAGAAAGTTCATTGAAGACAGAGTCAGGAAAATCATAGAGTTGAAAAGAAAAGTCTGTGGTGACTCAGACAAAGGATTTGTTGTGATCAACCAGAAGGTGAGAGGAAGAGAATAACTAAAAATTATTTGAAATGTTGCTTCCTTGTGTGACTCACCTGGTACAGTGTTTGAGCCAGAATTAGCTAAATTTAGGCTGATACTTCTGGGTATAATGTACAGTTCCTGCTTGAGTTCTTCTTTGAGCCTTGAGGAAGAACTTGTTAGTGCCAGAGTGAGGGAAGGTGTTTTTAGCTTTGTCCTTCTGCTGATGGTCACTTTCTGTTTGCAGGGAATTGACCCGTTTTCCTTGGATGCCCTTGCCAAAGAAGGAATAGTTGCTTTGAGGAGAGCTAAAAGGAGGAACATGGAAAGGTCAGTTTTGGGGAGAGGAGAGGATACAATACCCTGCTCTTCCAGATTGAGACAGTGAGTCAAGTCTGGTTCAAATCCATCCTTAAAGATGAGTAAAAATCCCACTTCAATCTGTGCAGCCCTTCTGGTATAACTCAGGGCAGTTTGGACAAACTGTAGAAAGAGCTTGAGCTCTGAGAGTGTTTTAAATGCAGACACCTACAGAGGAGCCTTCATTCTACAAGTTAGTTTTTTAAAGAGCTCTTCCATGAACAGAACCAAACTGTTCCAAGCACTTATTGTCAGTGCCTTTGTGTTTTATTGACCATAAAGCTGAGCTGTGCCTGTTCTCTGTCAGGCTGACCCTGGCCTGTGGAGGCACTGCCATGAATTCTGTGGAGGATCTCACTCCTGACTGCCTGGGACACGCAGGGCTGGTCTATGAGTACACCCTGGTGAGTGACTGAGTGTTTGGAGAGTAAAGCTGGAGTGGTGAAATAAACTACTGAAAATCCACTTGGATGTGAACATCTGCCTGGATGTTTGCTCCTGAGAAAACAGAAATTAAAGTTCTGCTGCTTCTCATCACTCCTTGAAGTGCTGTCAGTGCAGAACCCAGCCTGAAAGCATCCAGTCCATTAATTTGTGTGCACTTTGCTGAGGTGAGTGCCTGCCAGGCAAACGTGATCCTGTTTCCCACAGGGAGAGGAGAAATACACCTTCATTGAAAAGTGTGAGAACCCACGCTCGGTGACCCTGCTCATCAGGGGCCCCAACAAGCACACGCTCACCCAGATCAAGGATGCAGTCAGGGATGGGCTGAGGGCTGTCAAGAATGCCATTGAGGATGGTGAGTCCCCTCCCTGCTAATCATGATGAGCACTCATCCCAAAATTAGGGAATTATCTATCAGCTCTCTTGGTTCCTGCTCCAATCCAAGGCTGAGCTCTGTGTGAGGTGGTTTTAGAGTTCTGTGGTTGATACCTGTGTAAGTACTCACCTGTTCAGGTGCAGGATGTGGAGAGAAGAGCTCACACTGCACTAAAAATGAGCTGTTTAGACTGAAACAGGTGCTTTTCCCTTGCAGGCTGTGTGGTGCCAGGAGCAGGGGCACTGGAGGTGGCAGTAGCCAATGCCCTTGTGAAACACAAGCCCAGCGTGAAAGGAAGGGCCCAGCTCGGAGTTCAGGCTTTTGCTGATGCCCTGCTCATCATTCCCAAGGTAAAAGGCATTCCTGGGTGATAAAATGACTTTAAAGCACACACAGACTCACTGCTTTTTCTGCTGGAGGGCTCTAATCAGCAAAATGAATCCAATCCCTCTGTCCTGTGGCAGGTGCTGGCTCAGAACTCGGGGTATGACCCCCAGGAGACACTGGTGAAGGTCCAGGCAGAGCACGTGGAGTCGGGGCAGCTCACTGGGGTTGATCTCAGCACTGGTAAGGGCTCCTGATGCTCCTGTAAGAACCTGGCTCAGCTCTGGAGAACAAAGGGCTCTGAATGCAGAAAGTTTTGCCTTTACTGATAAAAAGCTGCACAGAAGCCTTGGCTGTCAGGGTGCTGTAGTTCAGTGTGTTCTGATTTGAGGTTTTTAGAGGATAAAGTATCAGATGTCAGGCAGCAGAAGGTCTGTGGGAACTGGTTATTTAAAGGCTGCCTCACTTCTCTTGCAGGGGAGCCAATGGTGGCTGCAGCAGCTGGAATCTGGGATAATTACAATGTCAAAAAGCAGCTGCTTCATTCATGGTAAGGCTGGCAGTATGTCACTTCCACCATTACTCTGTGTGTGTTTAAGTGATGTAAAACTGGGGATCCCACCTACAGGAAGATTTCTTGAAACAAAAAAATGAAACAATATTTCTTTCCTGTTTCCAGCACGGTGATTGCCAGCAACATTCTCCTGGTGGATGAAATCATGAGAGCTGGGATGTCCTCCCTGAAAGGCTGAGCTGGAGCTGCTCCCTGTGGAATTTCTCCCAGGAATCCACCCCATGGCCCTGTCCTTGGCTGTGGTGGATGTCCCACAGTCACTGCCACAGGGGCAGCCCCTTTGGGCACATGGCCACTCAAAATCTCTGCAACTTCAATCAAAGATTTGGCTCTAAAAAGGAGTTATTTATTTTTGATTTCACTGAACTGTGTGGCTGCAGTTGCTTTCCATTTTTACCCAATAAACTGTTCTGTTCTGTGCTTTGGGTGTCTGTTCTTTACCCTTCACCCCCTCCAGAACATTCTGCAGTGAGGGGCTGCATTCCTGAGTCCTGCTCTGGGGACTGTCGTGAAATTACTGCTCTGGGAACAGGGTGGGATCAGGCCTGGAATTTGTTCAGTAAATTAAAAAAAAAAGCTTGATTAAGGCTATCACTTAATAGCTTTGTACTTGCTTGTGAATAAAACTTGAGTTCACTGCTGCAGAATGGTTTGAAGGGGAGGGTGAAGGAGCTGTCTTAGGGGGTGGATTTTTAACACTGGTTCTGCTGCATTAAAGAATTTATGGACAACGAGTGCCAGAGCAGGCACAGGCAGAGCTGTCAGTGGGATTGTGGCAGGGGAACAGGTTCCCGCCCTTTGGAACGATTTTCCCTGATCCCAGCCGTGCTTTAAGAGGAATCGCCTTCCTCTGTCACACGCGGTGCTGAATCACCATAAATGAAACCTTAAAACCCTCAAATACCCCAAAACCTCTCCCTTGTGGGGAAAGGTTGCGGGTGGCCCCGGTGCCCGGCAGTTTTACCCCGGTATGCAGCCGGGGACTGACAGAAATCCCATTTTTCCTACAGAAATCCGTTTTTTCCTACAGAACGGCTGCCCCGGAAGCGCTTCCCGAGCCCCGCAGCACCTCCGGGGCGGGGCCGCGATGGGAACGGCGGGGCTGGTGCTGCTGTGCTGCGGGGTGCTGGGGGTTCAGCGCGGTGAGAGCCCCCAAAAATCCCCCCT
>JBBMKD010000063.1:5346477-5377351 GCA_037834095.1 Argya squamiceps | reverse complement strand
GGAGGGGCAGCGCTCCCGGTGTGGGGCAGCCCCGTGGGCGCAGGGCCGCTCCCGGAGCCGGGATTTTCGGGATCACTACGGGCTGCAGGGTGAGGCACCCGCAATTGCTGTGTTGTAATCAATGGTAATTAGCTGGAGTGACAGGCGTTTTAGTGGTAAAAGCTCGGGAGAGTGGAGCGTTGTGGCTGTGAGTTGTGGTTAAGGACAACATAAACCGGAGCAATTGCAGGTGGTTTGCTTTGTTAGTTTTAATTGCGGTACCTGTTTTGCGTTTTCGTTGGGATGTCTCCTGGCAGCCCAGGCGATGCTTTGGTGATACAGAGGAGGTGCTTCATTCAAGGGACACTTGGATGCCTCTGCAGCACAAGCCCAGTTCAAATCCCGACTTATTTTGCAGGTGTCCAGCCAGTTTAGCAGTTGTTCCCTAAAGGCTGAGGGCTCTTATTCCTGTTAGGAGAGTCAGTGTATAAATCTGGTTCTCGAGCAAATCTATGTATTAAGTCCTTCCTCTTTATTTTAATGAGAATTTTGTCATTATTGTGCTTGTGCCTTCAGCTGAGTGAGTACTGGAGGTTTACTTTTTCCCCTCTCAGTGTAACCCGTGCTAAAGCTGTCAGTTTTTATAGAGGTACTTGCTGTATCATCCTAACAAGCCAGTTTGAGGGAATATTCCCATCCTCTGCCAAGCTGGGAGCTGTGAAATTTTTGAGACAAAACATCCAGGGAGCTCTTTTTCCTAAAACCTCCTTAGTGGTGACAGAATTGGGATTGTGTGACAGATCTGTATCTCTGGCCACCTGAAATTGTGGTTGAGTAAAGGTTTAACTTTGCTTTTCTGTCTGCCTCAGGTCATCTTTAGATTGTGAAGGTGCTTGTTCATGTCTCTGCTTGGAAAGTGTCCCAAAATGAGAAGTTTGATCTAACTAGGGAGGAGACTTCAATAAATTCATCACCAGATAAATCCAAATAATATAAACTACATTATCCTTAGGCTACTGAGATTAAACCACGTGAATCTCATCAATAATTTAACTTTTATCACAGATACAGGGGTAAAAAGAGAATAATAGAGATTTAAACATGAAGTAGCCTGTTCTTATATAGAATTGGTTCTCCAACAGCTTTTTGTTGTTGCAGCAAATGCTGCTGTTGTGACAGGGAGTTGGATGTCACAGCTCTGATTCGTGTTTACCAATGCTCAGGAGAAGGAAATTATCTAAAGATATAATTGGAATTATTTCTAATTATGGCATCAAGCTGGGTAATTACAGCCTTCATTAGCAATGCTGCAGCTGACACGTTGAGTAAGACCTGGAAATCCTTTGCTGCAGGAATTCTGTGTGCTGATATGAAGAGTTTTGGGGGTAAAATGCACTGAGCTCTCCCAGCAGTTGCTAGGAGAACCCTGCCTGGAGTGGAGCCTTGCAAATGCCAGGAGAGCTCGTGATCACTGGAGCAGGTGGTGAAAGGAGTTTGTGGAAAAGGAACGTGCAACTTCTGTTCACTCCAACCATATTTGGAGAAGAATTTGCTTTCCAGGCTGTGCAGGACACAGAGGGGGAGTTCTGCTGTAAAAGTAAGGCAGGAGGACAAGGCAATAAAGTGGGAAAGAAATTAATTTTATTTTCCACGTTGCCACAGCTCCCATCCATTGTTCTCCCTCACTTTCTCCAGCTGAGTGTCCCTTGTTCCCACATCACCAGAGTTGCTCAGGAACTTCATTTCTAACAGGAACTTTTAACCACATTTTAGATTTCACTGGGGCTGTAGAGTTTCAATTTTGTATTCCAGCTTTTCCTCAGGTAATTCAGATTTGACTTTCACATCTCTTTTCTCATTAAGCTGTTACTCTGACAGCCAGAAATTAATTGATTAGAGTTTAATCTAATTATTGGGAGTTAACTCTGCAGAGTTAACTGGGTGAGAACCTTCTGTTTCTGCTTTGACTTTTAGATGGTTCATTGGGTTATGTGACCTTTTATTTAACTGGATTTGCTGATGGAACTTGGAGTGTTGCAATCTTCACATCTTGAGTTTTGACTCCAAGAGTGGGCTGAACTTTAAAAAGCACTTAATGCTGTTGGGGTTCATTTTCAATGCACAGAATAATTAGAATAAATCAGGTTTTTCTTCCCTGAGCTGACTTTCTGGTATTTTGGGCAGAGTTTTTTTTGCACCAGCTGTTGGTATTTCCAAGTCTTGCTTTGAAGGCAGAGCTGGCATTGGCACAAGAAGAAGAACAGAAATGCAAAGACTGCCAGCACGCAGAGGGAGGAGCACAGAAAATCTCCTATCAGAGCCTGACTCATGCAGAAGATTATTTTGGAGAGATCCCTTCCCAGTATCCCTTACCCAAAACATGAATGGTCAGCATATTTCAGGTTTTTATCAAGGGGAAAGTTCATGAAATCATTTAAAAATAAAAACTGCTAAGGAGTGGCTGATAAGGGCAGCTATTAGGGCAAAACCTCACATCTCCATTGGCAATTGCCGTATTTATTTTAAATTAATTGCTGTCTTATAATTGAGAATAATTAAGTGTCAAGAATTGCTTTATTTACATAATGAAACTGGCTAATAGCAGCTCCTGAAAACCACTTTTGGTCTTGCTGTAGTTTCACAGAGGGAATTAAAGCAATAAAACACATTTCAAGCCCTACAGGTCATGCTACAGCTTGAAATAAAATGTGACCTTTAAGTGGTAATGCAGAGACCCAGAGCCTTTGGTCTTTCCCACACCATTCCCTGACACATTTCTGCTTTCTGTCTTGATGAATTGGAGATTCTGGAGGATAAACTGATGGCTTTGAGTGGCTTTTGTAGGCTGGCATGCATTGCTGACTGCTGTACCCACTGTGGCAGCCTGAGTTCAGCAGCACAGATGAGCAAAGGCCACAGGGCACAGACACCTTGGGCAGTATTTGCAGCTGCGTCACTGGGGAGGTTTGGCAATAGTCAATATTGATCTTTGCCTGATTGCTGGAGGAGTTCTAGAGCCAGAATGGCATTTGGAGAGTCTGCATGTCACTGATGTTTGAGGAATTCCCTGTTCTGGTCATGGGCAAAGTCTTGGGTTGGTGTGGTGTGTTTGAGGCTCTCTGAGAAGTTCTGGAGAAGTCTGATGAGACAGGATGGTTTGGGTTGGAAGGGACCTTCAAATTCCTCTTGTACCAGCCCTGCCTTGGGCAGGGACACCTTCCTGTAGACCAGGGTGCACAACCTCCTCGTGTTTTCTGGTGGGTGCAGCAGAATATTCACCTGGAAATGCCTGTTAAACGTGGGGTGGGTCTGAAAGGGTGGCCTGTGACAGGTGCAGTGTCATTGTTCAGCTCATAAACCACTTTAAACACTGAATTTCCACCCATTTATGTTCTGTTTGGTGTTCCTGTGCAGAGTGGGTGTGAATTGCTCTGAGAACTGCAGGTAAAACTGCCCCGTGCTGCTTTCTCAGCAGAGCACACCTTGCTGGAACTGTTCCAGTGCATCTTTACAGGGATCAGGGTGACAAGAACAACCCCATTGTCCCAGGAAATGGGACAGGGAGAAAACCTCCCAGCCCTCCCTGAGCTTCTCTTTAAAGTTTCCCACTGAGCTCTGTCGTGGGGCAGTTCCTGTGAACTTCTTGTCTGTCAAGTTTCCTTAATTCCAAGAATATTATGTAGCAGTTATCATTTGTGTTTATAATAATAAATTCCTGATATCTCAGGAATATTTTCATTGCTGTACCTGCAGGCAAATATCAGATATGTGGGATTATTTCAGCTGCAAGTGTTAGTGACTGCTGTCAGGAGGTGTAACAGGGGTTTTTCAGGGATTCTGGATCCACTTTTGGATGGGTTTGCTGTCTGAGGGAAGCTTGGAAAATCCCTGATGTGGAATTGAGCAGGGAGAAATTGGGGCAGCCAAATTCAGTGGGAAGGGAGGGAAGCCCCAAATCAGGGCTCTGCTGAAGGGAAACCTGCCCTGGCAGCCAAGGCTGTGTGTCCCTTGTCCCCCTGGGCTGGCACTGTGCCCACAGGACTGGCACAGTGGGGAGCTGAGCTGGGGGATCCAGAGCCTGTTCCCTGTGCTGGAGAGGGGAGCTGTGCCAGGAATGCTGCTAGAAACCACCCTGGAGCTTTAAAGTTGCTCTTAAAGCTAATAACTCAACTGTTTGGGGCTTTTTTTTTCCATCTTTCTAGCAGAAAATTGATGTTTTAATACTGATACAACACTTACTGACTGAGGCACATCTTTTATAAAACACAGCAATGCCCTTGCTGTGGGAATCTTTTATTTCCCATCCTTACAGTGCTCACACAAACACTTTAATTTTTGCTTTTCATAAATATATAATTCCCAGCTTGACTGGAATTTGTAATAGGACTAAGAATTATTTTGCCTGGTGCAAAGTAAATTTAACAAAGTGCTTATAATTCAGACTTGGGCTTCATTTATGGCAGCTTAATAGAAAAGATTATGTGGAAGGAATCAGTGCTGTTGGCTTGGATCTATAGCCAGTGCTTTGTAAAGGCTGCTATAAAATAATTACCCACTGTCTGCTTAATATTTTGCTGGTGTGGACACTGAGAGTTTTTCCAGACTCTTTCTGAAGCAGAGCTGGAGGATATGTAGAAGAAAACCTCATCTGGTTATGCTAAATGCTGCTGATAGATTTAAACATGAAATTAAGTGTATCAACATTTTTGAGCACTCCTGGCAAGTTTACAAATGGGATTTTTTAATCTCCTTTTTTTTGTGGCTTCTAATTGAAGGCTTTTACTTAATTTATTAAAACTGTTCAGAGTGGCCTTGAAACCCTGAATTAGGTTTAATCCAAAACCCTCTGGTGAAGCTGGAAAGAAATTGCAGCCAAAGTTTGTTAACATGCTCCAGATCCTTTGACCTTTATATGAGCTTTTCCCTGAAGGCAGAGGGTGAGCTCTGCTCCCCTCTGAGAACTTTCCCTCTGGAGCAGAAATCACCTCACAGGTCCAGTGAAATGTGCTCATCACTTATCAAATGTGGCCTTTTTTGGTTTCTTTAGGAAATTACATTTATTGTTTCCTCAGGGTTACAGAGTGATAAGGGGGGCTTGCTGTTGATAACAAAATAATGCTCATGGGATGATAAATAATCCTGAAATGAGAGGCTTCAAGGAGCTACTACTGCCCAAAAAGCACCCAGACCTGAGTTCTTTTCTTGCAGTTTGAGGACAGAATCTTGTTTTATTGTTTGCCCTTTTCATTGCACCAAACCCAACAACTGAGAGAGAACTGTGTTGGCAGAGCTGACAGTGCAGAGATTTGGGCTCAGATGTGCCTTTGGATAATCTGGGCCCCTGAAGGGTTTGGTTGGGGATACTGGAGTGTGACCTGGCAATTGTGGACCTGCCCTGAGCCAGGATGGTTCTCTCCATGTAAAAATGAAAATGGAGGGGTTAATTCAGTTCTGGGCATAAAAAGTGAGGGGGTTTTCAGGTGGAATTGAGGGGTGTGATCCTGCCCATCACCAGGGCTTGTGGTGGAGGTCAGAAGTGCTCAGAAAGGATCTGGGACATCCAAGGAGGCTTCAGAGTAGGGCACCAAGTGTCCTGGGGCAGGGGAAACCCCAGTTAGAAGTTTCAGCTGATCCTTAGGGAGGAAGAGGCCAAGGAAAACATCCTGGGGAATGATCTTTGATAAAAATTTTTAATAATGTCTGCAGGTGACTGTCAGAGCTGGGGCTTGGCTACAAAACCACTCCAGCATTTCTTACAAGGGCTGCAGGGGACACTAATCCAGCTCCTGGCTAAATAAACACTTTTTGGTTGGTTTGTTTGACTTGGTGTGTTTGGCAGGCTTGGAATTGTGCTGCTTTTGGAGCCAGTGCTGATCACTCAGAGCTTGGAACCTGTTAAACTGGAAGGTTGTTTGCTTGTCCTCTAAAATACCTGAGATTCTGGGGGACTAAATGAGGCTCTTGTGTTCCCTTTTAGCTTTTTCTCTGCTATATTGTGCTGAAATGTTTCAAGTGTGTCCCCTCATACACTGTTCTGGAACACAGAAGATGTTCATAATGGTGCAAAAGAGATTTAAATGGTTTTAGTGATTTAAAAGTGTAAGATTTTATTGGAGGTACCTCACTTGTGGAGCACAGTGACCTCAGTTCTTTTTGTCTTCCTGTTAAGGAGTAACAATTGCACACAATTATTGCTTTAATCTTCTGAAAATGCAACATCTGAACTTTGTGAAGCACCTCAGACCAAAAGGGGCTTTGTTTAGAGGGTGGATAATAACTTCCAAAACCTCCTTTTGATAAAAGTTGGTGCACATTGGACTGAAAACCAAAAGCTGTGTTCAAGTGTAGATATTGGGAAAGTAGCTAAATCACTTTATTTCAGATTTCTTGAATCACTGTTGAGCATTCTAAAGAACACTCAGAGTGGTACATGAAAATAGGGAGGGAAACTGAGTTCCAAAGATGTCTTAAAGGTTTGTTCCTCATAATTAGATCAGATTGCTTTTTATTCTTTAATAGCAGTGAACCCGGGGTGTGGTGAGAGTGGGTTTGGCACTTGTCCTTGTCACAGTGCTCTGAGTCACCTCCAGTGACTCTGACCTGGATCCTCAGGGGTGGGAGCCACCATCAGGGCCAGGAAAAACTTGGGGAAATCAGCCTGAGCTTTTATCCTGCTGTTCAGGCAGCTCTGTAGTTCTGCAGATCATTTTGTTTAGTGTTCTGTATCCAAAAAAAATTATTTAAATCAATAACACCTCTTCTAAATTACATTTTTTTTGTAAAGTGCAGGTTACATGAAAGACTTTTGAGTTTACTTTCTGCAGCTTATCTTGCTGTAAGGACTTTCTTCTTGCTGTTTGTTTGCCATATTTTTTTAGACTTTCAAAGTTATCATCAGTCAGGCAATTCACACCTGAGTTTGGTGTGAGAAGGAACATTATCTGCTCTGGTTTTATCCTTCCTCCACTTGCTGGCAGAAGTTCCTGGTTCGTTGTGGGGTTTACAACCTTCATAAAATTAGGAGACAATTGAGACTTTTCAGGAGGGAAATGAGATGGGAAAGGGAGTATACAAATAAATATATTTAAGTCTAAATTCTTTGCTTTTCAGTTTGATGCAGAACATTTGCTCCCACTCCAACCCCTATAAGGCTGGGCAAAGTGTTCTGTGCTAAACCCCCAGGCTGTCTCCAAGTGTGTGGAGTAAGATGTGAGATCAGACCTGGGCTGAAATTTAATCCTTGATGTCCTCAAAGCTGCCACAAGGCCAACAAGACACTTAACGAACCCCTGCATGTGGAAAGAGCTTTCCCTGAGCTCTGCCCTTGCAGCTCTGCACAGATCACTCCAGGACTCTCAGCAAGGGCTGGAACTCCTTTTCCTTCCACTGGCAACATTTTATTCTCCTGCAGAGCACCTGCACGGGTCATGTTCTGGAAAATGCCATTTCTGATGGTTTAAACAGGAGTTTGTTTCAGACACCACAGGATCTGCTGAGCAGCAGGAGTGAGAGCACTCAGGTGGGGATGGATTCAGCAGTTGTTGGGGTTAGGCTGAACCTTTGCCCACTCTGGGTTGTGCAGGAAAACCTGAGTGTGTTCAAATCATTTTCATGTCACCCTGCAATGAATTCTCACTTGGAGTCCAGAGCAATAAGCTGAGCCTGTGGATGGCAGGCAGAAGCATCTCTAAGTGTAGTAATACAGAAAAATAAATACAAACCATTAAATGTTTGTGTGGCTCTTCAATACAGCCTTTGGAATTTGGACAAGACAATTGTTCCATGTGCTGTGACCATGTTATCAAAGGAAGGCTAAAAAATTAACAGTTCTCACTTCAAATCCAGATCACATTCGAGGTGTGGGATGAAATCTCACCAAAACTGAGATTCTTTGTCATTCCCACAGCCCCAGAGCTGCCCTGGGATGAGAGCAGAGGGCCAGGCAGTTCTGCACTGCTTTTCCCTGCAGCTCCCTGTCTGGCAGCTCTGGGATGCTGAGGCTCTGTCCCCTGAAAAATCATTGTCTGTGCTGCCTTCAAGCTTAATATTGGCACAAAAGTTTCACTTTTAAAAGATTTGAGACCAAACTAGCTGAAAGTATGTTTAATTTTTGCCTGTTTATACAGTAAAATCTGCTTTCTAAGAATTGGGACCTGCTGGGTTTCTTGGGGAAAAGAGCACAAGAATATTAATTGTGAATTCAAACTTAGTCTGCAATTAAAATGAGGAGTTTAAATGAGTTTTTGCACAGATGGCTGTGAGACTAGAAAGTGTTTTGGAGATGGTATTAAATTGTCCTTGTTGTGGTGCTTCTTCCTGTGGGAAAACTGTTTGTGGTGTGGTGATGGCAGCTCCTGGGTGAGTGACACCAGCACCACTCCTGCCATGTGCAGGGACAAACCTGAGCTGTGTCATTGCCTCTGGGACAAGAAACCTTCGGAAAACTGCATTTTCCTGGGAGTTTCCTGCTGCAGCAGGATGAGGAATGGCACTTTTTTGCCTTGCTCAGTTAAGCTGGTAATTATATTTGTGTAGTGCTTGGCTTGATGCTCCAAAACTCTGCTGGCAGAAACCCCAAGGTGCTCTTGTGAGTTAAATCACCTGTTGGAGTGGCAAAATAACTTCATATTTTCAGGTGACACTAATAAATAGGGTCCTCACTTTGCTTTCACAAATAATGGCATGATCTGCCTTGGAGGCATGGAATTAATGGTTTCTGGCACAAACACATTTGCTAATTGAATCTTTCCTCCTCCTTCCTGCAGCAGCAGTTTTGTAGGGCTTGTGCTGCTTTCTGCTTTATCACTGGAAGGTTGAAAGTCACTTTGGAGGGATTTCAGGTGTTGGTTCAGTGTCACACTGTGCAAGAGCTCCAAAAAAACAAGGGCTGGGGGTCTTGTGATGGTGCCATGCTCAGCTCGTGTGTGCTTGACAGATTTGGGTTCCCTGAGCTGTGAGGAGCAGCTGAGGTGCAGATTTATGTCCTGATTCTCCTGCTCTGATGCAGGGAACAAATGAGTGGAACAAATCCTTGTCTCAGCTCTGTAGTGACCTTGTGTCCAGTTCACTGTGGTGCAGGGAGCTGCTGGAGCTGTCCCTGGGGGAAGGAAGTGTTTGTGTGACAAAACAGCTCCAAACTGCAGCCCTGGGAGGCAGAGCTGGTGCAGCTGTGTGAGCTGAGCATTTCCTGGGGTGTCAAACAGCTTTCAGCAGCGAGGTGTGGGACAAAGCTGTGCCCAGTGCTCCCCCTGGTGCTGCTTGGTTTTCCAGGACAGCTCCACCTCAATCCTGTCAGAATATTTGTCCTTTTCTTTCCCCAACAGCCCTGAACTGAAACTTGCTGCTGGAAGGCAGTGGGTGGCCAATTAAGAGTTAATTAGTTTCCCTGTTTTCCAGATGGGGTCGAGGATTCGGTCTCTTGGGTTCCATCTTTGGGAAGGACAGTGCAATAAATCAGTCAAACAGTGTTTTTGGCCTGGTGTTTTATATACTACAAATGCTACTGGGTAAGTATCCCTTCACCTCAGAGCCTCAGGTACACAGCAGGGCTGTGGGCATGGAGGAGGACAGCAATATCCATTGCACAATCTGCAGGAAACCAGATAAATGCTGCTGATTTTTATATCTTGGGGTGGTTTTTTTAGCATCACTCTAATGATACATCTGTCCAAAGGGCTTAAAAACCCAACTGATAACAAGAGTAATTGCATTTTCTCCTGATATGCTATTAATAATCTGAGTGTGAAGGCAGTTTCTGTGCTGGTATTTTCACCCCAGTATATTTGGCATTGGATTGCATGGTGGAAAAGAGAGGGGAATAAAAATGGAATGGGCAAGTTCTGCAGGAGTAATGGAGAGAGCAGGCAAAGAAGTGCATGAAATATAATTATTTCTATTTCTTGGTAACTCTGTGGTTTGCTATAAAGCTGTTAGTGCTGACAGAAATAACTTGGCCACTAATTTTGCTATAACTCAGGGATATGAGCATGGTTAATCCTGCACACAGCCCTTGTCACAGGGCTGTCAGACAGAGCCTGGGATAGTCCCCTCCTGACATTTGAACCAGAATTTTGTGTAACTGCTGCTGAGTGGCTGAGTTAGAATTCAGTCATGATCTGTGTGGAGAGGGGTGAGTAACTTTGTCTCTCTTGTTGCAGGAATGACAGCAAGTGCAGTAGCAGCTCTGATCCTCATGACATCCTCCATAGTGTCTGTGGTGGGGTCCCTGTACTTGGCATACATCCTGTACTTCGTGCTGAAGGAGTTTTGCATTGTCTTCGTGCTCACATATTTGCTGAACTTCATTCTCTTTATCATCAACTACAAACGACTAGTTTATTTGAACGAGGCCTGGAAGAGGCAACTCCAACCCAAACAGGAATAACCCCTGGTGGAACTTTTGACTGACAGTCTGAAGACCCAACTTCCATTAAGTTTATTTTGCAGTAATTTTTTTTTATTCTCCATATCAGACACGTTTTTTCCCCCCACCCCTTTCCCCCCTCCCTGAGAATCATAATGGAAATTTATGAATTAGAAATTTCAAGGGGCCCCCAGATAATTTCTCTGTGCTAATCCTCAGTTTCGATGTGGTTATGAAAGAAAGCTCTATAACAATCAAAGACAAGCTTTAACTTTACTTTGAAGGAGTTTTAGCCACAGCAAAACCTAAACTCTCTCTCTTCCCCCTCCACTTGTGAAGTGGGTAACACTTGCTATGAAATATCCTGTATATAAATTCAGGTATAACAAGATGTGATCATGACATGAAATATTCTAGACTAGCATCACCATATTTAATGTTGCCATGTTTACAGTATGTGTATTTTTTTTCATTTTTTTTTTTCTTTTTTCTTTTTTTTTTTTTTTTAGCTGATGGACTTAGATTTGACTAGGACTTATACTGTAAATAAAATTAGAACTCTTGGTTTCATCCCTGGAGAACTCACTGTCCCATGGGTTTGGTTAGGAGCTGTCAGAGGGTTCAGCTCAGAGGCGACTGACACGATGGAAGAAGTGACCTCTAAAGAACATGGAGTTGCTGCTCTCACTGTTGTGCTTTCACAAGAATAATACTTGGGGTTGGTTCCATTTTTTCTTCTTTTATTTTTCTTTTTTCCTTTTTTTTTTTTAATCTCCCATAACAAAAATGGAATTAAAGCTGAAACCTGAAGTATGTTGATTAAACGACAACCTCATTAATTTCTGTACAGAACAAAAATAGCTTCATGTGGTCAATGAAAAGCTGATTTGCAGGCTGGGGGTTGGATGAAGTGTTCTTTGAAAGGACTCCCATTTCCAAGCAGAGCTGTTTCATTTGAAGCAGTGCTCAGCCAGCCAGTGTTACTAATGTTTGATGTTGTATGAATGCTGCAGTATAGAATTGCAATTTGCAGTGGAAACCACTGAGTGAGCAGGATAAGCAAGCAGTGCACTGAAAAAGCAGTTCCTTAATTGATCTTGGTCAGGATCTTTGGTTTGTGCTATATTGGGAGATGAACTTTAGGCCTGACACACACACACACAGAGAAGATCTCTTGGAAGGGCAACCTGTTTAATGGGATAAGTAAGTCAATGTGCTCCTGAAAACGAAATGTGATATAGTGCTATCATTGCTCTTTCTAAGAACTAATTGGGGAAAAAAAAATACATTAAACTGCAGATTTAAACAAAGGAACAAAATTGTACACGTTGTTTCTGCACTCAGTATTCTAAGGCTGAATGTTAAAAGTGCCTTCTGTCTTCAAATCTTAAACCAAATACTTTGTGTTGAACTTGGCAGGCAGAAGTGTCCTTGCTTTAAAAATGAACAAACAGAATTCCCAGCAAATTTGCTGGGGAGAGAAGAGTATTAAGAGATCTGTTTTTTTAGTTTTTAGACTGAGAAGTGGTAGCAGTATTGTTTTCAGTTTTAATTTAAAAGGTTGATGTGACTTGGAAAAGTGAAATACTTGTGTTTCAGACTGTGTGACACCAAATGTGTGGGTTCAGCTACTTTCTGTAATTGGTGCTGTGCTGCTTTTTGCCCTTGTCAGTTCGAAATCTGAAGAATTCCAACTGCATACCCATTTATTTAAAGAACTAATTTAACTCCTTTTAGCATTTTCAGTCTCAAACACGAATGTCAATTCCATTGTAAATGGATTTTAAACACTAAAGATAAACTTGACTGTGAAACGAGCAGTGTTTCCATAGAGCAAAACAAGTTTGGGGCTTGAATTCACAAAATTAACACTGAAATTACTACTGAAATAATTCTGGTTTGCACCAAGGGTGGAGGTGGAAACTGCTTTTGTGTACAGAGTTCTGTGGTGTGAGTAACATCTGTTGCATGTAACACTAAATGACTTGTCCCTCGTCTGACAGTTTTAGCCAACAATTCATTAAATGAGTTTTGTATTGACCAGAGTATAGTTAAAGCTTGTCTTGATGTTTAGTTCTGTCTCCCCAATGCCTTCCACTTTGATATTAAGGGGAATGGATGGTGTTGAATTGGTCCCTCAAGGCTTGGCTTTGTTCTCTCCCAAGCCTTGAGGCAGTAGCAGTGTTTAATGTGTTGTACAGATTTTATTTCCATGCATTCCTGTGATCTTCACTAAAGACATCTTTTTTTTCATCCAAGGAAGAGGTTTCTGAAAGCTGCCCCTCTCTCAGAGCAAGCAGCCATGGAGACAAGTCTAATCCATGAGCACTTGGTCCAATTCCTGGGGGAAAAAAGAGGGAAAAAAAACCAAAAAACCCATCAGCTGAAAGTATTGGTATTGACTTAACTTCACTGTGTCTTGTGCTTGTTTGTGTGGGCATAGTCTGTTGATTCAGTTTGTTGAGTAAAAAATTAGGGCCAGATTTTCAGCAGTGCTGTCTGCAGTCCTTGTTTGTGTGCACACAGGGAGCAAGTGGAGCTGGACTTGGGGCTCTGGGAGAATTTGCAGCCACACTTTGTGCACCACCTTGCAAATCTGATCCTGAATTGTGAACTCTCTTGTCTTGTGTGCATCCCTTGCAGTTACTTTTTACTGGAAGTGGTTTGCTAGAAAGGGCCCTGATTTCTTCTGTTCCTCCCTCGTGCTTCAGAAACGCTGTTGGCCTGAATAAAGGGCAGAATAATCTTAGCAGGAGAAATGGGGACCTTTCTGCTTCCAGTTCTTTGGACTCTTTCCTTGCTGCTCCCAATGATGGAAACAGCATCTTCCTTCCAGTGAAATGGGTTGTGATGGAACTCAGGAGTGCAGCTGTGCCCCCCTGCCTGCCCCAAAACACCTGATGGAAATTGTGTGCTTGGTACTGGTTTTACCTAAATAAATCCTAAAAATTCTCAATGATGCAGGAGTCTGGGGAAAGGCAGGAGAATGATGTTTGGGCTGGCAGGGGACAGGGGGGTGTTAAGAGATCCTCGTTGTGGTTTCAACACTCAGGAGAATGGATGGGATAAAATTCAGTGTCTGAACAGAGGTTCTGAATTTGGGCTCTTCCTGCCCCTCTTTGGCTCTCTCAGAATCCCAGAATTCCTTTGGGATCACAGAATATTCTGAGTTGGAAGAGAGGAGAGGATTGGAAAGGCAAAAAAAACCTCATCCCAAAACCTGCTTAGGAATTAAACATTCCTGAAATCCTCTTAGTGTGAGGTACTTGCTACTCTGAACAAAGCATTCAAGTCTCATGGAGGAAATGAATATTCTTGGAAGTTTCTTCCTCTAAAACATTTGTGACACTGAGGCCAGTGAAACATTCCTGAGCACCTTGGAGATGTGAAGTGACAACAAATCTCTGGTCAGGAGGTTTCTGAGTGCTGCAATTTGCATTTTTGTGCTGCTGCAGAGTCTCAGTGGTTCCAGGAGGTTGGTGAGGTGCTTCAGGCAGTTCTGGTTTCTGGGGGCTGAATCAGAGGTTGGGTGGCTTTGGTTCTGCCAGTGTTGTTTAAACTCAGAAAAAATGAAGTATTCTGTTCCCATAAATCTGTATTAAGCATGGCCTAAATATTATTAGGTGTTTGTTCTGTAGAGTATGTTCCATCAACTATTTATTCCCAGTGCTTTCAACTCCAAATCCAGCACCCATTTAAAATGGAATCATTGGGCAGATATTCCTTTTCTCAATAGAGGCTGAGAGATTCTCTCTTGGAGGTTTAGGATACAATTTTGCTAACAGGTTAAAAAAAAAACAAACATGTAAATATGTACGAATTCTATTTGTTGCACATAACTTTTTTGGTATAAAAAAAAAAGAAAAAAAACCCCAACAAAAATAAATGTAGAAATTACCTGTGGATGTCTTGCTGCAATCATTCTTATGCTGCAATCATGCAGTCCAAACATAAGAGCTTGAATGAACCCAACCAGAGGCCTTTTTGGACTCAGTCTGAGCCTTAGAAACTGTTTTTAATGTCAGTACTGTAATTCTGTTTCTAGAAATTGTACCAAGTCGTGTGGTTTTGGTTTTTTTTTCTAAGACCTTGTGTGTGTTTCGCTGTTAGAAGGGTTAAAGCACTTGATTTCCCCCCCAGATCCCAGTTTTCCCAGTAGAATTCCTGCAGCTTTGTGTCTGGCTGAGCATTGTGTGTAAAGGCTGAGCAGTGTTGACTCGAGGCTTTCACTGTTTACAGTTCTTTAGGCATAAAAAACCCCCCACCAACCCAACATTGTGGTTTTTATCACTTTCTACTTTATTGGGGCTGCTCAAAGCTGATCCCACAGACCACAAAATCCTGGATGTGCCCCTGGGTTTGGGGATGGAGCTGCTGGGCAGGGTTGGGTTTGTTGAGAACCTCAAATGTGTGCTCAGATTTTGTGGGGGCTGAGCCGAGCCCTGGTTTGTAAAGGAGTGACCAATGTCAGATCCTCAGCTGTGTTTTGGTCAGGTCTGTTGAAATTGGGGAAGAAAATGAGTTTTTAAAGGATGATGGCTAGAGATGGAGAGGTTGAAATGATTTTCAAACACTGCTAGTGGGCTTAAATATGGGAATTGCTCATACCATGGTGTGTTGGAACAATTGTCTTCTTATTGTGCATAGAGTTTTATATTCTGGGGGTTTAGTTCTAGAGAAAATCTAGGCCTAGCACGGTGTGAGGAGGGCTGTAGTGTTGTTTCTTTTCCCTTAAAAACACAAGAAAACTTGTTGTGGAGTCTGCAGTGAACGTGTCCTTATTCTGCTGGGGCAGGGTGGAAGGTGCAGTTGGTTCCTGGTGTATCACCTCTGAAAGGAGCAGAATTTGGCCACCACACAACAGAATAGCAAATACTTTCTTTTAATTGATCAGATTTGGTCACTCCCCTGAGCCACTGACACCAGAGGCAGCTGCAGGACAAGGAATCATGGCAGCAGGTTCACCCAGAACCTGTGAATTCCAGGAATCAAACTCCAGAATTAAAACTTCCCCAAGGCATTGGGCAGCCTCTGCTTTTGTGGTGATGCTGCTGGGAGGTTTGCAGACTAAATATTCTGATTTTTTGTGTGAGTGCTGGTGTGATCCACGCCAGGCTAAGCCCTGAAGGGGCATCACTGGAGCAGCACAGGGATTTCCACCTACCCCAGAGGGCTTCAGGCCACTCTCAGAAAGGTTTGGAACAGAATTTCCCTCAGAATTTCCCCCTGGGCTGCTCTTCCTGTGGTGACACTGAATATGAAGGAAGCCCTTCCACACTGGGAGTGGCATTGTTAGGCACAGTTTGTGACTAAATAGTGGCAGTTTTGGTACTGTAAAATAAATAGATTTAAAGCTGAGTTGCTGTAGTCCCTCCCTCTCTAACATTCCACCTTGCTGCTGGAACAGGACTCCCAAACTCTGCTGGAGTGTGTGGGGTGGTTCACACCCTGCCTGGCTGCTGGCAGTGCTCAGGATTTCTCACACATCCATCCTGTCAGGCCAGAGAGCTGCACAAACTCTGCTCCTCTGCAGTCCTGGGGGCACTTTGCTGTGATCTCAGCAGGGTTAACTCTTAGGGGAGTTGAACTGGAAAACCTCATTTGCTTTAGAAGGATGTGATGTTCCTTTAGAGTAACTTAGATTTTTGTTTTTAAGTTCAGCATCGAGTTGTATCATGTAATATTTGTATTTTTTTTTTTTTTTGCCATAAACAGATACCTCAGTCAGGATTTCTTAACTTCAGCTCCTTGAAAGTGAGTATTTGTTTTCCTGCCTGGAAACAGGAAGCCTCCAGACATGGCTGAGCAGAGGAAACAAAAGTTTCTGCTCTGCTTTGCATCACAGTAACCACTTCAGGTGGACTAGAAATCGCACTGGACTTGCAAGACTTGAATCAGGCATAAAACTTCTTTTAACAGAAATTTAATAACAAGTTCAACATCATCCCCAGCCACTAAACCCTTTGTTTTCATTTTAGGAAGAGGGAATGTGATGTTATTACAGGAGGAAGGCAGCTGGATTCGTTTGCAATCTTCCAGTATCTGTCTCTAAGAACAAATGCAGCAGCTTTGGGCTGGCGCTGGCGGGTGAAAATCCCTTTCTTGTTCCCCAAAACTCGTGTGGTCCCTGCAGGGAGGTCAGAAAATAAAGAAATGTTTAAGGCAAGCTCTTCCAGGCCCTGCTGTGAGCTGTTACAATGCAGGTACTGGGTCAGGCCAGGTGGAAGAGACCTCTGCACTTGCTTCTGCACAGTCAGGTACGACAGGGAAGCTTGGCAGGATCCCAGGCTGTGACAATTCCTTGTTTTTACAGCTGGGACACAACTGGGTGTGCCCATTGATCAGTGGTAGATCTGCAATAGGTTGGCTCCACCTTCAGATTGGATAGAGGAAATGGTGGTGACTGTTCACTGTCCTCTGTGGTGTCTGGATCCTTTCTGCCTGTTTTAATTTTCATTGGAAATTAGAGAAAAGGGTTGAGAGACTGGAACTGCAGCTGTGTGTGACCTTGTCTACGTTTTCTGTGTCCTTTTTGATGCTGCTTTTCTGGCCACTGCCATCACTGAGCCTTCATTATCCTGTGCTGGTGCTCTGCAGGGTATTTCAGTGCTGTTCCTCCCCCTCCCTGACTGCTCACCACCCCAACCCACTGCAGGTGGCCTGAGCAGAGCAGGTTCATTATTAGATTGTGCTTGTTTCATTTCTGTGGGACTGCACTGTCAATGGAGGAATTTCCCTTCCTTTGTGACTGCACTTACCAATAATGGGTGGAGTGTGATGGTGAGGCAGCTCTGTGCCAGCGTGGCACCTGCTCCTCTACTGCTAAACCTCTGCCCAGTTAATGATGAGGACTTAATTAAGGTGCTCTGAGCTCAGGGCAGCTGTAGGTGACACTGGGAGCAAGTGACAAGTCCCTGACA
The DNA here is from genome assembly GCA_037834095.1 of Argya squamiceps. NCBI lineage: Eukaryota > Metazoa > Chordata > Aves > Passeriformes > Leiothrichidae > Argya > Argya squamiceps. Next base: position 5,360,089 of record JBBMKD010000063.1, on the reverse strand, counting down.
GCTGCCTGAAGCTCTGAATTGAGGAGCTGTCTGTGTCCCCTGTGCATTGCCTCACGTTCCTGGGAGCAGCTGTGCAGGAGAAAGGATGAATCAAACACAGGCAGGACCTTCCCTCTTGGCCGTGCTGGATTTTGGGACAAAAGCAGCTGTGCTCTGTGCTGGTGAGCAGAGGGCAGCAGAGTGTTGGTGTGGCATCAAGCCCTGACCTCCCAGGGAGGATGGGGAGGAGTTCAGAGTATAAAGAAAAGCTCACCTTGATTGGTCATGAAATCAGCAAAGTTCCAGATGAGCTCCCCGACGACGTACTCCTTCCTCTTCTTGTCCAGCACAGAGTGGTACTCCCTGAGCAGGGCCTGCTGGTACTCCTCACTGAACATCATGGGGGGGTCCTGCACCACACAACAGCTCAGGGGACACACAGCCCCAGCACAGCCATTCCCACTGACACAGGAACTGTTCCTGAGCAGAAAAACCCCGGGGGGGCCTGCTCTGCATTAACTTGGCTGTTGTGACCATTGGCAAACACAAAATTCCAGGTATTCCCAGGGGGAATTCCCCTGGTGGCCTTTGGCATGACAGGGACAGGAGTGTCACCACTCCCTGCATGGGACAGCACTACAACCTCCATTCCCCAGGGTTTGCTTTCTTTGGAGCATTTTCTACCACTGCCAAGGACAGATTTTGGAATCCTTTTTAGGCTCAGTGGTTTTGGTGGAGCAGGATCCCAACCCTGGAGCGTTTTGGACGCTCCCAGCAAAGCCAGGCCACCCCAGGGGTGCCACCCTCTCCCAGTTCCATTTTTCTGCCCTGTAAGAGCTATTTCCATCAGGGAAACACCACAACACTCACACTGTGCAGCCCAGGCACTGAGTCTGCTCCATATTCACTCTGGATTATGGGTTTTTGGTAGGTTTTGTACCAGTTCTCAAACTGGGCAGTGAGTTGGAGTGGGATCACCTCCAGGTGCCCTGGGTCGTGGTACCAGGAGAAGTAGCTGTTCACACAAATCACATCCACGTAGGGAGCCTGCAAAAAAACAAGGTGAGAGTGTTTTGGCACAGATTTCAACCTCCTCTTGTAAACCTAAATCCTCCTTTGGGATCATTTAATGGAACCCAGGTTTATTACACACAGAATGAATTGTTTCCCCATCACTCAGGCCCTCCAAACATCATTGTCTTCCCCAGGAAAAAAATAAAAAGAAAAAAGCAGGATAAATTTAATAAGCTAACAGCATTAATCAGGCATTTTTCTTACAGATTAGGAAATCACAGCAAAGAGTTAGACAAGATCAACATGTTTCATTCTCAGGTTTGTTAGAAGTTTTGGTTTTTTGTTTCCAAGATGTCTCTGGCTTGCTGGTACATTTAGATGTACTTTTTCTTTTTGAGTATTGGAATGTGATTATCAAGTGAGTGGTCAAATATTTTGACTAGCAACTAAATTTTGTGCATCAATGGTGCAATACTAAGACTAAAGCATTCTGCAAGTTATTTGCCATTTCTACCACATGGACAGTGTGATAAAAGGGCACAAAGCCCCCTCAAGATAAAGTGATGTTGTATGTAACTTGTTCAATGTTCTCTTAACATGTTTTGTAATAAAAGAAAAAAAACGTTCTAATATCAAATCAGTGTGTGAGAGATCTGTTCTTTGGCCTTGTTTGCCTGAGCTGCTCCAGCTGGGCAGAGTGGGAATGGGAGTAGATTCCCGCTGGGATCCTTCAAATTTAAAACCATCAGAAGTTGGGGTTTATTTTTGGGGTTTTTTTCTGGGGTGGGGAGGAAAACCCTCAGAGTTGCAGCCATTCCTGCTGATTAAAGGACATTTTAGAAGAAATTTCTGCTGATTAAAGGACATTTTAGAAGAAATCCAAAGTGTAACCTGGAGCAGGGATGTGTGGCAGCACCAACTCACCTGCTAGAAGTGATTATTGTACAAGGATCTACCCTGGAAACAAAAACAGCTGTTAAAATTCCTTGCTCCATGCTATGAAAGGCCCAAAAATCCAAGGAAAGTGCCTTTTGGTGATTTATCCAGCTCCAAGGCTTTAATTATGGAGCTGGAGGAGCTTTTTAGATTATTCAACACAAACAGACATCTGCCAAAGAAGATCTAGAGCAGTTTAAAGCAGGAATTAAAGCAAAGCTCCCTTCCTTTAGACTTCCACAAGGGTTGTGAGCATTTTAAAGAGGTTTAAGCTTTGGCTTAATTGCAAGTGAAAATCCTGAGCATTAGTAAACATAATCAATGGCCTGGCAAAGCATGGCAATATTAATGGAATCCAGGGGCATAATCCTGCACACAAAGAATTATTCTCCCTTACAGATTTTTTTTTCAGCTGTACTGCAGCTACAGAATAAGGTGATTTCTACTAGAAATAAAAATGTAATTTTTGTTTTTTTAGCCTTTCCCTGCTAAATATCTCCAGTAAATTTAGGGACAAGGCAGGGACAGGACTACAAAACAAGTGACAAGAGGAGGAAATTTAATGCTTGAATTAAAAAAAAAATAATAATAAAAAGGAAAAGCTAGAAAATGAAGCAAACTTACACCACGATCAAGAGCGTAATTAGCATCTGTCACAAAGGTGACTGGTCTGGAGGGGTCCAGAGCTTTAGTATGAGCTATCACTGTCCTGTTTGCAAACAGTAAAGCAAGAGTTCAACAACAGCATGGAGAAGCACAGCCCCCTCTCCCCAGGCTCTCTGTCCTTCCACCCCCCAGACAGAGCTGCTTCTGATGGAGCAGGCAGGGTTTGAATGAAATAAAGAGAATTCTCTGTCACCACGTGGTTGCTACACCACCTGGAAAGGAGCAGAGGGGAAAAACACCAAGCACAGGCACACGGGGTGGTGCCAGCAGCTTAGAAGGTGAAGGGACAGTTGAGTTTGAGGACAAAACCGTAGAAAGGGCAGTGGGAAGTTTCTGAACAACTCCTGGGATGTGTTCTTGAGGCCCTGTGCCACAGCAGGCAGAGGTTGGATGGTTTTGAGGAAGCCCTGAGTGAGGGAGATGGGACAGGATGGGATGGCCAAGCTCTGCTGCTGCCCTGACATTGCAGGAGGGTGGTGGAACATCCTGAAGGATGAAACTTCACAGTTCTCTCTTAATCTGCTGCCCATACAGAGCTGCCTCTGGGCTATCCAAAGCTTAAATCTCTTTAGAAATAAACCCAAGGGGGCTGCAGGGACTCCAAGCAGTGGCTTTGAAGTGGGGGAGCCACAGAACAAATAAGCAGCACTAACTGGAGAACCTTGTGTTCAGAATGAAAGGCCAGTTATTTTACAGCTTTGCTGTAATTCTCAAAGGATTCAGCACTCATCCTCCAGTGCTAACAAGGAATATTCCATTCTCACCAGGATTTTACTTAACCTTTAGCTCAAGAAGAGATGCTCAAACCAAGTGGACTCTTGGTAATTTTGTGGAGTCTTGATGGTTCAGAACCAACATGTTGTGACAGTTCTGAGCATCACATGGGCACATGCAGCAGTTCCATTTCAGTTTGCATCCACACCTTCAGTTCCAGGGCTCCCAAAAAATGCCTGTCCCCCCTTTACCACCTCCCTGTGCCACCCCAAAGGAAGAAGAGGCATCGTGTGCCCAGAGATGAGGAGCAGAGGCACTTACTTGAAGTAGTGAGCAGCTGGGGGCAGCTCTGACGCCGGCTCGTTGGCCACCGACCACATCACCACCGAGGGCCTGTTCTTATCCCTGCGGACCAGCTCCTCCATCACAGCCAGGTGATGCTGCAGGGACCTGTTCCCAAAGCTCTCCCTGCAAAGACACAAGGAGGTGAGGGTGTAAAATCCATCCCCTCTGCCTTTCCCTGGGAAAACTCAGCCTCTGGGCACAGCAGAGCCTCGATGCTGAGGATGGCTGAGGGTGGCTTCTGCCTCTATTTCCCCAGAGTTTGCTGCACATGGCTGAGGATGGCTGAGGGTGGCTTCTGCCTCTATTTCCCCAAAGTTTGCTGCACATGGCTGAGGATGGCTCTGCCTCTATTTCCCCAGAGTTTGCTGCACATGGCTGAGGATGGCTGAGGATGGCTGAGGATGGCTGAGGATGGCTGAGGGTGGCTTCTGCCCCTATTTCCCCAGAGTTTGCTGCACAGTTCAGGGCCGTGGTTTGGGCTCGTTAATGGAGCCATGTGGCAAAATGTGGCAAAATGCCCTTGGGTTGCCCAACATCATCACCAGGCACCGGTGGCGCAACGGGAGATTTCCAAAGAGAACAAAGTACTGTCGTTATCAGCACAACGGGTGGGACAGTGAGGACAGAAGTGTCAGAAGGGTACTGGGACACTTGGAAAGAGCTCAGAGGGGAGCAGAGGAGCAGGGGCAGGGCAGCTCTTACGGCAGTTTGATGCCCACCCCCGGGCTCTCGTCGATGACCACGATGCCGTAGGCGTCGCACAGGTCCATGATCTCCTCGGCATAGGGGTAGTGGCTGGTGCGGAACGAGTTGGCCCCCAGCCAGCGCAGCAGGTTGAAATCCTTCACAATCAGGGGCCAGTCCAGGCCTTTGCCACGGATCTGGGGGGAGAGGGATCACCCTGTGTGAGCACAGCTTCCCTGCCTGATCTGGCCCCAGCCCCAGCGCTGCTGCCACCAGCGCTGCCCGGGGTGGGGAACCCGACAGCCACTGCCACAGTCACAGGGGTCTGGGTTGGAAGGGACCTTAAAGCTCATCCCATTCCAGGCCTTTGCCATGGATCTGGGGGGAGAGAAGGATCACCCTGTGTGAGCACAGCTTCCCTGCTCGATCACAGCTTCCCTGTTTGATCCAGCCCCGGAGCTGCCTGCCACCGGCGCTGCCCAGGGTGGGGAACCCTACAGCCACTGCCACAGTCACAGGGGTTTGGGCTGGAAGGGACCTTAAAGCTCATCCCATTCCACCCCCTGCCATGGGCAGGGACACCTTCCACTAGCCCAGGTTGCTCCAAGCATTGTCCAGCTGGCCTGGAATACTTGCAGGGATGGAGCAGCCACAGCTTCTCTGGGCACTCTGTGCCAGGGCTTCCCCACCCTCACAGCAGACTGACTGACTGTCAGCATGTCTGACTGAATCTGGGGCTGGGAGATGCTTCAGTGTCTCCACCAGCACAGCCATGTGCCCTGAGGGATGTCAGGACTGTGGCAGGACTGGGCATGGTGTTCCCTTAGTGCTGAGCCTGGGAGGAGAGTGTGAGGAAACAGTGGAGAGAAGAGAGGGAGGGGAGAGAGGGAGAGGAGAAGGGAGGAGAAGGGAGGAGAAGAGAAGGGAGGAGAAGTGGCAGGTGCCACCTCAGCAGTGTGAGCTGAGGTCCCCCTGGGTGTCCCTGCCATGGGTGCCACACTTACATCTGCATCCTCGTGCTTGTTGACCCCGTGGAAGTAGAAGGGCCTGCCATTGATGAGGAACTGGGTGCTGGTGACGTGCACGGTGCGGATGCCCACCGGGAGCGTGTACACGTCCTCCAGCAGCACCCTGCCCACCTGGGCCTGCAGCTTCACCTGCAAGGACAGGGAGGAATGGCAGGGATCCTCACAGGGGTGCCCAGTGCTCCCTCCCCTGTCTGGCAGGGAGGTTTTGGCCCCACATCCCTCCCCAGCCCTGCCTCAGCACATGGCCGGTTCCCCACTGCTGCTGCTCAGGGGAGAGCCAGGTCTGACTGAACAAAACATAGAAAGCCAAGGAGTGGAAGCTGAAGGATGAAGAATGAGCCCCTGGATTACCCTTTCTGCACTTGCTCATCCCAAAAACTTCAGTGTCTTTTCCTCATGGCATCCCCCCAGGTCAGAACATTTTTGTTCCCTGTACCTTGATACCAGGCAGTACCTGACACATCACCTGCTGGAAACTCAGGGCAGCTCATCCTCCCTGATTTCTGCACCTGAATGTCACTACTGATCCTAAACTCCCACAGAATCTCCCAGGCTCGAGCTACTGAACTCATAATTTCCTTGCAGGGGATGCATTGGACCCTCAGTGTGAAGGGTCAGCACCTCAGAGCACACACAGGCACTCCAGGAATGCCCTTCTCTCTGCCAGACCCTTCAGAAGCTGCCAAAGCTTGATTGGATTATTACTGCCTAATTAGCAGAGCTCTGGTCACACACACAGGGCAGAATGGAGAGGACAGAGGATGGGCCATGTGGCACTGCCTTAACCCTGTTAAACACACCCACCCAGAGGAGGAAATGCCACTTTACCTCCAAGGAGTACAGGTATCCAGGGTTCTCGTGCATCAGGTAAGGCCACCAGAGGTTTGGGTTGAGGACTTTGAGCTCTCCCACGGGGCCATCACCTGCAGCAACCACCTTCCCCTCTTGGTCACGTAAACTCAGGGACAAGGAATTGGCTGTGCTGCCAACCACTGACACCTGATACTGCACCATGGCTGGCTCAGAGGAGACAAAACACAGTCAGAGAGTGCCAGAGGACAGCCCAGCCTCAGGAAAAAGCTACTAGGAAACAAATTCAATCAAACTCGTGGAGGATCATGACTGGCTCAGAGGAGACAAAAATCAGAGAGTGCCAGAGGACAGCCCAGCCTCAGGAAAAAGCTACTAGGAAATAAATTCAATCAAACTCGTGGAGGATCATGGCTGGCTCAGAGGAGACAAAAATCAGAGAGTGCCAGAGGACAGCCCAGCCTCAGGAAAAAACACTGGGAAACAAATTCAATCAAACTCGTGGAGGATACTTCCCCTGCTGCCCCTGTCACCTCCATGTGGAGAGTGAGGGAGCTGCTGTAAGTGGTGTGGGCTTACCAACAGTGTCTGAGGAGGTGGTGGTCACAGTGATGTCGTCGATGTAGGCAGCAGGAGTGGTGTACAGCACGACCGGCCGGTGGATCCCAGCGTAATTAAAGAAATCAAATTTGGTGTCCTGCACAAAATAGTTCTTGGGGTACCTGAGTGAGCAAGACAGGAGGGCTGGCTGCATTACACTTCATTACACAGGCTGAAGGCAGCATGTGGATGCTGGCAGTGCAAAATAATTGTGTAAAATGTCTTTACAACAGGGTGGATCTGCCTTTCAGCTGCTACACTGAAGGGTTTTGTGTGGTAACGCACCCCACACCCTCAGCTTCCACATAGGGAAAGAGTTTCAGTTTACTTTTAGATATTTTAGGAAGTTTAACTAGAAAGTTCTGTGCCCTTCTCACTGTAATTAGCTCAGGGCCAAGAGATAAGCACTCATTAGACCTTGTTACTGTTCGTCAAACCCTGTATCTCTATTGGCAGCAGGCCAAATTGTCCTTCCTAAAACGTTCAGTGTTTAGGAAGGAGCACAAAAGAAGTCAGAGGCTTTTTGGAGTGTTTCTAGCAGGGTGTCAGAGGTTTTCTCAGACACCTGTGCACAGCTTTTCTTTTGTTTTCTGTAACGTTTGTTATTTTGTTATTTTTCTTTGTTAAACCTTTTACTTTACAAAACACCTCTGAAGAGCAGTCTCACTAAAATTATTTTAAGCCACAAGGGCTGGACCTTCAGAGATTGATACATGTGGTTCATAAAATCTGACAAATCACCCAACCTGGCTGTGCACACACGAGATGCAATAACCCACTGCTGATCCCTCACAGTTCCACAGCCTAAACTCCTCACTGCCCCACTGATGAATTCGCCACAAAGAAAACCCCATGGAGGGATTGATGAACCAGCAGCTGAATAAACTCCCCCTTTCCAACACCCCTGGGACGAGCCCAGCAGTAAAACACACCTGAATACTGAATATTGAATAAAACACACCTGAATATTGAATAAAACACACCTGAATATTGAATAATGCACACCTGAATACTGAATATTGAATAAAACAGATCCGAATATTGAATATTGAATAAAATACACCTGAATATTGAATAAATCACACCCGAATATTGAATATTGACTAAAACACACCTGAACATTGAATATTGAGTAAAACACATCTGAATATTGAATAAAACACACCTGAATATTGACTATTGAATAAAACACACCTGAATATTGAATAAAACACACCTGAATATTGACTATTGAATAAAACACACCTGAATATGGACTATTGACTAAAACACACCTGAATATTGAATATAACACACCTGAACATTGAATAAAACATACCTGAATACTGAATATTGAGTAAAACACACCTGAATATTGAATAAAACATACCTGAATATTATATATTGAGTAAAACACACCTGAATATTGATTATTGAATAAAACACACCTGAATATTGAATATTGAGTAAAACACAACTGAATATTGAATAAAACACACCTGAATATTGAATAAAACACACCTAAATATGGACTATTGAGTAAGACACACCTGAATATTGAATATTAAATAAAACACACCTGAATACTGAATATTGACTAAAACACAGGTGAACAAGGAGGAACTGACCTGGATTTGTCAGCCATGTACTGGATGGAGCCCGGGGGCAGCGTGTGGGGGCTCAGGGTGTTGTTGAGGGCCACGGTGATGCGGCACAGGGTGCCGGGGCTGCCCTGCACCACCCTGCTGATGTCAGCCTCAAAGGGCAGGTGCCCCCCTTCGTGCTCCACCACCTGCACCCCGTTCACCCACTGCAGGGAGAGACCCCCCAAAAAAACGGGTTATTGGTGTGATAAATGGGTGTGATGAAAATGGAAACAGTAATCAATATTTTAAAAGCAGTAGTTTAAATGTAACTTTTTTATAGGAAGAAGAGGGAAGGGGGGAAGTCTCTCCCCCCCATCTTCTCCAGCAGATGTTCAGGGGAGAGGAAGAGATTGAGATAAGGAAGGTATATTTGTCTGGAGGTGGGAAAGTTCTGGGGGAAATCCAGAAAAACGTTAATTAAAATAGATGTACTGCCTTAGTGCACCATGAAATTATTTGGATGTGCAAATATAGTATTTACTGACATAATATAAGCTTAATAGGCATGTGTAACTCAAGGGGTCACTGAAAGGATGGTGAGGAAGACTCTTGAGCCTTCCTCAAACAACCCCTGAAGGTGAGGAGACCCTGGAAAGGGGATGGTGGAGCATGAGCAGTACAGGTGGAGATGAGAGCAGTGATGTAAATCTCACAAATGGAAAATAGGTGGGAAGGGGTGTTGTCACACACGATAAAAAGTCCAAACTGGTCATTTTGGCTTTGTACGGGGGACAGGAGATGAAGTCCTGCCCTGCACCCCATGGTAGGTACCCCACAGTCCATTTGCTCTTGTAGTATTTTTAGAACCAATGTATTATTGTAACTTTTAAGCTGCTCAAATTAAAATTGTTGCTATATTTAATTTTGTTTGGGTTTTTTTTTTTGGATTGGATAATTAGGCAGCACATCCATTTATAACACTGGGATTTTCCACGGGGAAGGGAAGCCCAGTTACAAGGAACAAGTTGGGGACTCTTGATCCTCAAAGGATTTTTGAGGGATCTCCCTTTGCTGGGTCACATCAAGTGTCACTGAGGGACACAGTTTGGGGCAGATCCATTAATCAGGAAATGTTTAGTTACCAATCCCGAATCTGCAGGATCAGAGAGGAGAAACTGGAATTCATTCTCACTGGGGGAAAACAGGCACGAGCTCAGAAAGGGGATGCAAAATTGAGGCAGGGATGCATTTGCTGGATGTGATATATATGTTTTTAAATAAATCCGTGTTTCAAGTGTGTTATATGTTATAAAATAAAACTGTGTTACAAGTTAGGGTTTCCAAAAATCGGGAAGACGTTTTCTGGCTGCCGAAAATAATTTGCAAACTGTAAGAAAAAAAGTCCAAATTTACAACAGAAAAGGACTGGCTGGACAGGAGATGCCTCGTCTCTCAGGGTGGGTCGGCTACTTCTTTGATGATCGACACCTGATATGGACCTGAGATAGGGGAATTTGGAGATGTCACCTATCACCATCCCAATGCCAAGTTCTCAACCCAATTCAAGCCCTCGACTTTGCCAGGAAAAGCATTCAAAAACCAGCAGCAAGAGAAAGAAAGTATATTACTATGCACAGCAGACAAAAGCTAACAATGAACTCGCCCCAAGGAAGAAAAACTGTACAAAACCCGCTCCCTGAACCCAGGAGTTTGTGAACAGGGAGGGATTGGTTCATTTGTGGCCGTCCCTGCGTTCACCCAACCTCGACACCCAGGATCAGAGTTGTTTCTTTTACTGTGGCTGTCCCAGATTGCCTTCAAATGGCGAAATAAAATTACTTCATATCAAATCGTCTACAAGTCTCTTACAACACTGGACAAACCATAAAACCTGCTTTAGCCCAGCCTCATTTAGGAACCCCCCGAGGCCACACGTACCACGATGGAGTGGTAATGGGCGCTGCCGAAGCGCAGCACCAGCCGGGGGGCGGGATCGCCCTGCAGCCAGCGCAGCGGGAGCAGCACCTCCTTCTCGTACCACACCCAGCCGATGTAATTCTCCAGGCCGGGGTCCTGCGTGATGTCGTTGAAGCTGGCAGGCACCGGCATGTCAATCACGGGGCCGCTCTGGCAGGAATTGCATGGAAAAGGAAGGAACAGAGAGTTTAAAAAGAGGGATTTCACTGCTGGAGGTGTCCCCTTCCACTGACAGCCTCGCAGTGCCTTTGCCAAGGGGAAATACTTGGGGAAAGCTGTTTAAAAACTGCTGAGGTCTCTCACAGCTCCTGTGCAAGCCATAATTAGCACCAGGCACAGGAACCTGCCTGTTCCTCCTACAGGAGAAAGCTGCTCCTTTCTTTTCCCCTCCTGCTGTGCAATGAAATGTTTTCATTAATGGCTCTGGCATCATGGAATCGGAGAAGCGAGGGGGGAAGAACCCAAGCCCAGGTTGTTCTTTCAGTGAGAATTTTCTCCTGCACAGCTCCAGAACAATGTGGGGGTTGTGGTGCTGTTTGTCAGCTAAGAGCTGTAGTAAAAGGGTAACAAAATAACAGATATTTTGGGCAGTAATGGATATTTTGGGATATTTTTCTCCCCATGGAGACTGTTTGGGCTGAGTTCAGCCTTTCTCACTGCATGAAAGCAACAGAGGTTCCTTGGAATTGCAACAGAATCCATTCAGTTTCTTATTCAACATGAAGCTTACAGGGAGGCAGTGTCACAGTACGTTGGATATTGAGAAATCCAGATGCTGTTGCCAAACAGAGCCACTCGTTTTCAGCACTTTCTGCCCTCAGGATGTGGCACAAAGGAGTTCTGCAGCTTCTCCATTCCTGAGGAAACCTCAGGAAATGGAATGAGGAAGGTCTGGGCACCCAGGGTGGGCATCATGTGCGCGGCTGACTCAGCAGTGGCACTGCAGAGAGCCCAGTGCCCTCATCACAAAATCCTAGTGGCAAAATCCTCGGGTGGGGAAGAGGATTTTCTGTATCTGATGCAGGAAAACCCTTGCCTGGGCTGGCCAGAACCTGTGTGTCCTTCAGGGAGCTTCTCAGAGGTCTAAAACAGGTTGGATGCACTCATCTAAGCCTCCCTTGGAGGGGACACATTTCAGGATTCCTCTCCTCTGGCAAAACTTCCAGCAGCACAGTGGCCTTCAGCTCTTTCCTCCTTCCACAATCTCCCAACAAAAAAAGGCTAAAAACAGAAATAATGAACGACTTATCCATTTTATGCATATAATCCATCACTCTTTTCCTTCAGGTCATGTAGTTAATTTCCAAGCAGACCACAGTCGCACCAAAACCTGTCTACCAGCACTCTAAAACTTCGAAACAAACAATTCCCATCGCCCGTTCAGGCACATTTTTTGCTAATTCTGTGCTGCTGGAAGCTCAGCGCCGTGCAAGGCTCCTGCAGCCCGGGACACGTGGAGGCGAACGGCGTTCATTCAACCCGTGTCTCCCTCCGGAGCAGGACCAGGGGGATCATCAGGGGCTGCTAATTAGGAACTGCCTCAAAAATAACCCAGGCAGGGTCAGCACCGTGGGGCGAACGGCAGCCCGATGGGGAAGAAAGCAGGGAAAGAGGAAGGGAGGGAGAGAAGAAGAAAGAAGCGGAGCCCCCGCAGGCCGGCTCGGAGGGGAAAGAGCGCAGCCCGTGCCCGGGGATGGGCAGCGCCCGCCCCGCTCCCCGCTACCTGCCGGAGCGGCTGCCGGTACCAGCGCTGCGCGAACCCGGCGTCCCTGCCCGGAGACAGATCGGCGCGGAAGCTCCACAGCCCGCCGAGCTCCCGGCGCTCGCGGGACGGGGTGTCCCGGGGCTGCAGCATCCCGGCGAGACCGGCGGCCAGCGCCGGGAGGAACAGCAGCAGCAGCACCGGCAGCAGCAGCGGGCACAGCCCGACCCTGCCGCTGCGTGAGGCCGCCAGCGCCATCTTGGATGTGGGCAGGGCCCGCTGAAGGGGGGGGGCCTGGCTGAGGGGCGGGGCCGCGACTGAGGGGCGGGGCCGTGGCTGGAGGGCGTGGCTTCTCTGAGGGGCGGGGCTTGGGTGGGGCGGGGGCGGGGCTGTGGCTGAGGGGCGGGGCCAGAGCCCGGTCCCCGTCCCTGTCACGATCCCGATCCCTGTCACGATCCCGGTCTCGGCCCCGATCCCAATCCTGGTCACGATCCCTGTCACTGTTCCAATCCTGATCCCCATCACGGTCCCGATCCCTGTCACGATCCCAGTCTCGGCCCCGATCCCAATCCTGGTCACGATCCCTGTCACTGTCCCCATCTTGATCCCTGTCACAGCCCCGATCCCGCCCCAGCGGGATGTGCGACTGCAGAGCCCGACAGGGACCGGCTCCTGTCCCACGGTCCCCTCCGGACAAAGCCAGGAGTGTCACGGCGTAAAGGCCTCCGGGAACTTTGAGGCTCTGTCCTGGATTGCTGGATTTCATCGAGCGTTTCTCCTGTCCTGTCCTGTCCTGTCCTGTCCTGTCCTGTCCTGTCCTGTCCTCTCCTCTCCTCTCCTCTCCTCTCCTCTCCTCTCCTCGTTACATAGGAGTTTAAATGTATTTATCACCTACTTTTACTTATTTATTCATTTGCTTGCTTATTTCCATGTTGATTTATTTATTCATTTCTTTGTCACAGAATCATTTAGGTTAGAAACGACCTCCAAGGTCACCAAGCCCAACCTGTGACCCAACAGCACCACCCTGCCACCCAGAGCAGGGCACTGAGTGTGACATCCACCTTTCCCTTAAACACCTCCAGGGGTGGTGATTCCACCTCCCTGCACAGCCCAGCCCATTCTGATGTTTGATCACCCCTTCTGTGAAGGAATTGGACACCCTCCTGATGTCCAAAATGATAACAAAACCCACAAGATGTCTAATATATCTAATTCTGGAAGTACACTTACTTGACAGTCAAGTAAACTGTTGATGTGAAGGGAAGGACTTTTAAGCATGAACTGACCAGCATGATTCCATTTCATTTAGTTAATGAGAACTAAAATTTTAAACCTGCCCTTAAGCACAGCTTAGGTTTATTATTACCGTTTATTTTTTGGTTATTTTATTGCCTGCTTGCTTACTTCTATTTATTTTGAGAGTCACTTGTTGAAGTGTGAAGGTTAATAGCTATTTGAAATGGCAGAAAGGGCGCTGGTGGCTTCTTGGGGAGAAGAGGGAGGGTGAGGCCTTGTGTCCTGGGTTGTAGAATAAGATATGCACAAAGTATTCTATCACCATCTTCATCAACTGTTGAAACCAATTGTTG
>JBBMKD010000063.1:5307407-5330634 GCA_037834095.1 Argya squamiceps | reverse complement strand
GGGCGGGGTGTGCCCGGGGCCGGCCCCGCTCGGGTCCCCCCCGTGTCCCCCGTGTCCCTTTGCCCACCCCTGCGCTGCGGCTCGGGGGCAGGGGCTGCTTTGGAGAGGGGAGGATTGGGAGGGATGCTCCAGTGATGCTTCTTACCCGGCGTAGCTCCTGCGCTGTGGACAGGTCAGGAATATCCTTGGAATAGTTTGCTGGGAATATCCCATCGCTCTGTGTCACAGCCCTCTCATGAGCAATCTTAAATATAAATATAAACAATAGAAACAATATAAATAATATAAATAATATAAACACTATAAATAATATAAATAATATAAACACAACGAATAATATAACTGATCCAGGGCTCTGTCCCCACTGCCAGCCCAAAAATCACAAGCAATGGATGGGAGCCTCTTGTCCTTTCCCATCTCTGCATGGATGAAACTGTTGACCCCACCTGGAAAGAGGCTGCAGCCCCGGATTTGGGGCTCCCCTGCTGTCCCCAGGTTGTAGGGTCACCTGAGAGCCTCAGGCAGTGGTTGTGGGGCTTGAAGTTATTATGGTAATAATCTCTATCTTCAACTCATCGCACCCTAAATATCATGGAATTAAGTGACTGATGTAAAGCACAAGAGACTTTTGAGAGCAGCAGAGCTGTGGCTCACCACGAATTTCTCATTAACTCCTCAGAGCATTTTCTGCATCCCCTCCACCGAAAGCTGAATATTTGCTGCTTTCTCCAAGTGAGCTCCTGCAGTATCATATTTTTCAGGTACAAACGTCTCACAGGGCTCAGAAAACATATTCCAGCTTTCTCATCCATGTTTTTTGTTGGATTTTCCTCCCTTAAACTGACCCTCTTGTTCTTTTTCTACCGTTCTCTCAGTTCTACAACTTATCCCCTTTTCCTTTTTCCCCTGGGAAACAGAAACAGTTCTCAATCCTTTTGCAGTCCTACTCCTCCCTCTTGTGAAATCCCTCATTTTTACCACGTTTCTTGTCTCCTTCGCCTTTTCAGAGTGTCCTTGTCCTTACCGTGGGCTTTGACAGGAGATTGCCAATGTGTTGTGAAGACATTAAGCACTGGATTTATAACCAGAGTGAATCAGTGTAAATAAGATTTTGCCACCCCGTGTGTGATATTACATGTGACAGGGGATATTCCATCCACATGGGATCTGTCAGCAATGCCACTGTGGATTTAGCCAACTTCCCAGGGATTAGTTGGCTCTGCTCAGCTCCTGCCCCAGTGTGTATCTAGGAAATGATGAATTCTCTCTTTATTTCTAGATCAAACAGGCAATAACGATGTTTTCTGTATAATAAACAATGTAGAATGCAGATTCATATTTTTATAATCAGGGTGGAAGTAAAACAAAATACAAGCAGAATTCCTCAACTTAAAGATGAACATTGAAGAAACAGGATTTCTTAAAACTGTTTGGAGCTGGAGAGTTGAAGTTTTTTGAGGGGAAAACAGTAAAACAGCAATGCAAAATATACTTTAATGCAATAAAATACACTTTCTTATGCAAACTGAAGTGCATTCTCATTACTATCTTCTCCATTTGTTCTGTTTTGGAAGTCTCTCCACTTCCCATCATCTCCTTTCAGTGTTTTATTTGAAACAGAAACATTAACCTCAAAATCCTCACCCCACAGTTAATACCACGGAAGTTCTGAAGGAAAAGTCTCCCATTTATTTTCCTTTCTGGCACAGGGGATGGCAAATTATTCCTACACCAATATTCCCAGCTCCACCTTTTTCGAGGTGAAAATAAGCACTAGAGAGCAAACTGCCAATTCTGCAGGACAGAGAAGTTTAATTAAATACATTTGAATATTCACAAAGGTCTGAACTTTATTTGTATTTCTGTAATCAGAGTCTTTCCCTACTATTTCACTTTTGTGCTGGAAGTGTGCAATGCTGAGGGAGCGCAGCTCCAGAGGACCTTTGGTGGCTTTGGAAATCCACTTTTCACAACAGGACTGCAAAGGAAAAGGATGGCAGAAACAACTACACTGCACCTTCTTTTAAAAACATCAAATTTTTTTTGGCTGTCTTTTCGCTTTGGAGAAAGAAAACAGCTCCATGGGCTGAACGTGCTGGTGCAAACGCACCGTCAGCTCAGCTGACCCGGAGCAGTGCTGACATTTTTTTGTTCAAAAAAACCCCCCAACTTTGTTTTTAACAAATTTTTTGAATGTAAAAGGCAAAAAAAAAAAAAGGGAAAAAAAAGAAAAGAAAAAAAATAGACAGCATAGGGTGCTGAGCGAAATGCTGAACACAGTAAACATCTTTCATGACAAAGAACACAAATAGCCAGCAGATCTGCTGTCAATAGCAAGTCCTGGGCCCCCTGCTTTCAATAGTTAATACTGAGGCCCCTCTCTCCCCACGCCTTTACTGGTAACAATCACAATGTTAAAATGTTGACATGCTAAGCACATTTGGAAAAACCCATGTCTGCATTCCCTATGGATGGTGTAGCATCACTGTCTAACACCTAAAGGGCAGCAGTTGAAGCCAAAGTGACCTTCTCACCTCAGCCAGTTGGTTCCCTCTTGATATTCCCTTCCATGGTGTCAGTGGAGCTGGAGCAGACCCATATTTTTATTTACAGCCTACCAGGCTTCCTGTCTCCACTGGGAAATGTTTAGGAGTATCTCAATTAAGGGAAAAAAACGCTGCTGGAAGAGGTTGTTTGTGTCATGCTCCTTCATCCCCAGCTGTGTCTCCTTCATGGGTTGTAAAAAGCAGCACTGATTGGAAAAATACATCATGAAAGTGAAATTTTGGGGAAAGAGTGGGAAAAACATGTCAGGAAAGTGAAATTTTGGGGAAAGAGTGGGAAAAACATGTCATGAAAGTGAAATTTTGGGGAAAGAGTGGGAAAAACACATCAAGAAAGTGAAATTTTGGGGAAAGGGTGGGAAAAACTTGTCATGAAAGTGAAATTTTGGGGAAAGAATGGGAAAAATGTGTCAGGAAAGTGAGATTTTGGGGAAAGGCTGGAAAAACAGGTCAGGAAAGTGAGATTTTGGGGAAAGGGAGGGAAAAGCGTGTCAGGAAAGTGAAAGTTTGGGGAAATTGTGGAAATAAGTATAATAATTTGCTGCTGGGGGACATATATAAAGAGATGTAAAGGAGAATTAAGATTATTGTGCTGAAGGTTCTGAACCCTTATCTATGAGGTGAGAGGCAGACAAGGATTAGAAGATTTCTGGAATGAAACCCCGAAATTTGATTGTCTGGAAATAGGCTCTTTTCACACGAAACCTGACATCCTTTCCCTTCTTTCAGGCAGCTGCACGTGGAGGGTTTGGGACATGGCAGAGCAGTCACAGAGCTTTTGCTGTGCCAGTTTTGGCCAACTTATAAGGCCAGTTAATCCTGACATGAAAAAGGGCAGCATCCATCGCATCCTGTGCCCTGAGTCACACCAGCAGCTCTCACTCTGCCTTTGGAGACCTCTCTCCTGCCTTTTTTTTATTCCACAGGACTCCACAATAAATGTTTCTGAAGCATAAATAAATTTCTATCTGTACTACAACCCATGTGTGATGGGGTGCACATGGCCACTGAAACTTTTTTTAGGGGTTTTCAAATTGAAAGGGCTGAAAAGCCTTTGCAGTCAGCTTTTAAATTTTGCCCAGCACTTCTAGAGGTTGTGATAAAAGTTCCTGGAAAACTGAGACCTGCTCCTTGCCCACTGTCCTGGAGATTGTTCCTAAAGCACTGCAGTTTGCTCATGTTACTCTGAATGGACTAAGCATTTGCAACACCCCAAGGAGAAGAAAAGGCTTAATTTTGTCTGGTTTGATGGTGGAGAAAAAAGCAGCTGGTGGGTTTTGTGCTGGAATTGCAAGGCAGAGGTTGCAGGCACAAGTCTGACCCATTCAGTTCCCTAAATCCCTAAAAGGTTCTTAAATCCCAGCTGAAAGCAAGCAAGCAAATATATCCATATGACATTCCTTAGGGAGTTAGAGGTGCTGCATCTGCATATAAAATTCCCCCTGAGAGATAATGTCAAAATCAAGGAATTAATATTTATTTCCCAGGCCAGGTAATTCTCCTTGTTGCTGCCACTAGGATTTTCAGCAGTTTGCACTCATTGAAATGTCACTAGTTTTATTGAGGATGAAAAGGGCTCTTGGAAAATTTAATAGCACATGGTTTAGACGGGAAAGAGTCACAGAGATGGCTGGGAAAGACACGATGCTGATGAATTTGATGGATGCATGTTTGGGTGCTTTAAAAGACACCCGCAATATTACACATCTGCTTCAGCCTTGCAGCACTCCGCATATGGTTACAGATTTGATTCGAAGGTACTTTCGCGATAATGTTTTGGCTTTGTCACAGTTAACAGCGGCTAATTGCCAATCTGGATGATTTCAGACAAAAAAAAATTTTACCTAAAAAACCACAAATTTTTACCTAATATACACAGAAAAAGTGTGACGGAGGAGGCGCCTTCATCGCCGGCATTGGTGGTTCAGTGGTAGAATTCTCGCCTGCCACGCGGGAGGCCCGGGTTCGATTCCCGGCCAATGCAGTTGATCTTTTCCCGCCTCTCTCTCTCTTTTTTTTTTTTTTTTTTGAGTTCCTTGTTTCTCCTTCCTTTTCCGCTTCCGTCGCGGCCGCCGAATCCTCCTTCAGCTCCGCCGGGCCTGTTCGTCCGCCGTGTCCCGCCGGGCTGCCCGGGGATAGCGGGAGGATCCTCGGGGAGGCCGCGCCGGGGAGAGGACAAGATGGAGGTGTAAGGAAGGGCCTGAGGGGGGAGCCGAGGGCACGGGCGGGCCTGGGAGCCACCGTGCCGGGTCCTCAGCGCGTCTCTGTGGGGTTTTTGTGGGGTATATCTCTATGGGGTGTGTGGGCACAGCGCGTCTCTGTGGGGTTTCTGTGGGGTGTGTGTGGGTACATCTCTGTGTGTGCGAGTACGTCTGTATGTGGTGGGGGGGGGGGGGGTACAACCATGTCGGCTTGTCCGTGAAGGTACAATAAATCCGTGAGGGGTTTATTGCCCCCAGCAGCGAGTTCAGGCGTCCTGCTCAACGTCTGAGGGGTTTATTTTCTTTAAAATTCCTGCCGGACAAGCTTTTATGGGGAAAAGCGGCGTGAATCCTGCTCTCTTTGCTTCCTGTCCCCTCCTGTCTCATCGCCTCCACCTCCTTCTGCCCCGGCAGAGGCAAAAAGGGAATTTTTCATTATTCCCGTGAAATTTTAATTATTCTCCATATCGTGTAGGAGCTGGAAGTGCTGGGAAGGAAAAAACCTCAGGGGTTTGTGCCAGCGATTGCAAACACAATAAGAGAGTCGGAACTTTGGCTGGTCGCTATTTCAGGGCTGTTACACCCGGCCTTCTTGCCGTGTGTTTCGGGTACAAAAATACAGGATTTGACCTGTTCTGAAGCTTAAAATCTCACGAGTTTTTTAGTAGTGGAGCTGCTAAAATTTCTAGTTTTCATTTAATTTTAATTTCTCTAATGGGTGGGAGCACTCATGGGATGTATCCCCCGAAGTCACTGAGCTCCTGCAGCCTGTAATCCAGGGGTGCTTTATTATCATTAAATCTTCTCTGCTGTGAGCATGAAAATCAAAAGTTGATAAAAAATATGAAACATCTGCTGAAGTACAGGTTTGTATGTCAGTCTTTATACATGTAGCAGACTGCAGAGAAGTGAGCTGTTCTGGCTGTGGTACACTGAGAAAGATGCTTTTAATGCTTTTAATGCCATTAATAAAAAAAAATAATCTGTGATGCTTCTTATACACCCACTGAATTTTTATTAATCTTCTTTTGCCTCCTGCCTGATTTGGAAGGGAAGCTTTGCACCTCTCCAGGTTCTTATTATGGATTTTTCTTACCAGAATTATTCTGTATTTCTTACCAGAATTATCTGTTATTAGAGGAAAGAGCTCTCAGAAAACCGTGTGGTTTAAATATACAACACATGGGAAGCATCAGACTTAAAAATATGAAGTGTCAGTGATATTTGTAAAGGTGTGATGCCCTGTGCTAAGATCTTTTTTGATATATGCAGCCCTACTCAAGAGTATTTTGGTTTAGAAATAAAAGTTGGGCAAATATTACCTGTTTAAAGTCTCTAAAAAATGTTCATATTTTTGATATTACCATGAAAATGTTTACCTTTCTGCTCAAATCTTAAATCACATAAAAATTAAGTGAAGCGTTGAGCTGATTGCTTAAAAATATACATTATAACCCATTATTCAGAATTCCTTATTTCCTGACTGTAAAATTGATAGCTGTGAAGTCAGGACTGAGGGAAATTTTATTTCTATGGCAAATGTTGGTCAGTTTATAATTTCAGTATTTCAGCACAACTGTTGAGTCACCCAGATGAAGAGTCAAGTGTTGAAGATTTGAGACTGACTCGTTAGCAGAAATTGGGGAAAAAAAGGTTATTTTTCTGAATGGCAAAGTGGATAGGAGTGGAAAAGGAAAGCAGTGGTTGTCTTAAATAATTTAGTTCTTTGATTCCGTGTTGGCGCTGTGTCCATCTCCCCCTCCCTCAGCCGGAGAATTTCCCCCCGTAATTCTCCCTATAGAATGTCTTTGATCCGCGGGGATTTCTGCAGGGCCCGCCTGAATGCAAACATTCTGAAGACTCGCCTTTACCTCCCAACAAAAGCTACATATATGGCCCGTAAAACATGAATGAAAAACTAATGCGTGCCTGAGCTCACTTGCTGAACTTTCACTCGGGTCAGCGAAATGGAAGTTTGAAGTTCATCTCAGCGTATTTTCGAAGGTCCTTTTCATTTAAAAACAATGGGAGAACCTGTGGAAGTTTGTGGACGCATTTACCATTTGAAAGTGATGAATGTGACAGTTCTATTCAGGCGGGTCGCCGTGCTTAACAACACATTGTACCTTTTTTTTGTTGGTTTTTTTTTTCTCTCTCGTTCCTAAGCTGCTGCCCAGACCTGAGAAAGGCCTTTTTTTCCTTTTGTGTGGAAACTTTCTGTTGTTGTGGCTGCTGGCTGCTCAGCAGAATGTGTTGTTCGGGGAATAGAGGATGGTCTGGGGCGGTTTTTCTCCCTCTTTTTTACTTTAAATGTATAAATTTACAATATGCAGGAGGAATAAAGGCACTGCTTGGCTCTGCAGTCACCCTGGATAAGGATTCTTGTTTAATGGGGACTGAGGAGGTGGAAAATGGGAAACAGCCTTGCCCTTGTAATATAGGAACAGACGGAAAGAATAAATAAAGAGGAAATAAATAAATAAAGAGGAAATAAATAAAGAGGAAATGCAATAAATTGGTGTTTTTTACACTCAGGACAACACGTAAAAATTAAAGCCCTCTTTGTGTCTATCCACAGACACGTGTCCATGTTATTAAAATACTCAGGATGCTCTTGACTGATAAAGAAAATAGTGCTTGTAATCTGAATTATTTTTCCCATCAGTCTATTTGAATAAAATCAGTGGCATTTTCTCTAAGGGAGAAGCAAAGCAATTTGGTTTGTGTGTGTGAAATTGAGTGAGTGAGTCAAAACAGGCTGAGTGAAAGGAGTGTGTTGTACATGTGTGTTATGATTTATGGGGCAAACTGTGAAAAATCTACTCAATACTTATGTCATAATTTTACTGACAGCATGGAAGATATTTTGCAGAGATGGCAGTTGTAGAATCATCAAAATAAGAGGTCTTGGGACTTTTTTGGGGTTTTTTTTTGACTTTATGTTCTTTTAGTGTCTGTGACGGGGCAAAGAGAAGCTTCAAACATTTTCATTTGGAGCATAATTAATTGTTTTCATTTTTCCTTTTAGGAAAGATGCAAATGCTGCATTGCTGAGTAACTTTGAGGTAAGTTTGCCTTCATTCTGCTTTTAAAGCAGCAATTCCAAGCTGTCACCAGTCCCTTGCAGAATCTTCGGAAGCTGAAACCTGGCAGTGGCAATCAGCAAAACCAGCAGGGGGTTCACTCTTCCTTGCATTTGGTTAGTTTTAAAGGAAAAAAAAGCTTTTTAAAGAAGATTTGGAAATGGTTTTGTTTGTTTGGAAGTGGTTATTTATTTGTTTGGTCTTGAGATCGTTCCAAAGTGGGTGTTTTTCTCTCTCATTTTAAGAGGGGTGGAAAGAAATAATGTGTCTTTGTTGGTTTAATTTAAGCCAGGTAATGGAAATACTTTGCTTTGCTGATTAATGTAATTTTGGCACAGTTTTAATAACCCAAGGGGTGTTGTTTGTGTTATTGTGTTGCTGAAGGAGATCTTGGTTGAAGCCAGGTAGAAATGAGGGGAGGAAGAGTGAGAAGTGCTCAATTGCTTTGCTCTGGGTATTGACTCTGGATATACTGCAAAGCCTGAAAGAGAACATCTGAAAAAGTTCATTCATCTGTTTAAAATAGTCCCAGCTTTTAAAAAACAATTTACATCCTTAATCCTCACTCTGGGGCCAAAACATTCCTCATTTCAGTTGCTGGTCCATCCATAAACAGCCACACATATTCTGTTGTTTGGCTGACAGGAATTCCCTGTTCATTTATGATTTCCTGCTGTAATATTTCCAGGTTAAATGCTCTGAGATGCTCTAAACCACTTTATTTTTTTATCTTTAGGTGTACCAGTTACTTACTGATCTCAAGCAGCAGAGGAAAGAGAGTGGCAAAACCAAGCAGAGCTCTGGGCAGCAGAACCTGAACACAATCATGTATGAGGTGAGCAGCTCTGGGAAAATCCATTTACCTGTTGGCTCAAGCTAATAATTCACATCCCTAGGGCTGTGTATTAATAATTTGGTATTAAATTTCCCCTAATTCAAACCATAATGAAATGTTTTGTTTTCTGTGGTCAGCTTGTAGGGTGACTGTGCTGTCAGGGCAGAGTTAGGCAGCTGCTGTTCTTGAAATCTGGGAAAGAATTTCAGAATTTCAAACCTCCTGGTTTTCAGCTGTTGAGTTTTGTTAGGATTTTTTTTTTAATTCTGAGTATTCATATCCTTTGAAGACACAGGGCAGAGCTCACTATCATCTGATGAATTTCTGATATCACCCAAAGTGATAATTAAGATAATGATTTCAAAGCTGATCATAGATTACACCGTCTTTTTTAATTAACAGAATTAAATTAATAACTCCCAGCCAAACCAGATAATTTAAATTGGGGGTTTTTTTGCTCCAAAGAAAAGCCAAACCACACGTGCAGATCCCATCACTTGGATACCAGGTCAGGAATAAACATTTCACCCCTTGCTGGGAAGGAATCCTAAAATCTTATGCTACAAATAGCAACATTTAAAATAAATGAACAACTTCCCAGAGCCTTGCAGTGACACCACTGTGTGTGTGCTGGAGCACTCATGGGCAGCACCCTGAGTGACAGAGAGGCAGCTGAAAGCACTTTGCCTCTGCTTGCATGAGTGATTCTGTTGAGCCCTGGAACGACTCATGTGGATAAGATCTGGCCTAGGCTTTGGTTTTGTTTTAGTTTCTGGCTTTGTTTGAAAAAAGGTACAGGGGTTGTAATTCCTAAGCCTTGCATTCAACAGAACAGGGGCTTACCAAAACTGGGAATTAAATCTTCATGGAGACTGACAAGTCTCTTCCTGCACCTCTGGGAAACAGCTGAGGAACATCCTGTGAGTAATTTTTTTATCAGGATGCACCTGAAATCTTGAATTGCTTTGTTATTCTGTGTGTTAAATACCTAGAGGATGCTTGGGGGTGTAGCTGGTGTCAGTTCTGGGTGTATTTTCTATGATTTGACTGAAAGAAAAGCAGAGTTTGATTTTGCAGGATTGTCTTTGGGTTTCTTCACAAGCTCCCTGCAGACTTGGATCCATTGGCACTGAAGTAACTCTGTGAAAGGAGCTTTGTTTTTCTGTATATTTGGCTTTTTCATTGATTTGAAATTGCCAAAGAAAAGATGAGCCTGGAAGAGAAATGAGTCCTGTGAAATAATTACATGACAATATAATAATTTCATTTCAATCATTGGTTGGGAATAACAGCTTCAGTTTATCTGGAAAGGTCAGACAGGGCTTAAAGAAAGGAATAATACATTATAATTATTTCCAGCTCTTCATTTTGGGGTTTAATTCAAGCAACAGTAAATATTTAGGAAGATTTTAAGTCACTTCCAGTGAAAAGTCAGCTCTGAACTGGAATTTTTGTGGGATTTTTTATCAACAAACTGGTTTTTTACTCAGGTCAGATTACTTTGTGTAATGTAATTCCATTATCCAGCTGCTCAATGTCATTATTTTTAATAAAGCAAATAAATGGAGCATCTGCTGTCAAAGTCAGTTGAGGTTGGTGAGTGTTACATGGAAAAAAATTGATCAAAGTTTGATTGTCTCAATTAATTTTAATAACAAAATATCCGTGTAGATTTTAAAACAAGCCACTTCATCTGCTTCTATCAACTTTAAATTGCCAAAAATGCAGGTAAAGGTTAAAAACAAGGATAGATTAGAGATCTTAAACAGGGATTTCTGAGCTGGCAGGGAGCACATGAAAATTTGGGTTTAGGGATAAATTCAACTTTCCCGTGTGCTTTTAAAAGACAAAAACCAAACAAGGAGCAAACCAAGGTAGCAAATGTCTGTCACAAACAGCAAGAGGGTTTTTTAGCAGGCAGGGCTAAAACTCAGTCCTTTCCTGTATCCTTCAACTTGCAATTTTGTGCTTTGAACAGCTCAGATAAAGTTGATTTCCAAACCTGAATTGATTTTCCAATTTTTCTCCTCGGGGCTGAGGAGGCTTTTCAGAGTTCCATACACAACTGGTAGAGCAAGTATGAAGTGTGAAATAATTCATGTTTGCTTTCTGTCCCTTGCAGACACTGAAGTACATTTCCAAAACCCCCTGCAGGTACCAGAGTCCTGAGATTGTCAGGGAGTTCCTGGTGGCAATGAAGGACCACAAATTAACCAAGTAAGTGGAGCTGTGCATTTGAACAGGAGTAAAAACTCAGTTAATGCTGAAAAACTGATCCCTGTGGACAGTGAGATGATCTGTTCAATGGATTTTAAGTATTTTCTGCCTTTATTTAAATGCTCAGCCAAACATCTTTTCCTTCACTCATGGGTGAGTATTTCCATCTTCTCTTCACGTGCTGTTTGTCCAGCATCTCTGAGATCTGTGTTTCAGTTTTTTAAATATTGGATCAACCAACCTTCCCTTCTCCCCCAGCAGTTTCCAGAGCAGCTGAACATCCAGGGATTATTTTAGGAAGTTCTGCCTGGAAAAGAAAAGATTTCCTGTGCAGTTCCAAGGCTCCAAGGGCTTTTTTCCCTCTTTGGCTCTGCTGTGAGTTCTTGAGGCACATAATCCTCTTGGAGCTGTGCAGAGTGGCAGTGAAGCCTGATGTAAATAGAGATGGAATTAGCTCTGATCACTCCTCTGACTTCTAAAGCTGAAAAAACCAATATTTAACTGCTTCTAAATGATTCCTCCTTCACTTCTGTGCTTTATAGACACTGAGTGTGTTTTTATTCCCTGCTGGGGGGACTCCCAAGGGGTTCATCCTCTGGGAAGAAAAGCCTTTCATTCATTTGGCTGTTCCACAAAATATCCAGTGAGAGCTCTGGGGTGCTGCAGGACAAGTTTTTAGCCTGTGCAGAGCAGGGAAAGCAGATTTTGGCAGCTTTTTGTTAGACTTTCAGTGCCCCCTCTCTACAGCCAGCACAAAGGGCTGCTGCTCCTTGGGAATTCTGGAATTGTGCTTTGCCAGGTCACTAAGTCAGTGTTCAACCCTCCTGCAGCTCATTTTATACAGCAGGATACTCCTTTGTGTGTCCTAATTGTTTTCTGGAGGTATTGAAGCATGGAGGAAAGAAAATACTCTGCAGTAAAAATACCAAGGTTGTACAGAGGTGGGAATGTGGCACTGAGAGGGGGATGAAAATTGGCAGCAAACATTTCTTGAGTAGCAGTGAGCATCCTTCCCTTCAGGAAATGTAAACCAGCCCTTTTTGAAGAGAAATAGGCATTGCTGTCTGTGCAGGGCAGCAGTTCAGGAAGAACCAGCTGAAGGATGTAGCACAGCAAAAAGGCAGAGAAGGATTTTTCAGAGTAAAAGGAACTGAATTATGTTGGAGTAAAACTCCAATTAAAAATCCAAGTGTTTATTTTAATTTAAAGCTGATTTCTAAACTTCTTTCAGGTAGAATTTGACCAGGACGTGAGGGTTAACTCTCAGTGTTGTCACTTTAGGTACCTTGACTGCAAACTGCTCCCCTGGATGGGATCTCCAGGAATGAAATACTAAACAATTTAAATTATAACAGAGAAACTTCCAGCTGCAGGTTCTCTGTCTCCCACAGTGCTGGGCACTTTTGTAGATCTACCCAAATATTCACCTTCCCACACCTGCTTGTTCAGGGAGCTGGAAAGGTTGGAACAGTTACAAGCTTTAAAAGTGCTTTTGGACTGTTGAATTTTTTCTGGGTGCTCTGAGGTGCCTTTGGGGTGAGGTAAATCCTGTGGTCCTTTTGCTGAGGAAAGGAATTATTCCCAAATCATTTCTTGTGCACAGTGGCAGCAGGATGAGAGTGAAGCGGCAGCCAGTGGTGTGGGTGACAAATTTACTCTGTCAGAATTCAGATTTGTTCTGTGAGCATCCTGTGCAACTTTGAATTTTTTAATCCCTATCATATCATAAAGAACTTCCAGAAGAAAACTTCACAGAATAAAAACCAGGATTGTTTTGTGTGATCCTGGCACTTCTTTTTTCTGTTTTTTTTCCATGCAGCCACTTGAAGGCAGAAGTGTCAGGGCCCATGTGGCAGCCCCTGCACCCCAAACCAGAGAGCTCAGGGGGTGCAGTTCCTCTTAAAGACATTTTATGTTAAACCACTTAAACCAGCCCTGCCTCCAAGGCAGTTAGGAGTTCCCCTTTGGTTCCTGACCAAGTCATTTCAGCACTGCTTCTCTTGTTAAATAAAAAGGCTTTGATGGTTTCCATTCTGTGCATGGAGGTGGTGTTTAGGGATTTCATTCCTGTGTGTCACAGCTTCCTTCCCTTGCAGAGGAAAGACCTGCAGTGTTTGCCCTTCCAGGACCTTGCCTGAGTGATCCCTGTAATGACCTTTCCTCCCACCCAGACTAATGAGCTCCAGAGTCTCTTTGCTGTTTCCTTTCTGGATTTGCTGTTTCCTTTCTGGGTGAGGCACCCCAAAATGTGCTCTCTGAGCTGTGCTGGTACCAGCTCTCTGCAGTGGCTGATGAGATTTAAGGTTGATTTATGTTAATTGGGGTCTGTCCTCAGGCAATTCAATCTGCTTAAAGGGTCAGCAACACCTCATCACCCCATTTTCCTTCCCTGCCCTTTAAATTCCTGTCATGGCTCCACCTCTGCTCAAAGGAGGAGCAATTAAGCAGCGTGTCCATGCTCTTAATTAGGCTCAGCCTGTTTGCTAAGGTGAGGATTTTGGAGCTGAGGATTTGCAGCCCTGCCTTGGGCCGTGCTCAGGCTGTGATTGCTGCCCTCAGCACTAGGCTGTGCTCGTGGCTGGGAGAATCCCCAGCCAGGGAAACACCAGGAGCTGAGCTGAGCAGGGCTTTGAATCCAGGGAATTGTTTTCCCTTCCACAGCCCTGCAGGGTGTCAGGCTGCACGTGATGTCTCTGCTCCACTGAGAGAAGTGATAACAGAATTCTGGCCAATTCTGCAGTTCCTGGAGAATCACCTCCAGTCCTGCTCTTAGCACTGATTTGTGCCACTCCAAATACCAGGTTAACAGAGCCAGCATCCATTTTGTGATGGATTTGTCTCTTTACTGTTACAGACACACAAAAAAAAAGCTTCCTAAAAGGCAGATTTTAAAAATAAACACCCAGCCTGTGCCAACAAATATTCCAGAGTCATTTCAGAAAGCTGCTTTGCTAAATGGAGCAAATTCAAAGGCAGATATTTCACTGATACAGTTAATATGTGGTAAAACAGTTTTTCCCATCATTTTTAATCATTACTTTGCTAAAATTCAAACTGTAGAACTGAGATTTTTTTAGAACTCAAGCTCTGAACCCACATAATGAATTTTATTATTACCTTGCTGAGGCCTCCAGCTTTGGCTGGAGCTCCAGTTCAGTGAGCCATGTTGTCCTTGGAAATAGAGTTTGCCACTAGCAGCTAATTTTCCAGTTTCAGTGCTGGAATGGCTTCATATTTGTAAGGTCCAGTGAATTGCATTGCATGAAAAGGACATTTATTAAGCTGGAGCTCTGTAATTATGGTTCAATGAGAACTGGCTCTGCTTGTGCTTCTTCCTGTCACTGATAGCCTATCTTGGATCTCATTTTGGGACAACCAAGTTTCCACTCACTGCCTATTATTACAATTTAAAAAAAACTGGTCAGGAACATTGCCCTTTTTGTCTTTAAATCAACACACTCGAGGAAGTGCTGAGCTGAAAATCATCAGGACTTGCAGAAAGTATTTTCCCTCCTGACTGCCAAAAGCTACAACAGATCCAAACCTCTGCAATATTAAAGGCTGAAGGCTTTGCTTGGTAATTCAGAGCTTTCAAAATGAATATTCAACAGCAAGTCAGGATTGTGCTCACTGAACAGCAGCATCATTTAAAGGATTTTGAAGAGATTATTCTCAGCTTTTCCCCCTGGGAATCCCTGTGGAGGATCACAGCACCCACTGGGGCTGTGATTTCCCATTTTGTGCTCAGGATTCAGGCATTCAGAGTTGCCCTGGTGGATTCAGGACCATGGGATTTCTATTTCCAGCAGGAATAAAAGCCCTGGCTGTGTGTCCAGCTGTTACATCCTGGTTTTCCCAGCAACTCTCAAACCTCCATTCCTCAGGATAAATTTGCCTCTGCCCAGGCACAGATGTTTGAAGGGTTTTTTTAAGCTCTCTTGGCACTGTTCTCTCCTTAGCCAGACCTCTTGCTGCAAAAACACTCTGGGAGTTCAGCAGATTAATAAAAGGGCAATACCAACACACACAGAGGAGATTTTGGTTCAAATATAAACTGCAGAAGTTTGCTTAGTGCTGACAGAAAATGCTTCATTTTGTCTGAATTTCCACAAGAGCGTGCAAATATTGGTATTATTTTTTAGAATGGATGTTTCAATGTAGGAACGTGCTGTCTGGTCTGTGATCTTGAACATGACCCAGAGGTGGTTTTTGTCCTGTAGAAATGTTCTTTTAGGATTTTTAGGATGGAGCTCAACATCCTCCCCTCCTCCAGCACTCTCCCCTCCTCCAGACCTCAGACCCATGTTCCTCCCCATAACTGCACAGGTTTTTGTCCCCTGCAGCCTGAGCTCTGTGTGTGTGTCCCCAAAGCCACTCCAGAGCACTCTTCCATCCTGCAGAAGCTGCTGCTGGCTCCAGCTGAGCCCCAGAGCTGCAGGAATTGCCATGTGGGGATTTCTCAGCAGGGCAGGTCCTGTACAAGTCCTGCAGCACAGCCCATTAACTCTGATCAGGGGAATCTTGCTTTTAGGGGAGAAAATTGCTTTCAGCTGTCACTCATCTTTTGTATGGATTCTCCTCCTGAGTGAGCAGATCTCGTGTTCCAAGCTGTTACTGAAATCCAGGCAGGGCAGGGAAAATGCAGATGCTGAAATCTGGGGGCAATGAAGCTGAAAATGTTCTTCACCTTGTGTTTGGATGAATGGGACAGTTCCCCTTTTATTTAACAAACATCAGCGTGCTGTGCAGGCTGTAGGAAGTGTAAAGATGGATTCATGGGGGCTGGAAAAAGTTAATTTTACTTTTTAGATTTAATAGAGCATGAATTAAATTCAGGTGTTAGGTCTGTGCCTGAGCCAAACACTGCAGTCAGGGCTGATCCTAATGCATGGTTGCCTTGCTTAAAGTTGATCTCTGATGAAACTGTGGTCATTCAGGTTTTAATTTGTGCATGTGCTGTCAGGAAATTGCAGGTACACACAGAGCCTGATCCTAGAAGGAAAATTTTGAGATCAGACAGAAAGGGCCTGATTTTAGCAGTCATTTTTGGGATCACAGAGAGTCTGATCCTAGCAGAGAATTTTTGGGATCGGACACAGAGCCTGATCCCAGTAGGGGATTTTTGGGATCAGACACAGAGCCTGGTCCCAGCAGGGAAATTTTTGGGATCACAGAGAGTCTGATCCTAGCAGGGAATTTTTGGGATCAGACACACAGAGCCTGGTCCCAGCAGTTGATTTTTGGGATCAGTGTTAAAAAGGTGCAGTGAACACTGAACTCCAACTCAAACCTCTGCCTTCTGCTGCTGCTGAGGGCTGAGCAATCCAGTTTCCTATTAAATGAAATTCAGAGACCTTTTGGGAGTGTTGCTTTCATTGCTTACCTCCTAATTGCACATTACCATGTCTAAAGATCGTTATGTCGGGCTGTTAATTAGTGCTCACACTGCACAAGCAGCTCCAGATGAAATATGGCATTCAGGCAGCTTTTTGGTTTTTTTTTTGCACCCTGCTGCTCATTCCTTTGTGTTGTTCTGCATCCTTTTCCAGAAGGGAGCTTTGCTGATCACAACCAGCCATGAAATCCTTCAGATTGCACATCTCAATGTGTTCATCACTTGCAAGTTCTCTCTCATTCTTCTGTGCACATTTTATAAAACTGCAAATACCCTGAAATGATGCTTTTAGGATCTGTTTGGCCTGACTGTAAATTTTCTGTCCATCCCTAATGAGTTGGAGTGATGTTCATGGCTTAGAAGCAAAAAGTCTTGGAGAAGTGACCTTTTTTTTTTTGTTGTGCCTTTGGTTTCTTCAGGAAACATGAGCAGTTGCACTAATTGATTGTTTTTAGTCACCATGTGTAATTAGTGTTAATTTAGTTCTGCCTGCTGCTGTGCCAGTAATCTCCCTGTGATAAACACATCTCTACCTGCTTGAAAATAAATCAGGTAATCAGGTTTGGTAAATCAGGTTTGCATTTCTCAGCTGAGGCATGAAATGGCTTTTGCTGTTTGATCCTCTTTATTTGGCTCTGGGGTTCTGCTGGCAAGGAATTTCAAGGATATTACTTAGAAAAGAAGAAGGAGATGAGGAAATTTGTTTCATAAAAGCCAGAGGATGTGCTTTGTGTGGAGGAGTGGTGGAGCTGCAGGATTGGGATGTGCCTTGCTGCAAAAGAGAAGAAAGAGTTGTTTGAGAAGGCTCTGATCTCAGAAGTGGCATTTGAGAGAGACTTGGGTAACATATGAACTCATCACAGCCTGTCCCTGTAAGTAGGGCTGGGGGAGGAGGAGGAGGAGGGAGGTTTTCACAGGGAGGATCCTCAGAGAAGCTGTTGGGGAGCTCTGGAAATTGAGGCACCACCACTGGCTTGGCCAGGGAGCAAAGCAAAGAAAGCACCAGCTCTGCATCAGGCACCAAAGCAGGGAATTTCCCAGCTCTGGAGGAGAAATCCACCACCAATCCAGCTGAATTGGCCAGATTTTTATAGAGTAAAAATAATATTTAATATTCTTTGCCCAGCTCTGCCTGGCAGTGCTGCCTTTAGCTTCACTTTTACCTGGGTGAGTTTTGTCTCATTGATTCCTTAAACCCCCTCCTTTCCTTGTGAAGGGTCTGAGTGCTCATCTCCTGTCATTATTGGGGTTTTATTCTGCTGTTTATGACAGTGGCAGCAGTGACAAACACCTCATCTTTCTGCCACTAAAGGGCTCTGAGTTCAGAGCAAAATCCAGCCACGCTCTCCATAAAGCCCCATGATGGAAACACCAAATGGATTTGAGTGATTAACATGGGAAAGCAGGAGAGGTGTGTTCCCTGCTTCCCATCTCCAGTGGAAAAATGTTTTGGCTCTCCAAAGGCAAAGGAAACTAATAACAAACAAACAAATAAATAAATGAGGATTTCCTGGAGCTTGCTGTTAATATCTCACAAATGCTCCATTGAAAATTTACAAGCTTTTCTTCTGAAGCTGAAAGTGATGATTAAAATGGACATTTTAGCTGGATCATCCAGTGGCAGAGGCCATTTGAAATGAAATTCAATCTCTGAGGTATCCCCAGACACACGGGAATTGTTGGTTGTAAACCTCCAGTGATCTGTTCTCTTAAAAGCTGTGAGGTTTCCTTTCTAAAAAATCCCCAGGGGAAAACCCTCCAGAATCCATTTAAACATGCTTTAAACCCTCCAGAATCCATTTAAATATGCTTTAAACTCTCCAGAATCAGGTTAAATATGCTTTAAACTATCCAGAATCAGTTGAAATATGCTTTAAACCCTCCAGAATCCATTTAATTACACTTTAAACTCTCCAGAATCAGTTGAAATATGCTTTAAACCATCCAGAATCAGTTGAAATATGCTTTAAACCCTCCAGAATCCATTTAAATGTGCTTTAAACTCTCCAGAATCAGGTTAAATATGCTTTAAACCCTCCAGAATCCATTTAAATCTGCTTTAAACCCTCCAGAATCCATTTAAATCTGCTTTAAACCCTCCAGAATCAGTTGAAATCTGCTTTAAAAATGTCCTATAAATAGTAATAAATGCCAAGATTTAGTTTTTCCCAAATTGTAGTTCCCTACAGTTTGGAAA
This sequence comes from Argya squamiceps, assembly GCA_037834095.1. Lineage (NCBI taxonomy): Eukaryota > Metazoa > Chordata > Aves > Passeriformes > Leiothrichidae > Argya > Argya squamiceps. Next base: position 5,312,142 of record JBBMKD010000063.1, on the reverse strand, counting down.
TTGGAACTTTGTGTTTGCAATGAGCTCAAAGGACAAAGAAGTTGCTGCCATTTGATGGGATTGTAACTCCTGAGGTATGAAAATTGTTCTTGTGGTTGTGTGTTCACAGCAGAGGTTTTTGATCTCTGCTGAGCTGTTGAACATTTCTGCAGAGCTTTAACAAAGCAGCAGCTAATTAATGCCTGCACAGTAATGATCTAAGGCTCTCTGCTGGCCACCTTGGGCTAAGGGCTGAGCACAGGAAAGTCCCCAAATTATCAAAATACCCAAATTGTGTCCCTTCAGCCACGCTGCAAACCCAGGCAGGGTTATTCCTGGCAGTGACATTCCATCCCTGAGTTGTCAGGAATGTGTTTGCATCACTGTGCAGCACTGAGGGGCTCCAAAACCACCCAGTAATGTGGATTTCCCTCCTCTCTGCTTTTACCAGGGCAGAGAAGCTGCAGCTGCTGAACCACAGGCCTGTGACTGCAGTGGAGATCCAGCTGGTGAGTAACAAAGCCTGGGCCTGTCCAAAGCTGAGCTGGGAGCAGCTTTTTAACCCTGCAGATCAATTGGATAATTGCTTTCTCGTGGGCCAGGGGCTGAATGTGTCCCTTTGTGCACATTTTCCATCCACTCAGGTCCAAATCACTCAGCTTCCTGTCAGAGCTCTCCCCAGAGCCCTCTCAGGCAGATCCTCCACCTCTGTTTTTCAGTGGCACACATTTAAAATGCCCAATGCCCTCATTACAGGTGATCTATGAAAATATTGCAAATAAGAATGTATTTAATCTTTTTGTTCTGCAGCTCCCTGGTGGAATCCTTTTTTTTTTTTTTTTGACATCTCCCCTGGTTGTTTTAATGGCAGAGTGACACTAAAATCCAAAAACTCCAAAAAGAAATGAGCTCAGCAATGCAGGATGAGAAATGGAAAGGAGCCACTGTCAGTCTAAGAATAATTCAGCTGTAAATGGGGATTGCCACTAAATAGAAATAGATGCTTCTGTTCTCTCAAGCATCCCCTCAGGAATACAACCCCCTGTGGTAATAAATTGTCATAATCAGGATATTATTTCAATAAAGATCTCCTGCATTAAGAACATCTGTTTGCAATCCTCCCCCTGGAAGCTGAGGAGGAGCAGGGCCATATTTTGCTGCACAGAGAGGGCAGGATTAAAGGGGGACCAGTAGGACTATTGGTTTTTGTGTCACCCAGGAGCAGAGCTGAGGATGCTGAAGACATCTCAGAGGAATTAATTCTGTGCTCTGTGGCTCAGGAGATCAGTGTCCATCAGCAGCACCAGGAGGAGCTTTAACTTAACCAGAAACCACAATTTGGAGCCTGTCTCACACCTCTGTTAGCTTCATATCCTTAGACAGTTTTTTTTTATTGCCATCTGCAGCTTTTTCTTCCCTTCTTTAAATCTTTGGGGGCTCTCAGGTGGCTGCAGGGCTTTGTCTGGCTCTCCCCTCCTGTCCTGCCTGCTTCATTGTTGTCCTTCCTACCCATAAAATCTTGAAAAGAATTTGCTCCTGTGTCATGGTTGAAGAAAAGAAGAATTTGGGGCTTTTCTGTTGGAAGTCAGCTTTCTGTGGAGTGCCACATTTTAGATATTCCAAGTTTGGCAGTGTCAAAGTTAAATAAAACTCGTTGAAGCTGAGAGAGCACAAGATTTGAGTTCAGTGCCAGTTCATTATTGATCCAATAATGATCAATTACTGACCATTAGTGGTGATAATGATCTAAATGATCTCTAATGATCTTAAACAAGTTGTGAAAAGTTGAGTGTCTGTACATTTGGGGGTTAGAAAGTGGAATATCTGTACATTTGGGGGTTAGAAAGTTGAATATCTGTAATTTTGGGGATTAGAAAGTTCAATATCTGTACATTTGAGTGTTAACCTGAGTTTGTATCTCCATAGAATTATCAGGGATGCAGTTACTCCTGTTCCATTGTGATTCCCCTGTAATTTGGGGCACATTTCCCCCAAAATCAGCACTGCAGTGGTGTTGAGTGTCCTGGATTGTTCCCCCTGTGTCAGGTGAACCCTCCCCAGGACTGCAGCACATTTCAAAGGTTTTCACTCTGAGCCTTTGGAGCTCAGGGGAGCTGCAGGTTGGGGTTACTGAAATCCAGAGATGGTTTTGCTGTTCAGTTGGTGCCTTGGATCCTGTTTTTGGTGAGGACAGAGGCTGCAGCATCACTGAACACAAAAACTCTGCCTTTTCTGGCTGTAAAACCCCACAGGGGTGACCCCTGCACAGATCCCTGCAGTGATGGATGAGACACAACCTGCTGGGGAGTGAATTTGGGCTCTAAAAATGGCCTTGGTTCTCTCCTTGCCCCTGAGTCAGAGATAAATGCTGGGGAGAGCTGCTGAGCACTCCCTGGAATGGAGGCACATCAGTCTTGTTTTTCAGAAAGCTTTAAACAAAATGCCAAGTCCAGGCTGGCTCTCACTCAGTTCTGATGTCTCAAACCTTTACTCAGTGCAGACCATGGGATGGGGTCTGATGTACCTGGCAGGCTCATGGGAGAGGATATTTATAATTATAATTACAATTATTGCTGTTTTTTGCCTTTCCAGCTTTTTAATTTTGCTCTCCCCCTACAAAATCCCTTCTTTTTAGCTGTATGCAAACAATAAATCCGTTTTGATAAAATTATTTTGCAGCTAAAAAGCAAATTTCTGTTGCAATCTTTTGATCTTTTGTAAACCTTAATGCACAAATTGCTGCCATTGTCCATCTTTGCCTTTTCCAGCCTCTGTGCCAGGATTTATTCTCCAACAACAAAAGGAGCATGAAATTCCAATTCCTCCCCCACAGAGTAAAACACTGTACACATTGCAGCTGTCTTGACCTCCTGCTTTAATCTTTAAATATTGGGCCTGGCTCAGTGATCCCCAACAGGAGGAAATAAAAAGTCTGGGATGTTCAGCTTTATTTAATGCTGGAGATGAAGCATCATCTGTTTTTTTTTTTTAAGGAACAAATTGCTCCACGTTTTTTCTCTCTGAGTGGGAAAGCAGATTTTAATTTTGTGCTTTTTAAAAATGTATTTTTACTTTGGAGGATTTCATACTTTATGTGCATAACCAGGCTGGCACTTTGTCCTTTGTACTGGAAAATAATAATGAAAAATAATAATATTTCGGAGAATGGAAGATCTTAAGAGGGTTTGAACATTTTATTTTCTCCACAATGTATTTTGCCTTGGTAAATTATCTCTGAGGGACATTAATTCAATCATCCAGTCTTTTACTTTATTTCTTTTTTTAATGTGCTTTTTTCCCTATTAATGTGGTGGTGGCTGAGCAATTTCAAATCACTGCTCAGAGGAGGAAATAACAGTGATTTTCTCATCAAACATCTCCCTCCTCCCCTGGAGTTAAATGATGTGCTGGATTGCTTTGGAAATTTATTTCCTTTATTACTGTACTTTACTGATTATTTTAAAATCTAACTCTTAGCTTATTATTCCACTTAACAACAGCTTTTAACCCACAGTTTGTTCACCAAATTTCTCAGTTCTTTCATGACTTTTTGGGGTTCTTCAGTGTGGTTTTATTTATTCTTCATTCTTGATTTATTGTTATGCCTCAGGAGACAGAACCAAATAAAACTTAGCATTGAAAGCAGCACAGGAAGGAGGATGAAGCCTCTTAAATTCTGCTTTTATTTGGGTAAGGACAAAAGATAGGTATGGTTTGAATTAAGGATGTTTGTCCTCGTTTCACCAAGTAAAAAAAAAAATAATTTGGACAGTCCTGAGTGATTTTGTGCTTCCATTTGTCCAGAGCACTGTGAACATAGATTTGCACCTTAATTTTTGAATAAACACTTTAATCCCTGGGATTATCTTCCTGGGCTGGCTGTGGATTAAACTGGAGCTGCAGGGGGAACGTGCTGCTTTTCCTCCAAGCTGGGAGAATTTGCTGCCAATTAATTTATCAAGTTTTCCTGATTCCCTCTTTGATCAGATGTGGAGCATTGCTGACTTCATGAATCCATTGCAATGGGAATTGGGTATCAAACTGCTTTAATTTGGGTGAAATAGAAATTATTAGTGAGGCCTGAGCTGTGTGGATGATCACATTTCACAGGTAACACACCCTGGCTGTGCTCAGGAATGACATTGATGTGCTGCAGCAATTTTTCCTCAACCCCTGGAGTTATTTTGGGGCAGCACAGCTGAAAAGCAGCAGTGAGAATTATTCATGACATCATGGGGGGCTTTTTATACCCAAACTGTATTTCTGTCAGCCTGCCCACTTCTGCTCCTCACCCAAACCTCCAAATATTGAGGGCCAGCAGCACTTTGGCCAGAAATACCCCAAACTTTTCCCATGAGAGGGGAAACTGTTCTCCTTTGGGCTGGGTGGCACTGCCAACACCAACATCTGAGCTCATCCCCTCCCTTCAGACATTTGCATTTTTGTTTTCCTTACTATAAACTCTGCATTCCTGGCTGCTGATGGGCTCAGTCTGGCTCTTGAGCACTTTCAGCCAGAGCAGGGCTTTTTGCTGAAGATTTTCTCCAAGATTGGTAAAATTGCAGCTGCAAAAGGAGATACCTGAATCCAGATTGGGTTTTTTTGCCTCTTAGGTTGCTTCTTGCACCAAGATTGGTAAAATTGCTGCTGGAAAAGGAGGTACCTGAATCCAGATTGGGGTTTTTTGCCTCTTAGGCTGCTTCTTGCACCAAGATTGGTAAAATTGCTGCTGGAAAAGGAGGTACCTGAACCCAAT
>JBBMKD010000063.1:5290095-5300389 GCA_037834095.1 Argya squamiceps | reverse complement strand
TTCAGCCCTTCCCTGGGGCTGGAATTTGGGGTCCTGCCTGTGGGTTCCTTCCCTGGGGCTGGAATTTGGGGGTTTGGGGTCCTGCCTGTGGGTTCAGCCCTTCCCTGGGGCTGGAATTTGGGGTCCTGCCTGTGGGTTCCTTCCCTGGGGCTGGAATTTGGGGGTTTGGAGTCCTGCCTGTGGGTTCAGCCCTTCCCTGGGGCTGGGATTTGGGGTTGTGCCTGTGGGTTAGGCCTTCCCTGGAGCTGGAATTTGGGGATTTGGGGTCCTGCCTATGGGTTAGGCCTTCCTTGGGGCTGGAATTTGGGGGATTTTGGGGTCCTGCCTGTGGGTCCAGCCCTTCCCTGGGGCTGGAATTGAGGTTTGTGGGCAGCTGAGGCTGTTCCAAAGGGGCTGCTCTGGTGTGAGGGATGAATCCCAAGATGCTGCTGAGATAAAATGGAGTTTCAGGGTGATCTTAACCACAATTTTCTCTTGAAATTTTCTTAATTTGGTTAAAATTACTCCACAGTGCCTCTCCACTGCCTTCAATTTGGCCCAGTGCAGAACCATTCCCTCTTGTGGGCTGTGCTGGGCCCCTCCAGCTCAGCCCATCCCAGCCCAGACTGGGATTATTCTGGATCCTGCTTTTCAAACACACACACACACAGATATTTTTCTGTGTTGCATTTTCTCTGATGAAACTTTTTATTGCCTCTGCCTGCCCTGGGGTGGCAGCTGTGCCAGACAGCACGTTCTGCATCCCAGAAATTGCCTTGGCACCACTTCCCTGTGCTCCCCAGGCTTCGGAAGCAGCAGCCTCAGCTGGGAGTTCAGCTTGTGAAACTCTCTGGGTTTTGGCACAGAGGAGCCAGGAAAGGCTTTGTGCACCTCAGCCTGGCCAATATCAGCCTTTTCCTATATATTTTTTTTATTGCTGCCATAACCATAGAGGAATTTAACCCCTGGAGATGTGCTGGAGGCTTTAAATGTGGACTTAGAGAGATTTTGGCCAGGTCTAAAAGCATCTCCCAAGTTTTTTGCTGCCTGTGAAGGAGGGAGAAGAAGCTGGGGGTTTTTATTGGCAGCTGTGGGTCAAGTGTCTGCTCTTGTGCAGGGCTCAGAGGGTTCCAAAAAATCACTATTTTTTAATTGATTTGATGTTTTCAGTTTTCTGAGTGCCCCAGACCAGGTTTGTTCCTTCATCCCTCACTCCAGATGGGATCCAGCTCTTCCTCCCTGCAGGTTTGTTCCTTCATCACCCAGAAAACTCCCCCAAAAGCTGCTGCTTCCCCCTGTCCACCCTGGGGGATGGAAATGCACCAATCCAGGCCAATTTAAACATTGTCTCATTCCCTCTTCAGCATCCTGCCTTCAGGCATGGGCTCAGCAGGAATTGGCCTCTTTCCCATCCCAGTGGGACAGGAGCCCTGGCCTGTGTCACCACCTCAGGTGAGTCTCAGCAGTTGAATCCACAGGGAAAAGCTGCTCAAACCACTGGAAATGGCCTCAAACCACTGGAAATGGCCCTAAATACCCCTCGTGCTCCCAAAAGCTGCTGCAGGGTCTCCATGGGTAACCCATCCCTGTGCTGCTGGGGTTGTCACCCTTGGAACCCAGCAGGTTTTTAGTGGGGTGAGATGGGATGTGAAGGTTTTTACCCCGAAGTGTGACTGACTCTTCTTCCTCTGAATTTTGAGTTTTTTCCCAGCCTTTTCCCCCCTGCTTTCCCACTGTTCTAGAGCTGAAATCTTCCCTGCAGTGCCAGCTGAGCTGCTTGGAGCAGGCCAGGAGCAGCAAGGAAAAGCACAATATTTTGGGAGCAGTGGTGAGGGCAGGGAGAGTCAGAGGGAGCCTTTTGGATTTGGCATTTTCTGCTGGGGCCTCAGCAGAGCCCAGGAGTTAATCATTCAAATATGCTTATGTGTAACTAATCTCTGCAGGACAATGAGCTGAGGAGGAATTACTGAATGCAATTGAAATGGGGCAGAGTGGTTGCTATAAAAAGGGTGTCCTGAGCCAATGGGAGCCAGCAGGCTCCTATAAAAATGGGTGGGGAAGGAAAAGCAGCTGGTGGGAGAGATCCCCAAAATCCCAAAGCCTGTCCTGAGCTGCCTCTGCTTGGGCAGAAATCCTCCTGAGCTGCTGGAAGTGAGGCTGAGCACTTGTGGGGTCAGTGGATGTGGTGGGATCTGCCCAGAATCACCTGGTGGAGCCTCCAAAGATGAAATCCAGCAGTGCTGTGAGTTTGGGTCACATTTTGGGGGGATTGGGATGCTCTGCCAGGAGCTGGGTGGGATCCATGGAAGGAAAAGAACCTGTTGGGAGATCCCCAAAATCCCAAAGCCTGTCCTGAGCTGCTGGAAGTCAGGCTGAGCCCTTCTCCCAGCACTTGTGGATGTGGTGGGAAGGGCAGGATCTGCCCAGAATCACCTGATGGAGCCTCCAAAGATGAAATCCAGCAGTGCTGTGAGTTTGGGTTGGATTTTGGAGGGGAGCAGGATGATCTTCCAGGAGCTGGGTGGGATCCATGGAAGGAAAAGCAGCTGGTGGGAGATCCTCAAAATCCCAAAGCCTGTCCTGAGCTGCTGGAAGTCAGGCTGAGCCCTTTCCTCAGCATTTGTGGGGTCAGTGGATGTGGTGGGATCTGCTCAGAATCACCTGGTGGAGCCTCCAAAGATGAAATCCAGCAGTGCTGTGAGTTTGGGTCAGATTTTGGAGGGGAGCAGAATGATCTGCCAGGAGCTGGGCAGGATCCATGGAAGGAAAAGCAGCTGTTGGGAAGAGAGCCCCAAAATCCCAAAGCCTGTCCTGAGCTGGCTGTGCTTGGGCAGAAATCCTCCTGAGCTGCTGGAAGTCAGGCTGAGCCCTTCTCCCAGCACTGCTGATCCCTGTGGGGTCAGTGGGTGTGGTGGGATCTGCCCATTGGAACCTAAAAAGATGAAATGCAGCAGTGCTGTGAGTTGGGGTCACATTTTGGGGAGGAGCAGGATGCTTTGCCAGGAGCTGGGTGGGATCCATGGAAGGAAAAGCAGCTGGTGGGAGAGATCCCCAAAATCCCAAAGTGTGTCCTGCCTGGAATTGCCTGGTGGAGCCTAAAAAGATGAAATGCAGCAGTGCTGTGAGTTGGGGTTGGGTTTTGGGGAGGAGCAGGATGCTCTGTCAGGAGCTGGGGGGGATCCATGGCAGTGGAAGCCCAGGTTGAGGCTGGATTTTGGGGGCTGTTCAGCAGTTATCCCATGGGATATTCATGGAGCAGGCTGCTGCAGCAGGAATAAGGAGGTGGGGAAGGGATGGGAGTGGATTTTAGTGGATTTAGGGATTAGATCAGCTGGGCTGACCCCGATGACCATCTCAGGGCTTGTCCTGCACACTCAGTCCTTGGCTCCCAGCCCTCCCACCGGCAGGTTTTGGCTTCATCCCTGCTGTTATTTGGATGCTCCGGGTGCCATTGGTGAGCTCAGCGCTGGCCGGGGCTGGCAGGAGAAAATTCCTCCTGGAGCTTTCTGCCAGCCTCCAATTCCCCCAAAGAGGTGTTAAGTGCAGCTGTTTCCAGCTCCAGGGCACAGACATTTATTCCTCCCGTGATGCCACTGCCAGTCCTTCCAAAAGCAGGAAATCCCAACATCTCCAGGCATCACATTTCTCATGCTACCCATTTTTTTCTCCAAGCCTTTAGTTAAATAACATTTTATCTGTCTCTTTTTGTGACTTTTCTGCCTTGTGGCCCGTTTGAAGCCACAAACAGACGATTTACACAACCTCTCCCCCTGATATCAGCCTTCAGCCCCCTTTTTTTCTCCTTGCAAATCAGCAAATGGGTGTGAGGAGTTTTGGATGGGATCATCCCTGCCCCAGCCAGCTGCTCTCCCATCCAGAAGAGCACAGCCTATTTCCTGTTAAATCTTGCTGCTTGCATCGGTTTACATTGTTTGTCTGATGTTTTACAGCTTCCAAGCTGATGTTGCATTAAAGCTGGCTGGAGCTGAGGCAAGAAATCAGATACAGGCCCTGGCAGGGTTCCCCAAATGAGGGTTGATCCCACAGTCACATTCTCTCAGTCCCTGCAGGAGCTGGGTCCTGGCTGAGGCTCCAAAAGGTGCTTCGGGGACAATTTGGGAGTTTTAATCACAGGACAAGTGGTGGAAGGGCTGTGCCTGCTCCTCCTCCAGCCAGGTTTGGTGGCTCTGGGGTGATGTCTGAGTTTCTCTTGACCCCTGAGCTTTGTTTTCAGTTTCTCTTCCTTGTTGTCCTGCTGAGGAGGGGAGTGAGGGAGGTTGGGTGGGCACCAACCACCAGCTGGGGTAGATTTTTTAAATTATATTTATATTTAATTAATTAATTTATGTGTGTGTTTATAGAATAGGATATAGAAACATAGAATAGATTGAGTTTAAAGGGATCTCTAAGGATCACTGAGTCCAATTCCCTGCTCTTCACCCCTACCTAAAGTTCATATCCATTACATTAACCATGTGAGCAGGAGGATCCAGATGTCTCTTGCACTCTGATGAGCTCTCTTCCCTGGGGAACCTCTTCCAGAGGATTTTATGTGGAGATTATGGGTAGAAAAATGTATTTTAGGCCAAGCAGGATGAGTCTCTCATGCCCTTGCTCAGATGAACAGGACAGGGCTGATTTGGGGTGGCAGATCCAGATCCCCCATGGTTTGGTGGTGTTGTCATTACTGAATGCACCCACAAAAAAAACCCCAAAACACTAAATCCAGCTGCTTTCCATCCATCCCAGCCTAGCCAGGGGCTGTCTGAAAGGCAAGGCAAGGATTTCTGCCTAAAGGAGCCGAAAGTTTTTGGAATCCAAAGGCCTGATGTAAGGGCAAAAGCTTCTTGCTGGCTGCAGGAGTGCAGGAAGGTTTTTATGTGGCTTTAGGAGCACCAGCAGGTGTTGGCTGGGGAGTTGTGCCCTTTGTGGGCACCATCCCATCAGCAGCATTAATGATCTTCCTTCAGAGTTCTGATCCTGTGTCTTTGGCAGTGGGAAGTTTTGGTGTGTTTTATTTTTTAGGTGCTGGGGTTTGTGAGCTGCTTTCCCTTCCTTGTGCCATTTTCCAGGCACAGATAAGATCATTCCTTGATGATCTCTTTATTAATGAGCTGATAGATATTTATCTCATTAGGAGGCCTGTGTGCCAAAGCTTTACAAACTCAGGCCTTGATCTGGCCAATCTCTGGGAATTTTCAGCCATTTAAACCTCAAGGGACAAGAAATCAGAAATCAGAAATCCCTCTTCTTTTAAGGGTCAACTGAGAGCATCACACATCACCCAAAGCCTTCAGCAGAGACTTTATAAAAACTCCAGCTTAGCCAGTCTCTGTCATACTGATTTGGGGGGGGTTTAGGTTCTTTTTTCCTTCAGAAAAAGCTAAAGAAGGGGAAGGAATTAGGCAATGGGTTATTCTGGGATGTCCCCGTGCCGGAGATGAGCTCTCTCCTCCCGCTCACGTCCTCGTGCCACATCAGCAGCTGTCTGCAAGCCAAGGACATGGGGAGATGCCTATGGCTGGAAAAACAGCTCCTTCTGTATTTATTGGACTTCCTACCAGCTGGAAAATCCCAAAGATCTGCACCTCCAGGGGCTCCTGCAGCTGGGGGAAAAGTCTTCCTGTGAAATAAATCCGTGTGAGGCCTCTCCTGTGATGAGGGCAGCATCTCAGGAGCTGTTCCTACCCCCATAATTATTTCTCCAGACACGTGGCAAGGTCAGTTTGTAGCTGTCCCATCTAGAAAGCAGCAGGGATCAGGCAGAGGTGGGGAATATGGAGCTGTTTATCAGAAAATGCTGCTTTTTGGGGTTGGGAGCAAAAATCACCTTGATCCTCTCTGAGCCGCAAGCGGGTGGAGGTCAGGTTGTAAAAATGAAATCCATGTTCTTGGATTGTGAAATGAAATTTAAATCCTTCTGACATGGTGCTTGCAGCAGGAAAAGCCTGCTCAGTGATGGAGCAGGATGAGTCCAAACCCTGCAGGAGGCAGGGATCCCTGCCAGGGAACCCAGGGAAAAGCTGGAGATGCTGTCAGGTTTGCACAAGGGCGATGCTGGTGCAGATTTGGGGGATCCCTGTGCTGGCAGCTGAGGGGTTTTGCTGGCAAACGCTGGGAATGGCATTTCTGCTCCCACAGGGATTCCCATGGCTCAGTTTGGGTGGCTTTGGACAAACCTTGCCCTGCCAAGGGCAGGCTCTGCACGGGCACTGCCATCACTGCACGAGGGCCAGAAAAATCTCAGTGCAGGGAACAGCAATAAAAATGAGTGTTCCTCTGGGAAAAGCTCAGCCAGACATGAACATCCTTCCAAGTGAAGCAAGGTCCTGGCTGCTTGTGTGGCTGACAGGTTTGTTCTGCTCCTAAAATCATCTGTGTGAGGCTCAAGGCAGGATTTGAGTGCAGGAACATCTGATTCTCCTGGGATGCAGCAAAATGTCATCAGCTTCATGTCTGGTAGGGCCTGTTTCCCCTAAACTCAAAGGCTTGTGGACACAGTCTTTGGGTTTTCTCCTCCTTTGGGAATTTGAAGTCTTCCCTGGGTGTCCAGGTTGGGTTTTTTGGCTCAGCCTGCCCTTGCAGACACTGCTGGGGTCCATCTGTGGTGCTGGGTGCCAGCTGTCCCCATCCTGCAGCCAGCAGTGGGGTGTTCCCTGTCCCTGTCTGGGGTCTGGGATCACCCTCAGCCCATCCGAGCTGGGATGTGGACAGGGATGTCCCCTGGCATCCTCTGAGGGCCTGAGGGCTGTGCTGGTGGGATAATTGGCAGTTTTCCTTTGGCAGGAAGGTGCCAATCCCATCATTTCCCCCGAGGTTTTGTTCCCATCCATAAATGCTCAGATAACAGGACTGGCTCAGCACATCCCTGGCACAGCCAAGGAGCTCTTGGGGCTGCAGGGAGAGGGGAGGGTGCCCAGCACAGGGCACACAGGGCTTGGGATTTTGGAATTTTACCCAAAAGCCAAAGGAATTTCCACAGGGCAAGCTGAAATCCAGCCCTGCTGCTTTGTGTGTGCTTCATCAGATCCTCCAAATCCCTCCCTTAAACTCCTTCTGTGAAGGCTCCAAACTTCTACAATGAAGATAAAACAGAATTTTTGAGCCCCTCACCCCTCCCTGCCTTTCCAAACTCCCTTTAGTGACTTCAGATATGAAAACCACAAGCACTGAGCCTCCTCCAGCAGCAGCTTCTCCACGCAGGAGAGACCAGAGATCCTTCTCATGTGAGACAGAAAACGGGGCTGTGCCACTGCTGCTGAGGATTTCGAGGAAAAAGAGCCTTGAATGGTATTTAACAGTTCTGGCAATCCCTGCTCCGGGGCTGCTGCAACGAGCTGGACAGAGCCAGGGGGAAATTCTTTACATTCTTGGGATTGGGAGGAGGAATTAAGGTAAAACGCTCCTGGATGAGGGCCAGCCTATCTGGAGTAGCAAAGCTTTTAAATATCACACTGGACTTGAATTCAGAGATACTTTTGGAGTGGAGCTGGTGGCAGGAAGAGAGTTGGATTGGGAGTGCAGGGAGGGAGGGAAGAAAATCCTCATTTTGGCCGGTGGATGTGCCAGAGTGCAGCTGGCAGAGGTCAGGGCAGCAGGGCTGGCTCAGCAGCTCGGGTGATGTGGCAGCAGAGATGAGATGCTGCACCCCAGGAGGGCCCTGGGGTGGTGCCAGGCACAAAAATGTGTCCCCTGCTGCTGGGGCTGGGACTGTGTGAGCTGCCCGAGGCTGTGCAGGGTGTGCCTGGCTCCTGCCTGCCCTGCCCCGGGCATTGACATCCAGCTGGGCTCTGCCACGTGCAGGAAAGGTCCTCTTGGTGCTGTGGCTCACAGCTGGAAAGGAGACGAGGGAAAAGTGTAATTTAAGCTCCTTAATAGCACCAGCACTCAGGGATACTCCTTCCTCCTCCTCCTCCTCCTCCCACCAGCAGGCCCAGACACAGCTGGAGCTGAGAGCTTGGCAACAACCATAAGGTGTGATAGTGGTGAGAAAAAACAGGGAAAAATAGGGGAAACCAGGGAAAAACGGGGGGAAACCAGGGGAAACCAGGGAAAAATTGGGGAAACCAGGGGAAAATAGGGGGAAACCAGGGGAAAATAGGGGGAAACCAGGGAAAACCGGGGAAAACAGGGGGAAACCAGGGAAAAACAGGGGGAAACCAGGGGAAAATAGGGAAAAATGGGGAAAATAGGGAAAAACCGGGAAAATGGAAAAAAACGAGGAAAAACGGGGAAACCAGGGAAAAACAGGGGGAAATGGGGAAAAACAGGGAAAAACAGCCACCAGCACCTACTTCTGCTCTTCTCAGAGCCCAGCAAACCCCAGATTGTGACCCTGCAGCACTGTCTTGCTCCCCCTGAGCTGCACCTTTGCCCCTGGGCTCATCCTTCATCCCTGCTGAGCCCCGCCAGGGGAATCACTCCCAACATCCTGGAACAGAACAGGGACAGGCCAGTGCAGATGTCCCAGCTGCCCCTCCTCGGGGTGTTTATCTGCACCCAGCCGTCACTTGGTGCAGTATTTGTGCAATATTTGTTATTTGATCTCTGCCTGCCGGGTGAGCATTGATTAAAGCAGTGCCCAGCGTGGGGCAGCCTCTGCATCCTGGATTTCCATCTGCTCCATCCAGCAGCGCTGGTTTTTCCCCCCTTTTCCCTCGGAGAACAGCGTTTTTCCCCACCCCGAGGCACCGTTTGATTGGATGGCTTTAAAAGGGACAATCTGTGTGTGAGTCACAGTGAAAGCCATAAAAGAAAAACCAATAAAGCCATCTGAAAAGTGCTGTTTAATGGATCGAGGCAAAGTTACTGGAAACAGGAGACAGATTGTTTCATCTCCAAATCGCTGCTTCAAATCCGTCTGCGTTTGGGAGCAAAGGACATTTATTCCTCGTCAATAGCTGTCAGGGAAAAGAGATTTGAAAGGGATTTTACCACCTTTGAAAGGAGTTGTGGGTTTCTCTGGGCTCCCGGCAGCTCTCTGAGCACATTTAAAAGCCTTTCAAGTGCTGGGTGTTCTGGAAATTCAGTCCTTCCAGGGCAGAGCTTTTCAGAGAATGAAAATAATTGTCCCTGTCGTGGACACAGGTATCTGTTTGCATGGCAAATATTGGTTTTCTTAGCAAATAAAATACACCTGAGCTGAGCCACATTCAGCTCTGGAGAGAAATGCTTCTCCACTCTCACTGTGGCTTTTCCCAGACTGATTTTTGGGATGTTGAATCCCTTTGGCTGATTTTTTTCCCCCCTGCACTTGGCAGGCATCACGAATGTGGGGAATGTCCTGTGGGATTGTTCCCTTTGCTGTGACCCTGCAGCAGCACTGACGTCTCTGCAGGCTGTTTGTCTGGGTCTGGGCTGCTGTTTGTGAAGAAGAAATGTGTTTTCTGTTGGATTTAGCTTTTGTGTTAACCTCAGCGAGTCCAACTCAAGGAGTTTTCCTGCTCTTGAGGAACTAAACCTGCCTTTCCCCAGGGAGCACTGGGAGTGAAGGGGTCAGGATGGCCTCAGGCCACGCTTTTAAAGAGGTGAGTTAATCTAGAGATGTGAATTTCCTTATAAAGCTGCACCTCCAGGGACAGAGTCACCCTCACTCCTTTCCTGGCTTCACCCAGCCGTGTGTTAGAGAGTTGGGATTGGTGCCAGCAGCTGCCTCAGGCTCCGGCTCGTGCTGCAGCCTGACGCTGCTCCAGATGTTTTCCCAGTTGCACACGTGGTGGGCACATGGCTGGAGCTTCCCGTGTGCTGCAGAGCAGGTGTGTGACCCCAGGGGACACCTGAGCCGGGCTGTCAGCACCGCCTGCCTCTCAATTCTTCCGAGCTTCTCTCAATTCACGCCACAGCTGGAGCGCTGCACTTCCACCGCTCACCCAGTCCAGCTGCGCGGGGCGTTTTGGGTGGTTTCCCCTCTGAAAGCCAAGCTGGGGTGGGTGGGGGGGGCAGAACTGGGGACAGAGTTTTGTCTGTGCAATATTCAAGAATAATTTTCGGTTAACAAAGCGGGGGTGAGGGTGAGGCCGTGCGGGGCCAACATCTGCCTGGCACCTCTGGCCAGACGCTGCCGCACGGGGCTGTCCCCGCTCCAGCCGCTCGCGCGGCGCCGCCGCCCAGATGTGCGCGCCAGATGTGCGGGGAGGGGGCGGGGCCGCCGCCGAGGACACGCCCCATCCCGCTGTCAATCACCGGCGGCCACCCAATGATGGCCCGCGACACATCGAGGCTCGCGACCAATCAGGGCGAGGTTGTGATTTCCATGGCAGCCGCAGCCGCGCGGCTGAGGGGAGGCGGCGGCGGCGCGGCCGCTCTCGGTGCCGCT
>JBBMKD010000063.1:5268287-5289779 GCA_037834095.1 Argya squamiceps | reverse complement strand
GCAGCCCAGGATGCGCCGAGCGGCGGGCGCGCTGCTCCCCGCGGCCCAGCCCGGCCGGGTAATTGGCAAAGTTTCCCCTGAGGGAGGGAGAAGTCCCGGCGGGGCTGCCGGAGCTCAGGGTGCCTTTGTTCGGTGTCGGGGAGGGCCCCGCGGTGGGCAGGGGGGCAGCGGGGATGGTGCTGGGTTTGCCGGGTTTGTACCTTGGGCAGGTTTGGGATGGCTTGGCTGGGAGCGAGCCTAGCAGTCATCTCCTTCCCCGGGCACGGACACCTTCCCTAGACCGGCTTGTTCCAAGCCCCATCAATTTTATAGTTTCACAGTTTTATAGTTTTATAGTTTTATAGCAGGAGATTGAATCTGTCGCTTCGCTGGAAGTGGGTTTGCTGCCGCCGTTGCCGTTTGCATTTGGTTTTTTGTGCGTGTGCCGTGCGATTTTTTGTGGATTTGGGTGTTTTTGCTGCTGTTCAGGAGTTTGATTCTGTGCAGTACCTGTGTATAACGGATGCTGAAATCCCTCTGAGCAGCACACTGAGAAGTGCACAGAACAGGAGCTCATCTGCTCTCAGCGTGACATTTTTCCTCTCTTTTTCCCTTTTTTCTTCTTCTATAACTTTAGAGAGCTCGAAGCCTCTGTGTGTCGCCAGTAAATTTCCTTTTGTTGAATTGTTCTCCAGCAGGAACCGTAGAACTTAACAAATACTGTTTGTTCTTGCATAACCAGGAGCACGTTGGCAACTCTTCTTTGACCATTGTCTATGCAAATCCTGATAATTTGCTGTATATATTATAGATGTAAGTAGAACAGGATGGATTTCCTTTCATTTGAAGCAGAACTTTTAAATTTAATTATTTTTAAAGTGATTTTTAGAGGCCTTAATATTGAAAAACTTGAAAGTGTTGAATTTTGAGGGCTTGGGTAACAAAATGAAAATGTGGAAGTATGAGCATATCTTGTTTTTACTCTTTATAATGTGGTTGTAATAGAAATCGTGGAATGATTACATAGCTGTGTGTTGTATCCCTGATATGGAAACTTCAGATTCAGATTCAGCAGTCTGTGCCAATGAAGGTTAACTTGGTGGTTTAAATTTTTCAGGGCTTTAGATTTAAAAAACAAACAGCCAAAAAATGTGGGTCCAAGGAATGCAGATGTGTGACCAACATCTCTGTGGTTCCTGCAGGGTAAAGAGCTGTTCTCACATCTGCATTCCCTGAGATTAATCTTGTCCAACTCTGTTCTGTCATTCTAGGAGTTGGCTGGCTTTCATTCCAGATGTTTTCATGCCAGGTGATTTACTCCTTGTTTATTTGTGGGCTCCTTGTTGCTTTGTGGAGGTGAATAAATATTTTATAAATATTTTATCATCCATTTTTTTTTTACCCTAGGATTAATGGGAGGAGAAATCTGGGGCAAACAGCTGCAGGGTTTGAAGTCCAATGAGGGCTTGAATAGCTAAAGATGGACTTGCAACTCAAGACTTTGTGGTTTTTATTTTTAGCTTTGAGTATTTTTGCTTGGGATTTGCTTCCTTGTGCAGAATCTGACCCGTGAGTTGGGGTAACACAGATCCAGTTTGGGGGGAATCATCCAGGTGATTGTGCAGAGGGATAAAAACACTTCTGAATACTCCAATTTCGTAGGGAACAATCTGCTAAACGAGGCTGTGGTGGTTTGGGTGGCCCTGGCAGTGGGATATTTTGTGGATATTTCAGTGCTGTTCCCTGGTGTTGTGCTCTGCCATTATCATGTGCAATCATCTGTGGTGAACACACAGAAACAACCACAAACAGCTCCTTGAGGGAGAACTTCTATGGGATTCCTTCCTTAAACTTTCATTTAGGGATGCTGAAAGAGCTTAGGATAGAGGTTCCTCTAAGGAAATACCTCTTCAGTTTCTAAATGTGTATTGTTTTGAGGGTGATTCTTGAGCATGCCCAGGATCTGCTGCCTTGCCAGGATTTATTTTCAGAGAGAAAGAGTGAAGGGTGCAGGAAGAGGCAGGGAAGAAACTGATGGAGTTGACATTTACTTTGTGCAGTCCTAACAGCATTTTCATTTCTCCTTCTCCAAGAGGGTGATGATGGGTAACAGCACTTTGGGATGTTTTTCCTTTTCATTTAGCCACTGTACAATGAATTTGCTTGGTAGTTTTGGGTGTAGTAGTCAGGCTGTGCATCAGAATCTCCTGTTTCTGAGGGTGTGTTTTGGACTCTGCCCCACAAAGCCCTGGGCAGGGAGGGGGAGTTGTCACAGCCCCAGAGAATCAGGGATTGAGCAGATCTCCTGGAGAGGAAAAGGAATCAGAGCCACCTGCTAGGAAGACAAGAGGGCAAAGACAATTTTCTAATGCTATCAACTCTTCCCCTGCTTCTTCTTGCTCCTATTTTTTGGCACAAAATCTCCTCTTTTTTTGGCTTTTTGTTTTGAGGATGCCTGTGGAGCCTCATGCCCTGTTGACACAGAGCTGAGTGTGACCTTTCCTTCCCAGCAAAGTTTTCCAGAAGAGCTGAGCTCAAACTCTGGCCCTTTACATTTTTCAGAGCTTTAGATTTAAACCAAGCCATGAGAAAAGCCTGAGTTCAGGGGAATACAAATGTGTGAAAACATTTCTGTAGCTCCTGCAGTGGGAGCTGTGAGGGGAAGTTGTTCACTGCGCTTGGAACAGATCAGGAACAAAACAAATCCCATCAAATCTAATCTCTGCTCTTCCTAGAAGGAGATTCTGATGTGATGGTCAGAATCTGAGCCAGGAGCCCAGGCCGTGGAAGCAGAGGACAAGTTAATCCCTGAAAAATGCTGTATTTATATTTGGGGTTGTGTTTTATTTTGGGATGGCTGATGCCACTGTCAGTGCCCTCTGAATTCAGCCCTGGAAAAGCTCTGGTTGAACAGGAGAAGGGAGCTGCTCCCTTTGCAGCCTCCAGAGAAAGGCTGAGGATTCCTTGTTCCTGCCTGGGAATGGAGCATCTTTTCATTCCTCTGGCAGGGAATGTCTGAAACACCAACAAACCCCAAACTGCTCGAGCATGAAACACAAATGGATGAGTTGCCTCTTGACTAAGCTCAAAATTTTCAACATTTTTTGGATGAACTTGATGAAGAAGGTCTTGACCTGCTGCGTGGAAGGGGAGGGCAGGAGAATGAAGTGTGTGCAGAAGTAAACAAAGCAGAGCAGTCAGTTCTGCTGTGCTAACATCATCTGGGGCTGACTCATAAGGCCTGACTTTTCTAGGCAGAAAATCCACTTACAGACAATTCTGCTTGGCTGCACTGTCTTGTGATGAAACTTTTTTTTTTTTGAGTACCACATAAATTTTTATGGGAATTCTTTCTTTTCCTGGCATTCAAAACTTGCTGCCAAAGGCCTCTCTACCATTGTAGTCCTCTACAGCTTCCTCAGCTCTGTTCTGTGTGAGGGGTTGTGTTTGTTTGGGTGATTGTGGGCTTTGTTTTGGGATATTTTTAACAGAAGCTGTCTGTGCCTGTAAGGTGAGTGGCACTTTACTCTTCTCAGGTTAAAAAACCCCACAACATTTCAAAGCTCAGCTTAAACACTGCCAAGGCCTTGCTGAGTGCCCTGCTGTGATTTTGAAATGCTGTCAATTTAATTCCTGTTAACAGCAGAGCAATAATAACTTTTATAATCCTCCAGGCTGACAGATGTGCTCCAGAGCACTCACTCATGGGAGGAGGGGAAGGTGGGGTTTGTTTGCAGAAGGGCAGCAACTTCCATGTGTCATCCTGGTCCCAAAGAGCTTTCCTTGGAGCTTCAGCCACAGCAGGGAGTTTGCTGGCTTGGAGAAGAAATTAATTTGGTGAGAGGAGCTGTTTCTGACACAAACCCCCTGCCTTTATGGCAGTGCATGTTCCAGGTATTGCTGCAGGTGAAAAAACCAGGACAGGAGGTTGTAGGACAATTAAATCCTGATTCTTTATGGTCTTGCAGCCTTGGGCAACTTTGAGCTTCCCAAAATGAGTTCCTGCATCAAATGAAAGTGTTTGTGGGTGATTGATGTGGGGGTTTTGTCACGTGGGTGGGATTCTGGTGGTGTAGGTGAGTCAATACTCACAGAAATTTGGGAAACCTCCTCAACAGTCTGCAGCATGAATTGGAATTCACAGCTGGAATTGTGCCCAGAGTCATCATCACTTCCTTTACCCAACCTGTGAATTAAAGATTTCAGCCTTCAATCACCACCTTCCCTCCAGCACTGAGAGTTCTTCAGCTTTGCTGAAGAAGTTAAAAGTTTATTTTATTTTGGTTGAAGTGACACTCTAATATAAATCTTAATTTTAATCTCAATATGCTTTTCTCCAGTGCTCACCTACCTAACTTTTGCATTTGGGGAATGTTGGTGTATCTTCAAGGAGTAGGTTTGAATTTGGAAGATGAAGGGTTTTTTGGAGGATTTTTTTGTTTTTTCTTCCTGAGGGAATTAGTTTTGTGGAATTTACTCAAACTGAGTAATGGTAGGGATGGTAGGAAGTGTCAATATTTGTAGGGCTTGTGTGTTCTGTGTTGAAATGCCATTTCACTTGTGTTAACTCTTCTCTCCAGTGGCTACTGTATCTACAGAATTTTAAAAGATTCTGTATTATTTGTTACTTCTAAGCAGAACAATTTCCCCTTCCCTAATTTCAAGTTAGGTCTGCATGCTGAATCTTTCAGAAGAGAAACTTTGACTTTTGGTGCTATGGAAATATGAACTGCATGTTTTATTTTCTTTTTGAGCTCTGTTCAGATGACCTCCACTTAAATTTCTGGGAATTTGAGTTTGTTTTTTTTAAAATGTTCAGATATTTAAGGTCCAGTTAAAGCAAGGAGAATGAAACCTTTCACAGAGGATGTGACAAGTTTCTATAAGTTTCTATGTGAGCAGAATGAAACTTGTCACAGAGGATGAATTGTTCCTGTGAGTGGTGTTCTGGCCAGAGAGTGCTGGCCACTTCACAGGAAAAGAAGGGAATTAATCTTGGAGTTATATTTGAGTTTAATTTTGGTAACAGAGACTCAAAGCTGAACTTTGAGTGGAGTATTGTGACAGCTGTTGATTGGAATAAGCTTTGCTAATGTGAAGGGCAAAACCTTCCCTTGGATGCCCTGCCAGACAAAACCACTGCTGTGACACATTCCTGCAGGAGGAATTCCCTCCTTCTCCCCACTGCTGAGTGGGAATTCTGCCCTCTGCCTGCCTGCACATTCCCAGGAAACAGCTAAAATCAGGCATGTCTGAGTTACCCAGTTCCTTTAGGAGGAAAAGGTTGAGTGGATAATGCTTTGGAGAGAAGCAGGGAGCAGGCAGGAGGATGTTCTCTGCCCAGGGATGTCCTGCAGTGCTGACAGGGATGGAAAAGCCTGCAGGAATCCAATCACTGAAATGTTGGCTGTACCTCCGTGCCTGGAGCTCCTCCCAATTAAAAGCATCTGTGATTCTGAGTGCTCAGTGAGCTATTCCAGCCCTCAACAGCCAGCTCTTCCTTCAACGTTCCACTAGTACTGATTCCAGTGGAGTTTTGGGGAGGAAGGGTCAGTTTTGGGGAGGAAGGGTCAGTTTTGGGAGGAAGGGTCAGTTTGGGGAGGAAGGGTCAGTTTTGGGGAGGAAGGGTCAGTTTTGGGGAGGAAGGGTCAGTTTTGGGGAGGAAGGGTCAGTTTTCAGCCCACCTGATGTGAAAACCCACAGCAGGTGAACTACAGAACACAGGTAAATGATTGTCTCCACATTAACTGTTAAAAATGGGAAAAATAAAGGTACAGGTGGAGTCATCCAGCAGCAGAATAAAGATTTATCTAAGCCAGTGTTTGATACAATTCTCTGATATTTGCTATAAAACATGACATGTTCTTAGTCCTTCTTGGAAATGGAATTCAACAGATTTTGGAACTATTTCCTATCTCAAAGTTTTGTTCAGACTCTTATGCACGTCTAGAAATCATCTCATTTTTTTTTCCTTCTCATCTGTAGGAATGAAAATTACTTTCGAATAATGCAATTTTACAAAGCTGAACTGAAAAAGAAATAATGAGGAACCTTGCTTTTATTTTGGGTATTTTGGGGTTTCAGATTTAATCTTGTCTCACCTCTCGGAAAAGTAATTTTTGTGTTGGTTTATTGTAAAGAAATTCTGATTATTATTTTTTTAATTTTTTTTTTTTTTTTGCTTGCCAGACCTTAATTTCTTTGGGTTTAGCATTCCCATGGCACGTGAACTAGAGGATCTTTTGGAGTAGGAGCTCTCTGTGCTGCCCAAGATGGTGGGGAAGCTGAAGCAGAACCTGCTGCTGGCCTGCCTGGTCATCAGCTCGGTGACCGTCTTCTACCTGGGCCAGCACGCCATGGAGTGCCACCACCGCATGGAGCAGCACGGGCAGCCCCCGCGAGGGGACAGGGACAGGGACAGCTCCGGAGCCACCCTGAGGACAGTCCCCAGCGGCAGCAGCAACAGGAGCCTGCCCTACAGCAAGGACATGCCGCTCATCTTCATCGGGGGCGTCCCCCGCAGCGGCACCACGCTGATGAGGGCCATGCTGGACGCGCACCCCGACGTGCGCTGCGGGGAGGAGACCCGCGTCATCCCCCGGATCCTGGCCGTCAAACAGATGTGGGCCAGGTCCAGCAAGGAGAAAATCCGCCTGGATGAGGCCGGGGTGACGGATGAGGTGTTGGATTCGGCCATGCAGGCGTTTCTGCTGGAGATCATCGTCAAACACGGCGAGCCCGCCCCCTACCTGTGTAACAAGGATCCCTTCGCTTTAAAATCCTTGACTTACCTGGCCAGGATTTTCCCCAACGCCAAATTCCTGCTGATGGTCAGGGATGGCCGTGCCTCCGTGCACTCCATGATCTCCAGGAAAGTCACCATAGCTGGCTTTGACCTCAACAGCTACAGGGACTGCCTGACCAAGTGGAACAGGGCCATAGAGACCATGTACACGCAGTGCATGGAGGTGGGCCTGGAGAGGTGCATGCTGGTGCACTACGAGCAGCTGGTGCTGCACCCCGAGAGGTGGATGAGGACTCTGCTCAAGTTCCTGCACATCCCCTGGAACCAGGCAGTGCTGCACCACGAGGAGATGATTGGGAAAGCAGGAGGGGTTTCTCTTTCCAAGTGAGTATGAGCTTTTCACCTTGTGCTGTTCTAAACTAGTACATCTTGTGTATAAAAATCACAGCTTGGTTTTGGTTTCCCCCTTGGGCAGCTGATTTTTTGATGCATCTTGAAAAGATTGCTAATAACCAATTATCTCAGATTGGTCGTGTGTGTGATGGGAACAAACTTTTAATGGTCAAGGCTGACTTGAATTTGAGTCTCTGATACCAGCTTTGCTTTTCTCTGTGCCCCAAAATAAACCTGAGCTGTTTTATGTAGACTGGTGTCACCCATCCTGGCCAGATCACCCGTTTGATTTCAGCAACAATATTGTTGTCAAGGCAAGAAGGGCCTTGGAGCTGAGTTTGCCAAGAACATCCTCTGTCAGGAAACTGGAGAAACTGCTCCAAGAGAATAGAAAGCAGAGTTGGCAGCTTTTCTCCTGGCATGTGCTCTCAAAAGGACAAGCATTTTGATGAAAATTAACCTTGTTGTAAGCAAATCTTTCATTATTCTGTAGGGCCATCTGTGCACCTGATTCAGCTGCTTTCAGAATCCAAAATTCAGCTCTGCTTAGGAAAACTAGTTGGGTGTTGTTAAAATAAAATCTGATCTATTCTCTGGTTAAACTACTCTGGTCTCTTTGCCACTGTGCACAGCTGAACAACTGAAATGCAGAAGCTGTTTCATCTTTACACTGAGAGAGAAAAAGGTCAGGTTTTGACACTCCTCCTATCTTTGAATCCACCAGATTAATTTTTAAAACACTGAATAAGAATCCTCGTTCCAGCAGCAAAGCCTGCCCAGTTAAATTGCTCAGCTCCTGGATTTGGAATATTCAGCATTGACCAAGTGCTTCTGAGTGAGAGGCACCTTGCACAGCAAGCAAGTTTAAATTCATTTAAACTCCAGTTTTGAGAAATAAAAATGGGGAGATTTCCTTTATTCAATACGTAGAAACACGAATTTTCTAATATATTGTAAGGACATTTGATTTAAAGCAAATACAAAATTATTATCAGTGATTACAGAGAGAACTTAAAACCTCAGGTAACAATTAGATATTTCCACTGTGGAGGTTTCACATCACCACTCCCAGTGAAGAAAAGCCTCCACGGTGTTCCCAGGGTTATCAGCAGGGGATCTCCCTGGTTTTGGCACTGTTGTTTGCCAGCAGATTGGAAATGTTGAGCTGAAATGTTACCCTGAAGCAGGACGCTGTGATCCCTCCCTGGAAGCTGATCCACATGGGAACTTCTCCCTAATTCTGGGCTTTGTTGCTGCTTCAGCAGCACCTGAGTGGGGGTAACTTATTTTTGCTGAGATAAATGGCTGGATGCCAAGCTTTAAGTGGCTTGTAAAAAATAACTGTGTATAATCCCATTTCTAGTAAAATATTAGTGCCTTACAGCTTCCAGATTAATGTTTTTAAAAATTAATGGAGCTTTATACTGTAAAATTCAATAACCTTACTGAATTCTTACTAATATTTCTTACTAAGTTTGGTGGAATGGGGTGTGAGTAGTAGAGAATACTTGTTTCTAGAAATTAAGAAAATGGATTGTTCAAAGTCAAATGTGGCCTCATGTTTGGTTTTTTTTTCAGTAAAACCTTCACATTTAAGACAAATGAGTGTGGACATGTTCTTGTGACCCTCAATTCAGTGTGGTCCCAGAGTTCTTTATGTTTTATTATCTCTCAGGAGAAGATCTGGGGAAGCAGTTTCTGATTTCAGGAGGCTCTGGCAGTGGTGGAAAAGGACTGAGCAATGTCTGGGCTGGCTTTATCTAATCAAATCCCCTTGCAGCAGGAGGGGACATTTGGTTTTCAGCTGCAGGATTTGATAATGATTTCAGTGACTCAGGCTGCAGAAAAGCCAGTGAACATCAAAACATTAAATGTTGTGTGTTTATGGGATTCCAGCTGAAACTGAGCTTGAGATTTCCCAGTTTGATGCCCTTGCTCCAGTTCAGACCTGCTGGGTTTGGCATCCCCAGCTGTGATATTGTGTGAAAACTTCTGGAAACAAGCAGAGCTTAAATCATCTTTCACTCGCCTGAAAGACCCCCAGGTCCTGCAGGCAGGCTCAGCATACACTTCACATTCCTGCTGCTGCCTCAGGTCCAGCCTAAAATCCTGGAGGATCTTATTTTAATTTTTAATTGTTGGAGGTATTTTTTGGAAAGAAATCTTCCAGGTTTTTTGTCATCTTGAGATATTTAAAAACGTTTTGAGAACGAGATCAGTGTCACTAGAACAGTGTCACTTTATAACAATGCTATTACATGCTAATAAATGTTTAGAATTCATTTCTCACTCCTTATTTTGACTTTTTTTTCCAGGAGCAGTGCAAGGGCTGTAGGGCTGTGCAGTGCAGGGTCTGGAGGAGTGTGAATTTTCTGTGGTTTGAAGTCCCTGCCAACGTGGCTGTTGGAGAAATGCATTATGGACTCCATGCTCTAACCAGGATTGTTAATTGAGCTCTGGCATTTGCCTGAGTGGAAGCAGCTGTGCTGACCACTGATGTAAAGAAATGTCAACCCCTCTAGAGCAATTTTTATTAGGTTTATTATGGAAATAGCTGTCCAGGCAGAATTACTTCAGAATTTACTATATTTAGTACATAGCTCTCCTTTGATTGTGGTACAGATGCAGAATTATTTGGGGTTAGTCCTGTGTGCTTGCAGCTGCTCCCAAAGCTGAAACTCTTCCTGGAGCTGGAATCCCTGCCATAGACTCAATTTCCCCAAGAATTGGTGTTTCCTTGGTTTTTTGTTTGGATTTTTACATTTTTCTTTCCTCCTGTCCCCATCTGTCTTCCCTCACAGTCCTCATAAATTCCTTATCTGAGGAATCTTTTCCATGAGTTGTTTTATTTCCCTTCCCACAAATGGTTTTATTTTCCTTCCCACCTTAACTGAAAGGACAGAGGAGGATTAAATCAGACCAAATATGGAGCAGTGGTTTTTTTATCAGTGCTAAATGTGGTCCCTGCTATCAATCACCAGCAAATATTTCATGCTGAGGGTATTATTAACAAAGACTAAAACAACAGAGGGACAAAATACATTTAAAATTTAACATGAGGATGAGGAACAAGCTAAAATGTCTTAATGTTATTGAAGAATAATTGGTTGGGATGGCAAATATAATATTTTTTCTCTTTCCCCAGGGTTGAAAGATCCACAGACCAAGTGATCAAGCCAGTGAACGTGGAAGCCCTGTCCAAGTGGGTGGGGAAGATCCCAGCTGATGTCCTGCAGGACATGCCAGTGATTGCCCCCATGCTGGCCAAGCTGGGCTATGACCCCTATGCCAACCCCCCCAACTATGGCAAGCCAGACCAGAAGGTGGTGGAGAACACCAGGAGGGTGAGCCTTTGGTGTGCTCAGTTCCTGACTGGAGTCCTGTCTTTGGGCTGGGGTTGGAGGCTGGTCCTGATGCTTTTTGCTGCTTCACAGTGTGTTTTCTTTGGGGGAAAATGAAAGAACTCTCTGGGGCCTTGAGCTATTCTCCTTGCTGTGTGGAGCTGAACCTCCTGAGAGCTGCCCAGAAAGTTGGGGAGCTGGTTCACAGGGGAAAAAGCTTTGTGTGCATTTCAGACTTGATGGATGAGCTCAGCTTTTTATAGATGAGGCTTGGCAGAAGCTCTGTCACAAAATCACACCCCAAACACTTGGTAGGGTTTGAAAAATGACCCACAGAAACCAGCCCACCACGATCAAAATGTCTGATTTTTCCAACTCTTTGGAGAAAACCCAAAGATGGACCAAGGTCTGGTGCTAATTAACCTAAACTTAAGGATTTGAGGCTGAATTTAATGTTGTTGCAATTTGAGTAGTTGGGCTGTAGAGCTGTTTATCCCTGGGGGTATCCCTTGAAAAACTCATTACCATTGTTGGAAATAGAATTAATAACTCTGCTTCTGTTCTTTGGGGCTTGCATGGTTTATTAAAAGAAGGTGACTTCTTCCTGCTGCAGCAGAGTAATCAGGGAAAAAAAATTGAATTAAACAATTTAAAAGGAGTGTCTTCCACCAGCCTTCTGATTTTGATAAAACTGCTTGGAATACTGATGGGATAGATAGGAATGAAAAAGGAATTGGGGTTTGTGAAGTCTCTAAACACTTTTGCATGGTTTCTTTTCAGAAAAAATGACATTAATTATTAATCAGTGTATTAATCCAGGTTGATTGTTTTAATTCATAGCTGATAGCTCAGCATGGAAAAAGTAACCCACCCTTTTTGGTTACAATTTATAAGTTCCCTGTTTTAAAAGGCTCACAAACAAATGAACTTTTCTGCACTCAGTTAAAAGAAATGTTCAGTACTAGAAATTGCAGAGTGTATTGGTTGTGTCTCACTGACAAAACTGGCACAAGTTTTTACAGCCCTCTGACTTTCCTGGGGCCTCCACCTGTGTGGGGCAAGCTCAGGCCAAGCTGTAAAATTGTCTGGATTTCTGTCTCTTCTTGAACTGGATTTGATTTCAAAATACAAGAGAGGAATTCAGGTAATAAACAAAGGCAGGATTTTCTCTCTAAAGAAATGCAAACCTAATTTCCAAGGCTGACTGAGGCTTTTTCCAAGTTTGCTTTGAAGGATAATTTGTTTGTTTACTGATGCTAAGAGCAGCTGTTAAAAACTGAAGCTGATCTAAACATTGCAGACACATGGAACACTCATTAATATTTTGGCTGCTATTTGAATTTAATAGCTTTACTTACAGCCCCAGACAGCATTTAAATTTTGTTGTTTATTGTAGTACCCAATATATGTTTTTCTAGTCACTCATTCTTTGCCAAAATTCCATTTGCATGTCTGGTTCGTGCAGATAAAATGAGGGAGTTGTGGATAAATGCTAAAAGCAAGAGAATACAAGATGGTTCATCTTCAAAACTTAAATATTTCTTTAAAAATGGAGCAACATAACGATTTAAACTGTTTCAGACCCTGGTGTGTGAGTTTGGCCCATCAGGGACTTGTGGGGTTTCCTTCCTCCTGCAGGAACCTGTGCTGATTTATTCCTTGCTGCTGCAGCCTGGAGAAGAAAGCATTTATTTAAAGGGATAAAATAAATAAATCTGGGCTTTTCCAGCCTTTTGGAGCTGGCACTTGGCAAGTCCAGTGTGTTCCTGTGTACTCTGAGCTGGAGAATTTATAAATCACTGTAGCACAACTTTTGCTATTCAGTTTCTCCACCTTGGATAGCCTTTCACAGAGTTCTGTGCTGGAGATCTGGAATATGGGATGTGGATGAGGCTGGCCAAAGAAAATCTTTCCAGAATTGCTTTTCAGTGTATAATAAGAATATCTGGGTCTTGTTTGTAGCCATTTATTGGCTCATTTTGTGTTTGGAAGCAGCTCTCTTATATGTTGTATTTGTATTTGTGGTCTCCAAGACTTTAAAGTGAACACAGGACTTGAATTGTACTCATTGGAAACAGATAAAGTTTAGACTTCTAAAGCTGAGCAAAATCTGGCCCTTCTTGGAAAAGACCACAAATTGCACTTAACAGTGAAAATAATGCTCAGCAATTTAGAGCTGCTGCTCTTACTCATGAAAGTGAGAACCAGCAGTGTAAGAACTCCTGAAACAAGGGCTGGTACTGGAGAAAAATGGAAAGAAACTGCTGGTGTGGTGCAAAATATTAGTTTTCCTAAGCTTTCTGAACACTCTTGTGCTGTCCTTTATTCCTCTTTTCTCCTTTTCTGTCCCCTGCTGGTGACTTCCATGCATACAGCTTAAATATCTTGGGGTTTTTGTTCAGTCTGGAGACAAAATGATGATTTTCTCCAGCTAAAGGACAGTGCTTAAATTAGAAATGCTGTCTCCTTGTGTGCAATGCAAGGGAGGCAATGCTCTCTGCTAAATTTGGATTTTTCACTGTTACCTGTGTAGGACACCCAAATGCTGAGGTTTGGATTCTGTGCTCCTGCAGCACAGCACAGAAATACCAATAAACAACCTGGGTTTGTACTTTGGCATCTCTGATTTTGTTTGAGGAGCTAACAGAGCATGGAGGGAACTTCGTCTCTTGTTGTGCTGCTCTCCCAGTGCTGTGGTAGGAAATAAAACATCTCTGACAGGATCTGCACGAGTTCAACAGATTTTTCTGATGTTTTCACCAACAAAGCCATTAACTTTTTTTGTTTCTCTCTGTTTTCTGTTAAGCCTGACAATATTATCTTTCCTGACAGTTTCTCTTGTCTCAGTTGAGGAATGCAGAGCAGAGAGAGCAAAGTCTGGCCAGGCTTGTGCTGCTCAGCAGATCTCTGCATGTGACCTCTCCAAGGAGGGGATTTTGCCTTCATGGAATATGTTGTGGTTTTCTTGTAATTCTGTTGCTGAGCTGTTCATTTATCACTGCAAGGGTTCCTTCCTTATAGATACATAATTACTTGTTGTTCCCCCCGAGAGTTTTAACGAATTCTACATCCTGAGCAGAAAGGAAATCCACATCCTGAAGTAAATGAAGTTTTCAGCTGCAAATTGTGCAGAAAATGCAAATAATTAAGCTGTGTGTGAGCCAGTAACCCAACCTCTATGGGGTGAAATACAAAAGTGCTTCACTCCTCATTAGAACAGTGTGTGATATGCCCTTATCAGTGCAGTGAGATGGTGTAAAAGTGAATTTCAGCAGTTCCCAGAAGAGGAGAGAGCAGCTCCCAGCTGCAGAGCTCTGCCTGCTGCCCAGGAGAAGCTGCTTTGTTGTGTTATGGTTGGCACAGTGGTTTCCTCTCCCATCTGTCATGAATTACAGCAGATTTATTTTGGCACGTCCTTCCCGCTAAATAAATTTGTGTGCTTGGAATACACACTCCAGGAAGTTCTTTTAACTTCTTCATGGAGCTGTGCTCCCTGTCCTGGAGAGATCCTGAGGTGGCAGTGACAGAATTCCAGAGACAGAGCCATGGTTTTCACCAGGACTGTTCAAGTCCAGGGGTTCTGCCACTGACAGCCCAAAGCTGTTCTCCAGCTCTGCAACATCCAGAGATAAAAACTGACCTAACTCACTCCAGTCTCATGCCTGGTTTAAATTGTGAGGAACAATCTCCTGTTCAGAGCCAAAATATCCCTGACAATCAGGATTTCAAGAGTTTGTCTTGGAGATTTTAAGGGCAGCAGCAATCTCTGATAAAGTAAAAAGTGTATTTATCCTAAGGGATGAGGATAACTGTGCTGTCAGAGGTGTTTGCCCAGCTGCTCAGGGCATTCCCTGCATCTCCATTTTCACTGATTACCCTGATCATAAAGGCATTTGGCTTTGTGGGCCTTTTCTCTGACATTTAAAACAGAAATTTGGGGGTTATTCCACCTTTCTTGTGACCACAACAGCACAGACTTTCTCAGTGTCCTCCAAATTTGTTTAATATTCCCTTTAGTGGGTGTTTCTTCCAACATGTGGATTCCCAGCTGCATAGTTTCTCTCCAGAGGTGCTGCTATCCCATCTTTACAATCAAACCAAAACCCCCAACCCTTTAACTCTGCATAAATATGATAAATAATGCATAAAGAGAGTTATTACCAACCAAAATGCACACTGAGGTGTGGTTGGAAGCTGCCTTTTGGCAGACAGTGCTGGGGCTGTGTAAGATCCTGCTCTGTGTTGTCCCTCCTGGGTAAACATTGACATCTCACATGGCCCTTCCTTGGCAGCTCCAGCAGAGCTGAGCATTGTGTAAACCTTTAAAGCTGCCTTAAAAGTTCAGGGAAACCTGAAAGATTGAGGGTGCTTCCATGTGCTGTGGAGTGGTTCTGGAAAAGGGCTCAGCTCTGGTTTTGCCAGTTCTTTATTTAATTCTTTTTCCTTTACAATTAAACATCAACAGCCTGATACTCTGCAGCTTGGATGTTTTAAAGTTTACCAAGCACACTTGGTTGCAGGGTGACTTTTACACAAAAAACTCCATTATTTATGTGTACTGGAACTGACCAAATAAAATGGGATTCTTTCCAAAGCAGACAGGAAAGTGGGTGAAAAGAAATGCTTTAATCTTCTATAAAAAAAAGAATTCTAGGTTACACTTCTGTCCTGAAGTTCTCCCTTTGTGTTTAAAGGGGTTTTCTCAGACAGCTGGATGTGAAACTTGTTTTCTGATCTCTTTTTGAGAATAATATCCATTCAGTTTGGCTGTAAGAATGTGTTTTGGGTTTTTTTAATAGAACAGCTTGGGTACTGCCAGCACTGAACAACAAACTGCCACAGGCCTCAGATCTCCCTCTTCTGGAATTCCATTTGGACTTGCAAAATAATTCCCTTAGAAATGGTAAACACCATTTCTTCTCAAATTGACTGAATTGTTGCTTAGGCTGGAAATAATTCCAATATCCTGCTTCTGTCTCTCTCATGCCACTGTGAGTGATGTGTTTTACACTTACAAATTGGTCAGAGAAGAAGTTGGAATCCAAAGGCTCTTTAATTTCTTTGGCTGCAGATGGAGTCATTGTTTTTAGAATTTCTGGACTGATGTTGATCCCTGGGTTTTGATTCAGAAGGGACCATTTATGTTTTTGGAACTACTTTATACCAGTTTTTGTGCAGTCTCCTCCTGACAAAACCAGCCCTTAGGTAATGTCAGTTCTGAACCAAAATTTGTGTGTTAAACCTGAACTTGGGCTTGCCACTGCTTAGATTGCCTTGGTAAATTGTGCTGTGTAAATACTGATATTTTCATGTGAATATAATATGAAATACCCTCAAAACATTTGCTTTCCAGTGATATTATTCTTCTTAGTATTGCTGGTGTTGGCTCTCTGCTGTCGGATGTTTATTGGGGTGAATGCTGCTCCTGCAAAGGTGAAGCAGACACAAATCTAAATGTGTAATATAAAAATTAGACTGAGTCATAATTGCAGGAGGAGGAAAGGAGGATTCTGCAGAGACAGCCTTGGTCCTTCTGGCTCTGAATCAGTCACAAAGTGCTGTCACCATCAGGATTAATTGTTTTTAAAGATTCCCAGAAAAGGTGAAGGTTCCTGTCTGTTCCTTCCAACATCAGCACAACCTGACAAAAATCCTGGTTTTTCCTGCAACCCTTGCTGAGGTTATTCTGTAACATTTTTGCTGTGATAATGTTGTTTTGTAACTTCCATTCCTGTTCTCCAGGACACAGCCTGCATTTTAATGGTTTGGATAAAAGCAGAAAATGAGAAATCCTCTCCTTGATTTATAAATATTTATAGTGGAGACAGGCTCCAATAGCCACACACTGAATTTCTGCCCAGGGTGACTTTTCTTAATGTTCCCATGGGAATTCCAGTGGCCCCTGGCTGAATCCAGCTGTTCCTATTTGATCTAAACCATGGAACATCAGTGCCACAATGTGTGTGTGTGTAGTAATTCCTGCTCTCAGTGAATCCCTGCATCCCAGGGGTGGATTGGGATGGGAATCCCCTCCCAAATCTCCTGAGTCACAGGAAATTCAGAGCTGACTCAGCTGCAGTCCCAGGCCACTGCAGAATATTGACAGGCTGGGCATGGCTTTGTGTTCTGCTCATCTGCACATGGGGGAGCAGAGAAAACTGCTACAAACACCCCCTGAATTCCTGCAGCTCCTTCCTTTGACACAAAGCAGGGAGGGCAGCTCAGAGCCAGCCTTTGGAGCAGCCCCATCTGCATTTCTTGGCTTTAGGAATCTTTCTCCGTAGGTTTGGTGTAACCCCATCTCCATTTCATGGCTTTGGGGGACTTTTCTCAGGAGGTTTGGTGTAACCCCATCTCCATCTCCTGGCTTTAGGGAATCTTTCTCAGTAGGTTTGGTGTAACCCCATCTGCATTTCTTGGCTTTGGGGAACTTCTGAGTAGGTTTGGAGCGACCCCAGCTCCATTTCATGGCTTTAGGGAATTTTTCCAAATAGGTTTGTGCCCTTTTTTAATTTTTATTTTGAAATGATTACACAAGACCACCATCATGACATTGGGATGATCAGTCTTTATGCTTCAGTAGACAGGGTGGTAAAACTCTTCAAGTATACTTCTGTCTTGGAAAAAAATAAAAACAGAATACTTTTTTTTCCCTTTGGAATGTTTATTCTCAGAAGCAAAGAGCTTTTAAAAATGATCCTCTAGAGAGAAGACAATATGT
The DNA here is from genome assembly GCA_037834095.1 of Argya squamiceps. Taxonomy (NCBI): domain Eukaryota; kingdom Metazoa; phylum Chordata; class Aves; order Passeriformes; family Leiothrichidae; genus Argya; species Argya squamiceps. The sequence continues at coordinate 5,272,600 of JBBMKD010000063.1, read as the reverse complement.
TGCCAAAACACCTAATTCTAGCATTAATGGATGCTAACAACACAAAAAACCTCTTATTTTCTTTTTTTCTTTCCCTTAGGAGCTCTTCAGCATTTCAAACAATAGTGAATGAGAGCTTTGAGTAGTATAATGTTTTTTGTTTGTTTTTCCAGGTCTATAAAGGTGAATTTCAGCTTCCTGACTTCCTCAAAGAAGTGCCACAGGTACAGTATTGAATTAATTTCCTTTTTTGTGGGTGTAGCAACAGATGATATCAAACAGCCACTTCTTCATGAGCTTGATTTTCTGATTGATGGCAAGATTTGCTGATTATCCATGAGATGGAATCCTGAACTCAGCATCCCAAACCTCTCCTGATTCCATGTGTAACTCCAGAGTTAAGAGTGGTGTTTGTCAACCTGAGCTGCCTGAATATCACTGTGAAATGGAAGGAAAAATTGAGCCTCTTTTCTGGACCAAACTGCAAAGTTTGTTACTTGTAGAGGAGCTTTATCTTTTCTTATCTTGGTTTACAGCAATTCTAGTCCAGAGGGCAGAGTTATGATACTGAGAGATTTTAAAAGTAAATAGAGATGTTATCAAAGTCAACAAACCCAGCCATGGATGGGGCTGGTGTTGATTTAATAGTCAAGTGTGCTATGGAACTTCAGGTTTTACTGAAAATTCACAATTTGGTGTCCCCCAAATGCAGTTTATTGTCATCAGCTCCCTAGGGGACCTGCAAAAAAAAAACCCCAAAAAAACAACAAAAAACCCCCACCTTCTTGTGAAGCTCTCAAACTGTAGGACCTTGTGGGTATCACAGAATTGTAAAATCCCACAATGGTTTGGCTTGAAGGGACCTTAAAAACAAATTTTTTCCACCCCCCTGCCATGGGCAAGGACAATTTCTATTATCCCAGGTTGCTCCAAGCCCTGTCCAACCTGGCCTTGGACACTGCCAGGGATGGGACAGCTCAAAACCACCCAGGAATCCACTACAGAGAAAGCATTTTGACTTCTCCACTTGTTCAAATAAAAAATGACTTGATTAAAAAGGAAACTGATTTCTTTTGTTCCAGCCAAAGAAGACAATAGAAAGGAAGTCTCGTGGCAAGATAAAATGAACGTGGATCAGTGAAGTGGCATAGCTGTAGTGTGTGTTTCATGTCCTCAGAAAATAACCCTGCTGTGGCCACCAGATCTTTCTGAGCAGCCTTTGTGTGATCTCTTAACGTGGGCTTGGCTTTTTCCTGCCTGTTTGCCTGCTTGGATCACTCAGTGCCCCTGCTTTGCTCAGCTCTGAGAACATCCCAGCCCTGTTGCTGCCAGCATTGTCCTGTCACTGTGTCTGCTCCATGTGTGCTGCTGCTGGGCTCCCTCCTGGGGCTTCCACATGGGATTGTCTGGGACTGCAGCCACAGACAGAGCTGCAGGAATGGGCTGGGCCTCAACAGGAGGGGGAATATTGCTGAGGAGGATTTGTGGGAAATGCAGGGATGTCCTTCAGAACTGAGCACATGGATGGTGTGCTAGCAAAAAATAAATAAATCCTGGGTTAAATCCTTTAAAGCCTTGTTTGCTTACAGTGTCAGTTAAATTATGCTGTTTGTGGTTTTTAGTTATCCCAGGATACCCAAAAGAACCTGGGCCATTCTGATAAATTCCTTCTTCACTCCATAGGATAGGGAGGTTCCTGCTAAATTCCAGGAGGTGGATTTATACAATTAGCTTAGTTTAAATACAGTATTGACCAAAATCTGAGCAGATTTATCCATAGCAAAGAAAGACCATCTAAAAGACAAAAATAAACACTGTGAAAGAGTAAAAGAATATTCCTTAAACCATGAAAACTTGATCAAATTGATGCTGATAGTGTTCTCCTTTAGTATTAACATAAAGTAACTAAACAGCTCAAAGGTTTGGAGAATAGACATTGGTACTGATATTTTTGTCCTCTAATATAAAATAACTAATTTTAATTCTTTTTTTGATAGACTGAACCTATGGAATAGAAGATAAAATGGACATTTCTTGCACAGAAGGTAATAAAAAGAGTATTGCAGTTCTGCTCATTTGTTGTTCTTATTTTAAGATGATTTTTGTTTAACTTCTGTAACTCCATGGGTAAGATAAATATGAAGTTATGTTTTTTAAAGGAAACTGCTAAAGATGAGCTGGCTTGTAATATTTGACTTAACATCTCATAGCCACTATTCAAAAAGCTGCATTTTAGTCACTGAATAAACAGTGACAAAATTTTGCAGGGAGCTGAGTAAATTCCAGATGAGTTAAGAAATGAGTGATGCAAGATTTCCTGTGTTAATCCAATACTTGTCAGCCCTGCTGTCACATCTTCTGGCCTGACAACAAAAGATAGCAAAATTTAAATCCAGTTTATAAATAACCCAAAGCAATGTGCCCTACAAATATCCCCAAAAATAGATCCTTATGTGGCCATAAATATAAACACCCTAAATATAGCCAAAAGCACTGCTCTATGCAGAAATAATGGATCTAAAAGCTTCCCAGAGATGAATTACAGGCCTTCACTGAGAAATCAATAGAGAAACCATCTTCTTTTCACACAGTCAATGTTGAAATGACTAAAGCATCAGCCTCATTTTGCCACTTAGCTCTGAAAAATGGATTTCAACTTGCAATATTTCTGTCTAGAGCTGCTGCCCAGTTTCTGGGAAACCAAACTGGGAACTTCCCAGCAGTAACTTCCCACTGGCTCACGAGGGTTTGGGATATAAATGGAAAATCAATGTGGGTTTTTTTGCACTATGCTCCAAGCAATCTCTCTAATGATAAAGGATGGACAAAGCAGCCACGTTCCTCACAGGAATGGGATTTGTCTGGCAATGACTTTCCACCTGCTGAGACAACAGTGGCTACTCTTCATTCTGCATTATTTGTAGTTCCAAAACGGTGTCCAGGATAAAAAATGCTGTACCAGGAAAGCTCCAACATAACTTTATTTCTTTTTCCTTAGAAGATCAACTGCTGCCTTTTCCATGGGAATGATCCCTCAGGCCTGTCCCCCTGGGATCAGAGGTGTGCTGCTCACGGCCTGCTCTCCTCAGAATGTTCTCTCCTGTTTCTTTCATCTTCTTTTTGTTCCAAATTTTGCTGTTGTGAGCGCATGTAAACCTGTTAAAAAACAACAAAAAAATCACTGATGTTAATGTAGAACTGCATTACATTCGCACAACTATTTTTTATGTTTTTAAAAAAAATCAAAAGCAATGCCTGTCTCTGAAATTGCTCCTCTGTTTTAATTACAGGGCTCCATCTTCAAAGATTTTTTTTGTTTGTTTCTTGTAGCAGTTTGGTTTTAAATGTATGAAGCTTTCAAGAATGGTCTGTGCTTGTCCTGAAAGAATTTTGGTGGAACAGTTGTTTGTTTTATTCATATGTGGAAAATGTTAAATATCTTTTATTTAAAAAAAAAAAAAGGTTGATAAATTACATGTACAATTACAATTCAATGATCTTTTGTATTTTATTTTTCAAAATAAATGCTTTAAATGTGATTTTTGTATATTTATTTATTAATTAACGGGTGTGCTTCCAGCTTAAGTTTTAAATAATTCAAGATATTGGTGTGTTAGTTATAATTCAAGATATTGATGTGAGGGAGGATACGATCTCATATCCTGGATTTGGATCTTAAAGGTTTGCAATTTAATGCTTATTGTTTGCTTTTAATAGCTGGGTGATGAAGAAATAGTAAATTGGAATGTCCCACTGAGAGGTATAAGGTGAGATTTGTTTACTGCAGGAAGAAGTAGGTAATTTTTTAGACTCTTGGATTTGTTCCTCAAAAGCAATTTTGTTCAGAGATGCTCTTCTGGGGGGAAACTGATGCTGTGAGTTGTATCCTGAATAGAATTTTAGGATAGAATGTGGAACATGATTATTTCCATAAGGTATTTTTGGGATGGTTGTTGTGTCTCAGTTTCTGCTCCCCTCGGTGGTTCGAGGTGGTGAAGGCGGTTTCAACCTTCCCTGCTGGTTTTGAGAGGAGTTCTTGCCAAAATATTTGTATTTCCTCGGATTCTGGATCTGACAGAGTTCTGCTTTTCCTCCGTTTCTTTGTTGCTCGGTTTGGGATGATTGTAAAGCCCCGAACGACTCTGCCCTGAGGAAGGAGGATTTCCCCGCTCCTTCCCACACGCGATCCCGGGGCCTCCCCTGGTGCCGGCTGAGGGCAGCGCGGCCCCGCCGCTCCCGAGGCTGCTAATTAACCCCGGCTCATTAACGCTGGGCGTTTCCCTGGGAGCTGCGCGGCACCGAGGTATAAACCCCGGTGCTGCCGCTGCCGCTCC
>JBBMKD010000063.1:5254451-5267775 GCA_037834095.1 Argya squamiceps | reverse complement strand
CCCCCCCCCCCCCGTGAGTGGTGATGATGGTCAGGCGGGCAAGGCGCCAGGTGAGAGTTAAGAGTTAATTATGAATTAGTTATTAATGAATTATTGGGTATTTGGCTGACTTCTTGGCGTGCCCGCCGCCTGGGTTTGCGCTGCCCCGTGGAGCTGCTGTGGTGATGTCTGTGCGCGATGCCTGAGCTCCTCACGGCTGTCAGACGGCTCCAGGCTGTCAAGGCTGTGCAATTCTGCGTGAGGAGCAGTGCCAGGCACCGGTGGGTGCAGCCCCAGTGTCCTTTACCAGTGTCACTCCCAGCCCGGTGTCCCTGCTGTCCTGCCCCTGCCTGGCAGCTCACTGGGATGGAGAGTCACATTTTTTCTATCCATACACCCTGTCTATGCTCTCTCAGCTGTCAAAGTTGGGTTACACTGCCCTGTCATCATGCTCTGTGTTGTTGTTCATGACTAGAGATGCTGGGATTTTACACTCCAGCATCTCCAGGCCAATATATAACACAGTTTATTGCAGCACAGAGATCCCAGCCTCTCTTCCAGGATGTTTCTTTGCTGTTCTGATGCAGATTCATTGGAATTTACTGGATGTTGTCTTTTCCCTCTGTGTTCACACAAACCTTTCAATCATCTGTGTCTATCCTGTGCTAAAGCAGGTGTCATTCTATCCCAGTTTCCCTTTAAAAAGGGGGAGCCTTCTAACAATCCAGTTGATATCTCCCAAAAAAAGCACATCCCAAAGAGTTACCTTTGAACAAGAGTTTGTGGGGCACTCCTGTGATGGGTTCATACATCAGAATCTTGATGAAAAAGCCTTTGACTGTATAACCATTGTCTTGTTTTTTGTTGGTGTGTAACTCTTTTGGGGTTTGTAGCTTTGCCAGCACTGGTACCACTTCAGAAGGTATTTAAGAAAAAGTTGTTTAAAACAACATGGCAAAAATGAGGGAACAACAGAGCCTTGAAAAGCTCTTATAAATCTTAGCATCGAGCCCAGTTCAAGGGTTGCTGTCATTGCCTGAAGAATGAGGCCAAACTGGCAGGGCCAGTTCACTTACTGAGCTTCCTTTGCTGTGTGTGGGACAATATCTGAGCTGTCCCCAACAAAGCTCCAGGAAGCAATCCCTGCTTTTAAATGACAGCTGGAAGGACTGGAAGGAGGCATTTCTGGTGGAGTTGGATGCTGCTGCTGTGTGGTTCCATCAAATATTTGATTTAATGACAATTTTGTTTATTGCTGGTGTTTTCCCATTGACTATCTCTTGATCTAGATGTATTTGAAAGTGAGATGGAGGCATTTACTTAGTTTAAATAAATAAATCCTGTAAATTTAATGAGAAACAAAGGGATTTTTTTCTGCACATTGTTAAAAATAATTATTGCACGTGCTTTAAGTGCAAAGAAAAGTATCAGCCCAGGTCCAGACTATTCTGGGATTCAGGTGGATGTGTTTTCTCCATGAAATGCAGTGATTGACTTCTGGTTTTCTTTCAGGAGGACTCTGCTCCTGCCAGCACAGCCCTGTTTTGCTGCTCCCTGGGTGAAGAGGTGAAGCCAGCCTAGAGAGGGACCTCACTCACCTTTTAATGAACATCAGAAAACAGGTTCAGCTTGTCAGTCATTAATCTTTTTATTGCCACTGAGCTTGTTCTCCAAATCCTGCCTTTAGGTTCTGCTAAACCTCATTATTGAGGGATTGTTCTGTGTGGATGTTCCAATGGCAGAGAAGGTTGGTACTCCTGAGCAGAACATAATTAATGCTGTCTCATGGCTTTTTTTCCCTTAAACCTTGGTGTCATGTTGAAGGAGATTATGAAAGGGGGAGAAAAATCACTTTTTCTCAGGCCTCTAGCTCTGCTAGGGAAAAGGCCCTTTTTGGTGCAGTGCCAAATGGATGAACTTGCCCCAAAAACCCATTTTGTGGTCAGTAATGCTGATATATTTGATGGAGTGAATATTGTTTATTCACACTACACTCCATTTCAGTGAAAATCTATGGGACATCCTTGAAAATTGCAGACAAAGAACACATTTTTGGTCCATCTTATGTTCTTTTGAGTACTCCAAAGAGAACTAGAAATAGCAGCCAAAGCACTGGTGTCATGTGGCAGCTTTATAAATAATACATTCACAGTAAATACAGGCACACCCTCAATTTTTAACTGTGTCTCTTGTAAATGCTGTTGTGCAAGCTCTTTCTGGCTGATAATTTGTTTACCTCTTTAAAGGAATCCCTAGCAAAATAATCTTTGATTTACATTGTGTCTGTTCTTTATCTGTGAGGCATAGTTGAGTTGTTTGGATAATTGATGATGTCAGAATAAACATTGTTTTAGGACAAATATTAGAATTGTTAATAGGATGTGGCCCTTCAGAAGCACTTCCATCCTTATTTATCTGCCTGTGCATTGGACTGGGGTGGGAAAATGATTTTGACTGTAGAGAAGAGAAATGAAATCCCTCTCTGAGCTGAGCCAACCCTCTTAAGGAGCTGCTGTTTAAACAAAAATGTTTGGAATTTCACAGCAGCTGCTTACCAGTGTTTGTTAGGGTGTTAAACAGGATCTAGAATTCATCTCCAAAGTTTGGGGAAAAGGGTTGTGGGCACTCCCACAGAATGTGGAGATTTGGGGCTGATCAGGTCTCTGTAAAGCACCTGTTTTGCCCAGGAGCATCCCAGATCTGTCTGGGTTCCCCCTGAACTCAGTATTTCCTTTAAGGGCTGAGATCTAACAGAGTGCACAATGACTGCTAGCAGAATTATTAAAGCAGACTTTTAAAATTTAATGCCATTTTTTCTTGCTGATTTTGAGCAGAAGCATCCTTAAGTTAATAAATAAATGTGCCAAATGTGCAAATAATCCTCCTCTTTCTATATTAGATAGTGATTTGAGGGAAGGTTTGGAGGTAGATACAGCCTCTGGTAGTGGAATGTCTTTGTTAGGGACTTGTGATGCTGCTGGAGACACCCTGGGAGCAGCGATTTTACATAACGCAGTGTAAGGAGAGCAGCAGGGTTTCTCTTTGCCACTCTGCTCTTTCAGTTATTATTTTTATCGTGCAATTTGTCAGTGCATCCCATTCTCCAATTGAGGATGGACTGAGCAGCCTTGTAGGTGTTAAATCCGGTTGACAATTGGCAGCGTGCTAAGGAGAGTTCAATATTTGTCTCTGATGTAGAGTGATGTGATGCAGCGGGCAGGGAAACGCCTGCTCCCCCCGGCTGCTGAGAAATCCCGGTTTTCCCATTTCCCAGGGAATTCCGGAGCCCGTCCCCGCTGCCGGGAGCGGCTGAAGGTGACAGACGGAGCCGCGTTGTCACCAATGTGGCACGGCCGCGTCCCCGCATCCCGCCCCTGGCAGGGCCGCGTTCCTGCGTCCCGCCCCTGCCGGGGGACAGGCTGGGACAGCGGCCACCCAAATTCTCCCAGCAAATGACATTTTCCAAGGCTCTGCAGAGCCAATCGCTCCCTGCACCGTGCAGCCAATGGATGCCGGGCCCTTCCCAGCCCCTGCCAGCGGCTGGAGGGCCTGCGAGCAGCGGTGCCAGCGGCGTTCCTGCCCGCAGCCCTTCCCCGGGCTGCCCGGCATCCCTGCGCCTCCTTTTCCCGGGAACAGCGCTGCCGCGGCGGGGAGCGCCCCCGGCCGCTGGGGGTAATTCGGGTGATTGATTTGTGTCTCCCTTCAGCACTGCCACGGCCTCCTACCCGGCAGAGCTGCTCCCCAGAGCCAGAGGGATGGTGGTAGTCACGGGGCAGAGCAAAGCCAGTGCCACCCCGGATGATGCCATGTCGAGCTCGGATGCAGAGGATGATTTCCAAGAGCCGGCCACTCCCACCGCCACCCAGGCAGGACAAGCGCTACCTCTGCTCCCTCAGCAGGTAAGGGCTCACCTGGGGTGGGGATGGTCAGGGCAGCACACACTGCTCCGCTGCTGAAGAATTCAGCATTTCCTTGTGGATACCCAGCTCGCTTAACATGTCTGAATAAAACTGAGCCTCTTGAATTTATTTGAGGAGCTCAGCAGCTTTGCTTACAAGTTCCATCCAGGTTTGGGCTTGAGACGTGCAGTGAAGTGTTTATTCTGGTGCTTAAGGCATCCTGGGGTGTGGTAGTAAGATTTTAGGCCTGATGTAAAGAAATACAAATTTTTTCAATGTCTAGTATAGTCTGGTTGTAAAGGAACCAGCAGGGTGCAAGTGCCAATATTGACCTAAGATTTCTTCCCTTTATTTTTTCTCTCTGTGTAAGGCTGGGGAAGAGGTTTTATTTTGTTCTTTCCTCTCCCCAAAAGAGCCAAGAGGAGGCATTAACATCTCAAACATCTGCTATTCCAGCTGAGTGATTTCTGCTCTTTCAGATTCCCAGCTACAATGAAACCCCTCCCAAACCTGATTCCTCCCAGCAGCCAAAACATCCAAATTTTTACCCCTCGAAGCTCCCTGACCTGTGTCAGCGGGGCAGGAGCCGCGCGTTTTCCCCGGTGTCAAACTGCCGAGTGCCTTTTGGAAGCTGTGCCCTTTGTCACCTGCAGAGGACCTGCGGCTCCCTCCTGATGTCCTGGTTGCTTTTGCAGTTCCCCGAAGTTGTCCCGCTGAACGTGGGGGGGATGTTTTTCACCACCAGACTGTCCACGCTGCGCAGGTACGAGGACACCATGCTGGCAGCCATGTTCAGCGGCCGGCACTACATCCCCACCGACGCCGAGGGCAGGTACTTCATCGACAGGGACGGCACCTACTTCGGGTATGTATGTACACATCCTCGGGGCGAGACTGCAAAGTTCTGACTAAAAACTTACTTTTAAACTTGTTTTTAATAGGTTTTTTTTCCTTAAATTGTATTTGCGTAGCATTTAACGTTACACGCCTTCAAAGCATGACAGGAGTAACTGCAGTTAAAAACTCTTTGCTGGTTGTGCAGAGGGAAAGGAAAAACAAGAAATGCTTTGAATTTGGGCATTGTCTCCCCTAGAGTATCTCCTTTCAAGGTGTCGAGTTGTTTTGGTGGTTTAAAAAGTTTGCTTTATATAGGAAACTCCATTGCACAACACTGGGTGTTAGTTGATATCCAGTTTCTGTAAGGAAGAGGGACTGGAAGGAATGAATCTAGGATTGAAAATACAATGTTTTCAATCTTTAAACAGGCTATAACTGCTCAAAGAGAAGCACCAGCCTTTAAAGAATTTCTTTTTCTAAATTATTTTTGTTGGTAGTGCCATATTCCTTCATCTCCAGGATTCCTTCCTAAGTGCTTAGCTTTTATTTTATTTTAATTAAACTAACCATGATTACTGAATGCTCAGTTTGAATTGGGGTGAGATTGCTAAAAAAGGGTTCAGGTCTTTGCCCAAAGCACACATTGCAATTTATCCCAAATTTCTTGTTGCTGCTTTATAGACATTTCCTTATTGTCTTCAACAGAGGAGCACTGAATTATTTTCAAAGCACTTTTGGGTTGTACCATAATCTGGGACAGAGATAGATTAAGCCACTGTGTTTATTCTAAAATAATTGTGTCTTTACATGAGGTAATTGTTGGAAAATCAATTAATTTGTGATGTTATCAACCTCGATTGAAAATAGAGCTGCAACAGAGAGCCAGGTTAGCACGTGCTGTATTTGTTATCATTCTAAGACTGCAGTAATGTTTCTTTTATTTGATAAGGTTTTCTTGGTTAACACCTATAAAGTGATTATGTTGTTTATTTGATAAGGGTTTTGTTGGTTAATACTTATAAAGTGATTTCTTTCCCTGTCCAAAGGTCCTGTTGCTGAACAGTGTTTCAGCAAGGAAATGTTCTCTCTCTTTTTAAAAAAAATCTGGTTATCATTCTGTAAGTGGCCCTGATCTGTGAAGAGAAACCTCCTTTGCAGATGTCCCATCCATTCAGCTGGATCTGTGTGGAATAAAATGTCCATTAATGTGATTCTCTGGGAAAATGCAAAGGTTTATTTTGTCCCAGACCTAAATTTGAAATGCAGTGACCACAATCTCTTTCCCATGGAACACTCTGGCCTTTTCTGTGTTATAAATGGTTTCCTCCACACTGAATGTTTGGTTTAAAATCCACTGATATTTTTTCAAATGAGTTTTGGCATCAGCTGAGGCAAAATGTGAAATGATGGCTTGGGAACCTGAACGTGGCAAACGGTTTTACAAACAAACGTTGGGAGTGTGGCTCATTTATTTCAGTTACTGTCTCAATAGAGCAAACAATGAACATCCACCATTTCCTCTCCTCTCCCCCCTGCAGCAGTTTTGGCAGAGATGTGTTTGTTAATGATAGTTTTTACCCTTTTTTTTTTTTAGAGACATACTAAACTTCCTACGATCTGGTGACCTGCCCCCCCGAGAGCGAGTGAGGTCAGTGTACAAGGAAGCTCAGTATTATTCCATAGGACCCTTGCTAGACAATCTAGAGGATATCCAGCCTCTTAAAGGAGAAAAAGTTAGACAAGCTTTCCTGGGCCTAATGCCATATTACAAAGGTAAATAATCCAAGTAGCACTGACTGTTTCTTCTAGTGGGGTTCCAGGGTTAAACCTCATGCTTTCAGTCTGCTCTCAGCTTCCAGACAGATCCCATTGCAGCTGGGAAGTTTATTCTGTATTTTTCATGCTGTTTGGGTTATCCTTCTGCATCCCAGGGTGTGGATTTCTGTGCTTAAAATGGAGCAAGATTAGGCTGTGATGTTATTAAATGAGAGGGTTTGTCTGCATTTTTTCTGCCAGGTCTTGAAACTGAATAAACTTGGCCTTGTAGTGAGGCCAGATAATGAGGCCACAAAGTTCACCAGATAACTGAGATTGATTTGATTATTCTATATTTTGCCACACACTGCTAATACTGTGCTGAGAACAACTGCAGTAAAACATTTCACATGAAATAATTGTTCTGATCTTTCCTTTGGTGATCTGTGGGATCCTCAAGTGTCGCCAGACATGAAAAAGATCACACTCACACCATCAGGCTGTGAGATGAGGAAGAAGGAAGTTTATCTTGGGATCAGGGTTTCAATAGCTTTTGGGGTTTGATCAGGGATTGGGGGACAAGGTTGACACCTCTCTGACCCCATTGCTCAAACCAGAAGTCCATCAATTTGTTCTTCCCCCAGGAAGGAATGCATGACTTACAAAACCTCACTCTTTGTTTATGTTACAATGGGTGAGAAAACTCCAGTACAAAATGTAAACATCAGAAGGCTGAAAAATCAGAACCACACTCAAAAACCTGTGTGTGTTCACAGACCACCTGGACTGGGATGTGATCAGGGACTGGGGGATGAGGTTGACACCTCTCTGACCCCACTGCTCAAACCAGAAGTCCATCAATTTGTTCTTCCCCCAGGAAGGAATGCATGACTTACAAAACCTCACTCTTTGTTTATGTTACAATGGGTGAGAAAACTCCAGTACAAAATGTAAACATCAGAAGGCTGAGAAATCAGAACCATACTCAAAAACCTGTGTGTGTTCACAGACCAGCTGTACTGGGGGGTTGATCAGGGACTGGGGGTTTGATCAGGGACTGGGGTTTGATCAGGGACTGGGGGATGAGGTTGACACCTCTCTGACCCCACTGCTCAAACCAGAAGTCCATCAATTTGTCCTCTTTATGTTACACTGGGTGAGAAAACTCCAGTACAAAATGCAAACATCAGAAAGCTGAAAAATCAGAGGCAGACTCAACCCCCGTGTGTGTGTTCACAGAGCACCTGGAGCGGATCATCGAGATCGCCAAGCTGCGGGCCATGCAGAGGAAGGCCAGGTTCGCCAAGCTCAAGGTGTGCGTGTTCAAGGAGGAGATGCCCATCACCCCCTACGAGTGCCCCCACTTCAACTCCCTGCGCTTCGAGCGCAGCGAGAGCGAGGCCAAGCTCTTTGAGCACCACTGCGAGGTGGACGTGTCCTTCGGGCCCTGGGAGGCCGTGGCTGACGTCTATGACCTGCTGCACTGCATCGTCACCGACCTGTCGGCGCGCGGCATCGCCGTGGACCACCAGTGCATCGGCGTCTGCGACAAGCACCTCGTCAACCACTACTACTGCAAGCGCCCCATCTACGAGTTCAAGATCACCTGGTGGTGATGGCAGGGCCTCCCAGGAGAAATGGGCTGCTGGTGAGTTGTGGTGGCACACTGGGGGATGGAAGGACTTCTAGAGGACAAATGTTCTTTCACGATCGCCTGCTGGTGAGCTGCGGCTGAGCAAAGGATGAAAGGACTCCTACAAGAGAAATGTTCTTTTGAGATGAGCTGCTGGTGGGTTGTGGTGGCAGACTGAGGGGTGAAAGGACTTCTAGAGGACAAATGTTCTTTCAAGATCACCTGCAGGTGAATTTTGGCAGAGTAAAGGATGAAAGGACTTCTAGAGGACAAATATTCTTTTGAGATGAGCTGCTGGTGAGTTGTGGCTGAGCAAAGGGATGGAAGGACTTCTAGAGGACAAATGTTCTTTCAGGATCATCTGGTAGTGAGTTGTGGTGATTGAGCAAAGAATGAATGGACTCCTACAGGAGAAATGGGCTTTGGAGATGAGCTGCTGGTGAGTTGTGGCTGAGCAAAGGATGGAAGGACTCCTACAGGAGATATGTTCTTTGGAGACAAGAGAACTGGTGAGCTGTTGGTGAGTTGTTGTGGCAGATTGAGGGGTGAAAGGACTGCTAGAGGACAAATGTTCTTCCAAGATCACCTGCTGGTGAGTTGTGGCAGAGCGAAGGGATGAAAAGACTCCTAGAGGACAAATGTTCTTTCAAGATCATCTGCTGGTGAGTTGTGGTGGTGGAGTAAAGAATTAAAGGACTTCTAGAGGACAAATATTTTTTCAAGATCCACCTGCAGATGAGTTTTGGCAGAGCAAAGGATGAAAGGACTCCTGGAGGACAAATGTTCTTTCAAGATCAGCTGCTAGTGAGCTGTGCTGGCTAAGCAATGGATGAAAGGACTTCTAGAGGACAGATGTTCTCTCAAAATGACCTGGTGGGGAGTTATGGCAGAGCAAAGGATGAAAGGACTCCTTGAGGACAAACGCTCTTGGCAGTTGTGTTGCTGCTCACATTCCTTGGGATCAGCCTGCTGGGCAGGGGTTGGGAACACCTCTGGAAACGTGACAAACCAGCCTGAAATCAGACTGTGTTGGCTCAGGTACCTCAACGAGGCACAAAACAAAAATCACCTCATGGAAAGGATGGAGGGGAGTGGCTGAACATCTGCTGGAAGGTGCCACCAACCACGTGGCTTCAGGATGGAATTGCAGATTTTTCCTGCAGTTTGGGGAATCTGGGGTGCTACTAAAGCTGACCTTACAGTTTTACCCTCTTAGAAATGTTTTAGTTCCTCCTTCAACTTTATAAAATTTGAGTCACACCCAGCACAAAGATTCTGGAAATGTCATTTTGATGTACTAGATAATTAAAAAGAAAGAAAAAAGAAAAAAAAAAGAGTATTCCCTATATATTATTAATTGTTGTCAGGGTTAAGCTGTATTTCTTTTTTAATTAAGAATCTACGTTGTGAATTATAATGTTATACTTCAGTTATTTCCATTGGTATCAAAAGGAATAGCAGATCTGGAATATATTCCTTAATGCTTTTAGGAATAATAACTGTTTATGGAAGACTCGTGCCTGTTTTTAGCCTTAGAAATTCTAAATGTTTACAATATCTACAGAAAAAAGCTCTTTAGAATCAGGTCATTTACAAAGGCTTTTGGTAAATGAGAAAACCCTGTCTGTATCTTCCTATTAGCAGTAGTAAGAGGAATATTTAATGTATATTATTTTATTACTGACTCTTTTTACATTCTGTGATATTAAACTTTATTTTAGACTTAAAGTCAGATAATATAGACAAGTGCTTCCTTCACCTCATCTTTTTCCAACAATTAAATCTTAATTTTATCTTTCTTGTTGACCCTACTTGGTGTCATAGAAGGAAAAACAAAATTCAAACTTCATATTCAGATATTCTCCACTCTAAAGCAGCAGGAAATTTCTTTCCATGCTGGAAGAGGCAGCCACTGCAGAATCATCTTTTCTTCACAAGGTCATTTTTGTACTTCTGACATGAGCAGCCACATCCCGAATTTCAACCACTGAATTCAGCCCAAAACTGAGGGAGAGAAAAGTCTGGAAATCTGATTGTTTTGTGAGATACAGAAAGCTCCAACCTGCTTGAAGGGGCTTCAAGATAATCTTAAAGAGAGAGAACAATTAAATATTTGCATATTGCATTCCACTGGATTAATTAATCCAAGAATGTTGCTTAGTTAAACTTCTGACCAAAATTCTTAAGAACCATTAATGACAGTGATCAAAATTCTCAGTTTTCTGAGGCAATTTTTAGAATAACTCTAAGAACTTCAGGATCAAATTGTCTTGCAAAAAAAAAAAGACTTTTTTTTTTTTTTTGCCTTGTCACCCTTTTAGATATTTAATTTAGGAATGAAATTGTCTCTGAGGTGGGTGTCTCCTTCCTGATCGCTGCAATCCTTACACAGGATCATTGTCAAGTGCTGAGTTTCAAGGGCAGGGAGACATTTGAATAGAGGGAGTTCTGCACATTTGGATCTAAATTTAAGTTTGTTTCAATTGTTTCCTGAAATAATGGCCTTGGTGTTACAGGTTCTCACACAGGAGTCGTGTTTGGCAACCCAAAATTAAAAGTTAAACATAGACTAAAGTTTCCCTGCAAGGAGAGCAAGTTTGGCTTGGTTTCTTTGCTGTCTTCATTTTTTTCTTTCTTTCCAAGGAATCTAAACTGCAAACCATAATTTCTTATAAAATTAAATAACATCTTAAAGCTGAGCCTTAATGAAGTTTTGGCTGCTTGTGCACTTCAGATATTTAAGTTCAGGATTTTCAGATGTTCAGAATTACAGATATTTACAATATTTAAATTACAATGAGAATTGCAGTTTTACTGGAATTTTCAATGGGTTTTTTACCATTCTGATAAATGTATTTACAGAATTCTGGTTGGAATTCCAGCACTCCCTGCAGAAATGCATCACAATCTGATTTTCACAGTGTGTTTTCTGGTTTGGCTTTAGGAATTTCCCTGCTGTTGTTCAGGAGAAGCTGTGATGACAAAATTCCTGTTTCAATCATTTTTGTTACCCCTGTGCTGGGATTTTGTAGCTTTTTCCTGTTCATTGTTTAAATAATTAAGGAAGGCAACCCAACCAAAAAGAAAAAACGAAAATCTTGATCTATATCAGCTGTGTCTTAAAGTTCTCATCCTCCTGAAGACATTAAGTGCAATACTGGAAAGGAAAACACAAATTTAAGCCCACAAGCTTTAATTCAGTGCTGGGATTTGTGATTTGTTCAGGTTAACAATATTGTAATTGTTCCAAGCAGTCTTTGTTTACAAGGATTCAGCTGCTCTTGCCCAACCTGTGCTCATTTTTTGGCAGAAGCAGAATCGTGCAGGTGGATGGCAGGGGAGTGTAATCTAAAAACTGGGTTGTGTGACGTGATTGAATCTCTTATCTGGGCCTGTAGCTTTGGAATTCTACATTTGCAACAAAAAATGGGAGTGGCTGATCTACTAAATCCATGTGTGAGAGGACTGAGGATTTTTGTATGGAATTGTATCATTAAACTATGGAATACTGATTTTTTTTTTCCCTCTAGGACTTTCTTGTATATCTGGGCAGGCCAGAGTTTTGCTAATGCATATTTTATGTATTTTACAATTTAAAGACCCCACTGGCTTAAAGTTGTGGTTGGCATTACTGAGCCCTGAAGATGTTTTTAGGTTTTTCACACACAGCACAGAGGACCCAGGATAGTTCTAAGTTTTGGGCTATGACAAATAAAACAAACCTCCAGTCTTTCATGATCTTTCTGCAAATAAGCTGATTTCAGAGGATAATTCTGTTCTGTTATTATCTCCTGTATATAATTCTCTAACTGGAAATCACTTTCCAGAACAGCAGTTCCTGGTCATTTTACTTACACAAGCTTAGTATAAGTTTACCTCCACTTTCACTGTGACTTTTATAAATGGATTTTGTTTTGCTGAATTATAAATTGTATGTGTCTATGCATTGTTAACCTGTAATGCCTTTGAAAATCCAGCCTGGATGCTAATGATCAGGGTTTGGAATTATCTCCAAATGTGTTTTGTTAATAATTATGTTGACGTGTGATGTTCAATACTGTGAGTATTGCAGTGTATTATTTCTTAATACTTTTGACTTTTCAGTTCAGGTAATATATAGTCTGTATGTTTTTTTATTTAAGACACATAGAAGAAAATGTGGATATCAAGGTTGTGTTGTGCAATAAAAGATTACAATACTGAAAACTGTTGGAATTAAACTGTTGGAATTCTGGCTCACCTGGTCTGCAGCCACTGCAGTGCTTTTCCTCACCTTCCCTGGGATTTGAGTATGCTTTGCCTGACTGCAAATGAAAATTAAGACAGAAATCTCTGTCCTGGGTTGTTTTAATGACATTTAGTCGTTTATGAGCAGATGGCACTTGTGCAGTGTGTGCTGCCTGCAGCCAGGATCAGATCATTCCACTGCTTGCACTTCATCCTTCCCTCCCTGCCCACCCATTGCTGTGACAGAGCTCGGGGACGGTCCCGGCAGCTGCCCCTGCTTCTGCAAAGCTCAAAAAGAACCTTTTCGCCTGTGTTCAGGAGAATTTTCCCTCTGTTCTGAACGAATTTCCTTCGTGTCCATCTGTCCTGCTGAAGCGCTCCTGTCTCACAGTGGAAAAGAAAAAAGAGGGAATTAAAAAAAGAGATGGAAACCAGCACACAACACTACTGTGGAACTGAGCATGGAAAGAGGAGTTTGAAATGGCAGCGGGTATTTTTGTATTTCCCAAAGGCTGCTCGGGGGTGCTCATACTGGGCCAGGGCCAGGCCTTGGAGCCCTGAGGAGCTGGGGCAGGGTACTGGAGCAGGGCTGGTGGCTGCAGTGAGGGAATTCGCTACGCTGGGAAGGGGTAGAAAACAAAAAGCTGAGGCGAGGGGCTGTGGATGTGTTCACACCAGCAGCACTGCCCTGTAACAGCCCCGCTTGTCCCTTACAACGCCCGCTCAGCCGCTGTCCCCTCAGCCCCGGACAGTCCGCCCGCTGTCCCCTCAGCCCCGCTGCCCCTCACAACGCCCGCTCCCCCTCAGCCAGCCCGCAGCCCCCTCAGCCCCGCAGCCCCTCACAACACCCGCTGTCCCCTCAGCCCCGGACAGTCCGCCCGCTGTCCCCTCGGCCCCGCTGCCCCTCACAACGCCCGCTCGCCCACAACCAGCCCGCTCCCCCTCAGCCCCGCTGTCCCTCACAACGTCCGCTTAGCCTCCAGCCCGCCCGCAG
>JBBMKD010000063.1:5234867-5248177 GCA_037834095.1 Argya squamiceps | reverse complement strand
CCTGGGCTGTGTGCCAAGGTCTCCAACCCCCCTGGACTGGCTCCACACCCCCTGTCCAGGGTTCAAACTCCCTTCCTGGGGTCCCAGCTCACTCAGAGGGATGCTGGACTCTGACACTGCTGAGCTTGGACGCTGAGCAGAACTTTATTTTTGGTTGAATTTCCACCCAGGACGCCAGAGGGGAGTGGGGGCACTGCGGGGGTGAAGCTCCTGGGGCACAAAGGGGATTTTTGTGCCTCTCTGGAGGGGTGGAAGTGCCCTGGTGGCAGAGGAACCCTGCTGTGGTTTCAGGTGTTGGGCTGGGAGAGAAGGTGGGTCAGGTATTTCATCCCACTCCTTTCCTTTTCAAATCACAGTCTGGAGTGTGGTGCTTTGGGATAAGAGCAGACCCCTGAGTGGTTGGAATTGTCACAACCCCAGAGCTGTGACTCTGCCCTGGTGGTGACAGGATTTTACAGGGTTTCATTCCCTCAGTGACAGAGATCCCTGTCAAAATTCTGGGAAGTTTGTGATATGAGAATGTTTTTATTTATTGTGTCTCTGTGGTTTACAGTGAAAACATTGATCAGCTTCACATTAATGGCAATTAAGCATTTGGTGCAAATTTGTAGCATTTTTTTCTAGGACAGGCACTTTATAGGGGTCTCTGACCAAAATGCTGCTGCAGCTTCTGCTTTCAGGAAGTCACCCTGAAACTAAATCAGTGATGAGTTTCAGGCTTTTGCTTCCCCTTTCCTTTCAGAATTGTTGCTCAAGGACACGAGTGATGCTCTGGGAATGGCCTGAGTGTGCAAACCCTGCCAGAAATGCAATTCCTGCCCAGGCTGTGTGGCTGACACACACTGAAAGTTTCATTTCTCAGCTCTGAGGTGTTGCCTGCCAGGAGCTCCCACACAGACCTTCCTGGAGAAGTCAGGAAATGAAACCAAAAATTCTTTGTGACACCAACATATTTATGCTTCTCATTTATTTCCTCATATGGGAATGCACTAAAGCTCTCAAATATTTTAAATATTGGGGGTTTTTTTCCCATTTTGCTCTGCAGCAGCACAATATTATCTGCCAGGCTTTTCAGTGGGAAAGAAAAGAAAGTATTCAGCTGCTCTCCCATCTGTAAAAATGAGAACACGTAGCTATAAATTATGTCATTAAGAAATTGATTCCCTTAATATGCATGTCTCTACAATGGAACTATTTTTAGGTTATTTTTAGAAACTCATTATTTCTTTCAAAAATAGAAAAGTGGAAGAAATCTGAATACTTACGTAGATAAGATGGAATATTTCATTTGTTCCCCCCTCAGAGAAAATCGTGTGTTTCCTTTACTTTGCTTAAAATAACTTGATTAGATTAATGGGAAATGTTAAACATTATCAGTACTTCTTAAATGGATAATTGAGCTTGGAATAGAAGAGCTGGAGTTTCCTGTAGTAGAAAACTCTCTGTGATATTTGTGCATGTTCCATCTTTTGCTGGTTGATCTGGAGAAGAGTTTGGGGTGGAATTTTGGGGAAAAAGAAGATAATGGACTCATTTAGTGATGTTTTTCAGTTTGAGAAAATCCCTTTTCCTCTTGCTTTGCATAAGTGGCACCTCTGGAGTGGCAGGGAGGAAAAGGGGCTGGATTTACTGGCCAGAACCTTTCTGTGCTGTTTC
Organism: Argya squamiceps; assembly: GCA_037834095.1. NCBI lineage: Eukaryota > Metazoa > Chordata > Aves > Passeriformes > Leiothrichidae > Argya > Argya squamiceps. The sequence goes on along the minus strand of JBBMKD010000063.1, from coordinate 5,246,521 downwards.
TGCTGTCCTTGTTTGTCAATATTGCAATCCAAACATCAGTGTTTTACCATGCACACCTGAGCCTGGCTGATGCAGGTGATCCTGTGCTGCTTTTCTCCTGAATTCACTCCAGCATTTCCCGGTAGCAGCAGAGAGCTTGGGTGGCCTTTGGTGCAGCTGTGCTGGCTTTGTGGGCAGCTGGGCTGGCTTTGGGGGCAGCTGTGCTGGCTTTGGGGGCAGCTGGGGTGGCTTTGGGATGGCTTTGGGGGGAGCTGGGATGGCTTTGGGGGTTGTGCCTCTGGCTGTCAGAGCAAGGTGCTGGTGAGAGCAGAGCCTTGGGCTTTTGTCCCCTGGCTGTGGCACTGTCACTGGTGTCCTGGGCCATTTCTGGAGCTGTGGGAGGGTCACAGCCCTACAAAGATGTGCCTTGGCAATTTGTCCCCAGGCTGTGGGACTGTCCCTGGTGTCCTGGGCCATTTCTGGAGCCCTGTGAGTGTCACAGCCCTACAGAGATGTGCCTTGGCAATTTGTCCCCTGGCTGTGGGACTGTCCCTGATGTCCTGTGGCACTTTCTGGAGCTCTGTGAGTGTCACAGCCCTACAGAGATGTGCCTTGGCAATTTGTCCCCAGGCTGTGGGACTGTCTTTGATTCCTTGGGGCACTTTCTGGAGCTCTGTGAGTGTCACAGCCCTACAAAAATGTGCCTTGGGCCCTTGTCCCCAGGCTGTGAGACTGTCCCTGATGTCCTGGGGCATTTTCTGGAGCAGTGTGAGGATCACAGCCCTACAGAGATGTGCCTTAGGCCTTTGTCCCCTGGCTGTGGGACTGTCACTACAAAGATGTGCCCTCAGCCTTTGTCCCCAGGCTGTGGGACTGTCCCTGGTGTCCCGTGCCACTTTTTGGAGCCCTTTGGGGGTCACAGCCCCACAGAAATGTGCTCCTGGTGCTGCCCCCGGCTTTGGGACTCCTGGTTATGTAACTGTGCCCTTCCCCCTGGCATTCACTTGGTTGCCATGGAGCTGTTAAATAATTCAAGCAGGTGACTCCTTGGGAAAGGCAAACCCTCAGAAGGAACGATTTCCCTCGGGCTGCTGCCACCTTCCTGCTTTTAACCCCTCTCCCCTGGCGGCAGGAGGAAGATGAACCTGAAATCGGAGCGCCGGGGGATCCACGTGGATCAGTCGGAGCTGCTGTGCAAGAAGGGCTGTGGTTACTATGGCAATCCTGCCTGGCAGGGCTTCTGCTCCAAGTGCTGGAGGGAGGAGTACCACAAGGCCAGGCAGAAGCAGATCCAGGAGGATTGGGAGCTGGCAGAGAGGTAAAGAACCTTTCTTCCTTCAGGGGGGCTCCAACAAATCCTGGTCCTGTTTGCTGTTTGCTCAGATTCATCACAGCTTCCCCAATTTGACCTTTTCAGCAGGAATTCAAACTTTCCTTTTGGGGCAAAGATGGGTATTTGTGACATTCTGGTACAAGGTGGATATTTGTGACATTCTGGTACAAGATGGGTATTTATTAGTATAAGATGGATATTTATGACATTATGGTACAAGATGGATATTTATTAGTATAACATGGGTATTTGTGGCATTCTGGTATAAGATGGATATTTATTAGTATAAGATGGATATTTGTGACATTCTAGTATAACATGGATATTTATGACATTCTGATATAAGAGGTTTGAAAATAAGTTCTGGGAAGGAACAAATGTAACCAGAGCCCAACCTCGAAATGAGTACTTTGACCTAATTTGCATATGCAAATCTGTGATTCTGTCTAGAAGGGTTAAAGGGACAGTTTTGATTAAAATACCCACTGGAGATGGCAATTATTTTCTTGGGTATAGGCAGCACCATGGTTTTACATTCCAGCTGCTGGTTAAAAACTGGGTTTAGTCTTATCTGTGGTGATTCTTTTAAACTGCAGCCTTAAGCCCCAGAACATCAAAGCTTTAGCTTTGCTAATTTAGGTAATTGTCTAATCACTCATTTTCTGCCAACCAATCAAGTTTTCCTCGTGTGATAAATGCTTGACCCTGAAAATGGAAGATGTGTTTTCAGAGGTTGTGTTATTGTTTTCCTCTGCCATAAATGTCTTAAACAAGAAGTTAATAAAATGAAGTTAATAAAAACTTCATTATTGGGGCAGATAGTTATGCTGCCAGTCTGGGATCATCTCTAAGACAAAGTGGCGTATTTAAGGAATTATTCAATGAATAGCTGGGCTGCTAAAGGCACAGATAAGCTGTGATTGTTCCTTGCAGTGAGCAGGCAGGCTTGTCAGCACTGCTGAGATACAATTCCTGCCTCCAGAGATTGCAGATCCCAGACTATTTATGGTCCATCCTGAGCTGGAGGGATGTTTAAAGACAATTGCTCAGCCTCCAGCATTTGAAGGGTGATAAAATGTAACTTGTTTGAATCCTCCTGCAAAGGAGGAGAAAAGGTTGCAGGATTGATGAGTTTGCTCTACTTCAGATTAACAACTTGGTCTTTCAAACTTTGCCTCATCCATTCAAGCAGATATTTATTACCAAAGGCAGATTATGACAACAATGATCTATTTCCCAAAACATTCCTGGAACTGGGACAGGGTGTTTTGTAGGGTGGGGAAGGGCCTGTCTGAGGTAACAGGTTGGGGAAGGCAGTGAATGTGCTGCTGGGAATCCTCCCCTGTGCCTCCAGAGAATTCAGAGTGTCTGAATTGTGAGCTCTGGACCTCAGTTCTCTCCCTTTTTGGCCTCACTGCTTAACCCTGAGCCTTCCCTCACTTTTAGCACTGCAGCATGGAAAGGGCTGTCCTGTAGGGAAGGGAGGTGGGCAGAGGGAAGAATTAACATGTCCAATGAGTAATTAGTGATTGCACAGGAAATCAGCTCTGTTTCTCAGCCCCTAAATCACACCTGTGTTTTTCTGACCCCAGGCTCCAGCGTGAGGAGGAGGAGGCCTATGCCAGCAGCCAGAGCACACAAGGGGCACAGTCCCTGACCTTCTCAAAGTTTGAGGAGAAGAAAACCAATGAGAAAACAAGAAAGGTCACTACTGTGAAGAAGTTCTTCACTGCTTCCTCCAGAGCAGGAGCTAAGAAGGGTAACTCTGCTTTGCTTCTCATGCTTCTGTGCATTTTAAAATGAAAAGTTTTTGGCAGATGTGTTGCTCTAAAAGGCAGATTAATGTTCTGTGCTTTGACTTTCAAAAGTTGGAGTAGGGATGCTTCTGGAGAGGGATTGTTACTGAAAATAGAGAAATGTGAGTGATGCCAAGCAGTCTGTCAAATGGAGCAGTGCAGTGCTAAAGCTGTGTTTGTGTGTGATCATACAGGAGTCCTCCCACCAAACAGCACAAAAGTGCTCCTGGTGGTGGCACTGCACTGCTGAGGGCAGTTCCCCCTTCCTCTGGCCCATCCCAGTGACATCCCTGAGTCAGCCACGGTGTCACACCAGGACTGAGGGCTGGGAGGGGAATTCCTCCTGCAGGGAGCAGCAGGGAAGGTGCTGCTGGCTGCCAGTCACCTCCACAAGCTGCTGTGTGAGTGTGACAGGAACCCTGAGAGAAAACATCAGCTGGTGCTGCCAGAGTGCCTCACTGTGACAGGAAAAAATGAGCTGTGTGAGCTTGAGCTGCACAGAAATGTGAGGCTGGCAGTGTTTGTGTGGGCTGGCAGTATCAGGTTTGTGGCTGGGTGTTTGTTCTGCAGAATGTGTTACAAGCAGGGATGATGAATGGCACTGCTGGCTCTGCATAGCAATGGCTCTCACAGCCTGTTGGGAAATGCTGGGCTGTGGAGGAGGAATTCCAGAAGGAAAAGCAGCATTAATCTGTGCTAACCTTAGAGACAATGCGTTTGCTTCATTTGAAATTCAGCATTTTTCTGATTTGAGTTGTGCTGGTGCATGGCAGCAGCTGGCTGCATGAGGCATTCATTCACCTGTGTTAAACCTTTTTTTGTTTTGTTTGTTTTTAATGTTCATCCTTCTAATGTTCATCCTTCCATCTTTTCTTTTTTTAATCCCTTTAATCCCACCTGTCCTGCCACTCTCCTGCTCTTGGTGCCCTGCTTTGCTTTGGCCTTTTTATTTCAGCAGCTCAAGAGAAAACCCCTAAGCAAGGACAGCTGGGGAGGGAGAGAAATGCTGATAACATTCTCAGGGATTTGAAGGAGATTTTTACTCCCTCCTGGGAACTGGCTTCCCCTTCTGAAGGTAATGCAGCACAGCCTGGGCAAGCTGTCTGCCTGGTTTTAGTAAGCTTGGCTCTTAGTTGGGCTTTGCTAAACACAAACTAGGGTTGTGCCAGTTGTACCTCGTGCTCTTCAACATGAAGATGGCAAAAAAACCAAGTCCAGCATCCTGAGGTGGTGTTGAATCTCAAAACCAATCCTTTGCTTTTTAGTAGGGAGGCATAGGAGTGAAGCTGAAGCTTCTTTGAGCTCCACCTGAGGATTAGGATCAAAAAAAAAAGAAGAATTTTATAAGAATTAGCTGGATCTTATGTTGCTTTGTGTTTTTATTAAAAAAAAAAGGAATTCCAGGTTGCTGTTACAAATCTGATTATTGTGAGTTGAAACTACTGGAGTTGGCACTTCCAGAACTTTGGCATTCCCAAAACATCTCCAGATGTTTGCAGTACAAACCAAGCAGAGAATTTCCCATCAGGAGGAGACACTGGTTTCATTTAAACCAAAAGGACACCAAACCCCTTGATGCCAAAACAGCTTTAAGAGCCCATCCTCCATTATTTGTTTGCACTCCTGACTTGTCCTGCTGGCTAAAGAAATGTGCAGATGTTCCTTAAATGGCAGGGGGTGATGAAGGGCTGCGTGTGACAGAGCTGGTGACAAACCCTGTGTCACCTCCCAGCTTGGCCTGGGCTCCATGGCACAACCATAGTGAATCCCTGGAGTGCTCCTGTTCTGCTGTGACAAGTGGCTTTCCTGTAGAAAGAGTTAAATATTAATTATCTTTATTCTTTGTGAAGCTGATCCTTCCTTAACCCTTCCCATGCTCACTCCTGGCATTTTGGGCTTTTTTCCTCTGCTTGGGTCTCTTTAACTTGTTGGAATTTCTTGGCTGCAATCAGCTTCTGTTTAGTTGGACTGAATTCTCTGGGAGCACAGGACAAACCTGAGGGTGTTTAGTTGCTGGAAGTTCATTTTTTTCCTGCAGCCCTTGGTAATCACTACAGATGAATTTTCCTTAAATCAGGATTTCAGCTCAGAGATTGGTGAAGCTGCAACTACAAGTAATTCTTGGTGCAACTCATTAAAAGACCGTTCATTCCAATTAACATTCACTTTTTAATACTTCATATTAATCTGCCTCTGTTGACTACATCTCTCCAGTAACTAAACAACAATCTAGTTTGAATTGTGACTGAAAAAATAATATTCACATTCCTCAAGGTCAAATAGTAAAATGAGGCTCATTATTTTGATAAAAGAGTGAATTCATTGTTGAAGGAAGTAAATAAACCTTCAGCTGTACTGTGAAAGGAGATCAGTGATGAATCATGGAAGAAATACCTGATAATTCTGCCCTTTTCTTTGTTTATTATTTCCAAATAAGCTTTCTGCTTCTCTAATGTTAAATGTGACAGATTTAATTAATGGCCACCCTTCAGCTGGAATCCTGTGTGGGATTTGGGATTCATGCAGTGAATTTTAGGTGTAAAGGCAATGGAAGGAAATCCCCTCTGGAAGAGTGTCCCTGAGTGACCAGAAAGGAGCTGGGTTTGCACTCTCTATCTCAATTGCTGCAGTTGGAATTTAAATATTTGCAAAACCTTCTCTGTTCTGGGCACTGAAGTACCAGAGGTGCTCTGATGGTGCCTGGCCAAGTTTTTCCCTGTGCTGAAGTTTGGAGCTTTGCTCAGAGGGGCAGAGTTTGGTACTCACTGGATGACACAATTTGGATTTTCTGTAGTGCTGAATCTCTTCAAAAACAAATAACAACCAAAAAAACCCCACTAAGCTCCCTCAAATCCAAATTAAACCAACTTAAACATAATAATCCCATTTCTTTCTCTTCCCTTGGAGTTCTGCATGCTTGTTGACAGCAGGATTTCTGTGCATGAGAAGTGTTTGCAGGTTGAAAGCCGTGTTTGTCTCATGCTGACCATGAATATTTTCATGTTTTCTGTCTCTCTGCTGCTTGCCTCTCACCACGTTCATTTCCACCACCTCTATTCAATCCCTCCATTCCCAGCAGCGTTGGCTGGCAAGCTGAAAGGTGGGTGAAGGTATTGCAGCAGCACAATTCACTTGGAAACTTGGAAAATCAGATGTTTTTGTGGGAAAAACCCCCTGTGGATGCAGCTCTGTGTGTGTTCCTGGAGCAGAGCTGCCCTGAGCTGCCTGGGGGCCAGGGAGAGTGGGAAAACCACCCCATTATCTTGAGGAATCTGCAGAATCTCTTAAATGGAGATGTCTGACCTGGGAGTGACTGTAAAATCCAAAAGCAGCCCTGTGTTGTAGTCATTTCTAATATAAAAAAGCCATTAGTGTGAATGGGGGTGTGAATCCAAATGTTCCACTTCAGTGGGACACTCACTTTTCCTGGAGTTGTGTTTAATAATTATTGCTGTGTTTAATGGTGTCCAGCATTTCCCTGGGCAAAGCTTGAGAAATAAATGACCAATTGTCTGCACAGCTGAAAAAAAAACCCCAAAAAACCTGCTAGAAATGATAAAACCTTTGTGAAATTGCCCATCAGTGTGAAAACCCTGATCTGCTGTGCCCTGAATTTTGGCAGCAGAGATCCAGGAGGCCAAGGCTCCCAGCCCTTCCATCCACAGGCAGGCCAGCATCGAGACAGACAGAGTGTCCAAGGAGTTCATAGAATTCATCAGGACCTACCAGAAGCCTGGCCAGGACATCTACAAACAATGCAAACTCTTCTTGGACACCATGAGTCATAAAAGGGTGAGCTCTGAGTGCCTCTTGTCTCAATAAAAATGGGGAAATTGGGGGGAGAGGGAGGAAATGCTGCACTTCTCTCCCAGCAGTTTGGATTTTCAGGAGCCTTCAGATGATTGGGTTAATCAAATTAAGATCTGGGGAACTTTTTTATGGTAGTGTGGGGCTAAAGGATCCTTCTAACCCCAGAGCATCCCAGATAAATTAGTCCTGACTAAATAAATCCCACATGAATGAGTCTGTTCAGCAATATTCTACATTAATGTGACCTGTGGAAATTATGTAAGATATCACCTGGTGAGATTTTAGATATCACAGAGTGGTTTGGGTTGGAAGGGAATTAAAGATCATCAGTTTCCATGAGCAGGGACACCTTCCTCAATCCCAGGTTACTCCAAAGCCCGTCCAGCCTGGCCTTGGACACTTCCAGGGATGAGACAACCCTAAAAGCTTCTAAAGATAATTCAGCATCAACTCACCCCTCTCCTTTTACTGGGGAAGGGGAATTTGGCTGTGCTGCTGTTTTGAAATATGAAATAAGTGTTACATCTTCATTCTCCACTTTAAAAAAATCAATGTTCTTGAAATATTAATCAGTCTGTGGTGCCACCTATGGTTGGAATGAGTCAGAATTCAGCACAACTTCTTTTCCCCCCTTTCTTCTCCCTTTTCTCTTCAGTTCCTCAAATTATCTCCTCACAAGTTCTCGTGGAATCTTATATTCCCTCTGCTTTGAGATCTTCTTGAACTTCTATTCCTTTTCTTTTATATCTGTTCATTCTGAGCACAGAGTTTGTGAGAACAGCCTGGGTTTATTTTTGGCTTCAAGCACTGAAGGTGTTCTCATTTCCTTCAGCCTTCTCAAAACATGGGATTTTTAACTGCACATAAACCAGGCCTAAAACCCAGTCTCAGTTTTTGGAAAATGTTCAGTTTTTGGCCTTAGAGAATTCAGAAATCAAATTCTCCCCACACTTTTTTTAATGTATGCTTTCATTTAATGATGAAAATTGCCTTAATTAAGTTAATTTTAAACCTCTGTTATGTTCTTCAGAAGCTCAATTAGCAAAAGCCAGTGTTGTTTTACTGTGAATATATTTCACAGTGACTTTACAATCAGAAATGTAGAGATATTCCTTCAAATAACTGGTGTTCCTGGGGGTTTTATAGACTATAAATTGTCTTTTAAAAAATCAGAGGTTAAATAGGGACAAATCTTTTGCTTAGTCTGAGTTATTCTGTCCTGAGTGCTCCTCAGGGGAAAAAGCCATTATTGCACCTGTGCTAATATCCATTTATCCAGCAAATAAACACAAACCTTTCACTCATTAAAGAGCCAGTGTTGGCTTCTCCTATTTTTCAATAAAACTGAGCCACTATAAACACCTCTGCTGACACCTCTACATTCTCAGACTGTTACTGCAGCTGGACACAAAGCACAGCACGAGGAGTTGCTGCCAGCTCTTCACACTCAGCCCTTGTTCTCCTGCAGGATTTAACCATTGAGGAGCAATCTGAGTGTGCCCAGGACTTCTACCAAAATGTGGCAGACAGGCTGCAGACACGTTGGAAAGGTACCAAGTTCTCCTTTTTTCATCTTCCTCTTCCAAAAGCAGTGATGGAAAACCAAAGCCTCTTGAATTTCCAGTTAAAGCAAAGCATTCCCAGCTTTCAGAAATGCTGGGAACAAGTTCTGCTACCAGAGTTAGAATTGTTCCTTCTATGAAGTTTTGCTGCTTGAATATTTGTTTTTACAGCTTTCTTTTAAACTCTCAGTGGAGTTCTACCCATTTTATTTTTACTTCCCATTGTATCCATTTATGAACTCAGGTTGGCTTAAATGAGTAATATTAATTTGGGATTAAAGAGCCCTGGAATATTTCATTTAATTTGTGGGATTTTGCCCCTTTCAGTGCCCCCTGAAAAAGTGGAGAAGGCAATGGATGAGGTTGAGAAATACATCATGACTCGACAGTATAAATATGTTTTTTGCCCTGAGACAACTGATGATGAGAAGAAAGACCTTGCTGTCCAAAAAAGGATCAGGTAAGGCTTGAAGGGAAAAATAATTGAGTAATCCCTAATTCTGTAAATGAGTTCTGAGTCAACCATGCTAAAACCCTTGTGCTGTGCACAGAAAAATGGCTTGTTAAGGGTTCAAACCATTTTATTTAAAATGCAGAAAGAATTAATAGGTGGGATAATGACAACCACTACCCTGGGAAAATTTGCTTTTGTTAAATTACAGCCAATTTTTTTTATTATTATTATTAAAAGGAAATACTTTCTCAGAAAATAAATTACATCAGTGGAATAAGATGGTTTCTGGCTGAAATAATGTCTCATTGGCACAAAGCACTCCTTGTGGCCTGGGTTCAGGGAGCAGCTGGTTGCAGACACCTGGATGTCACTGGCACTGAGCAGTTTAACCCTTTTATTTCTCCTGTCCCAGGGCCCTGCACTGGGTGACTCCCCAGATGCTCTGTGTTCCTGTCAGTGAGGAAATCCCAGAAGTCTCTGACATGGTTGTGAAGGCAATTACAGGTTTGTGAGTGATGAATTCTACATTTACAGCTTTAAATTCCATCTCTTTTGCTTACTGAGATTATTTTTGCTGTCATCACAAGGGGAGGGGGAGTCCAAGCTGTTAAATGTGCAGGAGTCTTTGTGGGTTTGGAATTTCTGATTTTCCACACTGAAGTGTTTAGGCTTAGCTGATCTACTTGAAACCCTTCCCCAAAGACAGAAACAATACAATATCAACATTACCCAGCAAATCCTGCTTATCCTGTGCCTGATTAATACAATTAAGATTTTTTTCCATTTTTCCCCTCACAGATATCGCTGAGCAGGGATGATTTCCCACACTCTGAAGAGTTTAGGCTTAGCTGATCTGAAACACTTCTTAGCTGAGAGTGAAACCCTTCCCCAAAGACAGAAACAATACAATATCAATATTACCCAGCAAATCCTGCTTATCCAGTGCCTGATCAATACAACTGGGATGATTTTTTCCTATTTTTCCCCTCACAGATATCATTGATGGGATGATTTCCCACACTCTGAAGAGTTTAGGCTTAGCTGATCTACTTGAAACCCTTCCCCAAAGATAGAAACAATGCAATATCAATATTACCCAGCAAATCCTGCTTATCTAGTGCCTGATCAATACTGTTGGGATGACTTTTTTCCATTTTTCCCCTCACAGATATCACTGAGCAGGGATGATTTCCCACACTCTGAAGAGTTTAGGCTTAGCTGATCTGAAACACTTCTTAGCTGAGAGTGAAATACTTCCCCAAAGATAGAAACAATGCAATCTCAACATCACCCAGCAAATCCTGCCTATCCTGTGCCTGATTAATACAATTAGGATGATTTTTTTCCATTTTTCCCTCACAGATGTCACTGAGCAGGGATGATTTTCCACACTCTGAAGAGTTTAGGCTTAGCTGATCTGAAACACTTCTTAGCTGAGAGCGAAACCCTTCCCCACAGAAAGAAAGGCTGCAATATCAACATTACTCAGCAAATTCTGCCTATCCAATGCCTGATCAAAACAATTGGGATTATTTTTTTCCATTTTTCCCCTCACAGATATAACTGATGGGATGATTTCCCACACTCTGAAGAGTTTAGGCTTAGCTGAGCTACTTGAAACCCTTCCCCACAGACAGAAATGCTGCAATATCAACATTACCCAGCAAATTCTGCTTATCCAATGCCTGATCAATACAATTGGGATGATTTTTTTCCCCTCACAGATATCATTGAGATGGACTCCAAGCGTGTCCCCAGGGATAAACTGGCCTGCATCACCAAATGCAGCAAGCACATCTTCAATGCCATCAAAATCACCAAGAATGAGCCAGCCTCTGCTGATGATTTCCTGCCCACCCTGATTTACATCGTGCTGAAGGGGAACCCCCCACGGCTGCAGTCCAACATCCAGTACATCACTCGCTTCTGCAACCCCAGCAGGCTGATGACAGGGGAGGATGGATATTATTTCACCAACCTGGTGAGAGCAGCAGGAAGGGGGGGCTTGGACAGCAAGGTTTGGCTTTTATCTGGAGGTAGGAACTGCCAGCAGAGGGAAATATAAATTCAAATTAATCTGCAAACAGTGGTTGAGGTTACTCAGAGCACAGCCAGTTTTATCCCCTCTCTTTTCCATCTCTGCTGTCCAAACCAGAGCTTTGTTTTTTTATTATTTTATAACTTTAAACCTTTGGTTTGCAAAGTCTGATGCTAAAACTTGGGTGCATTTTTATCCTTCAAGATCAGGACTTCCTCAAACCCTGAGTTTGGGCTGTGCAGAAGTTCCAGATGCAAAGTCCCCTCTTTGAACCCAGGAGAGTTTCTTGAAGGCACTGCAGGATTAGGCCGTTCATGTGTGGAGATAAACAGGTTTTTTACAGCTTCTCCAAGAGGCATTTTTTCTTGGTGTGCTCTGCATTTTATCATGAAGAATCCTGGAGGGAAATTACAGAGTTGGATGAAACACTTGGGATGGTAAAAGTTCATTTCAGTGGGAACAGAACATCCACCAAGTGAGCTGGGCTTTGACATTCCTTCCTTCAGGAAATTCATTCATTAATAAATAAATCTGCACAGCAGCTCTGTGCTGATCAGATAATTAAATAGTATAAAATTAAATAAATATAATTCTAGAAATACCCCAGAAATACCCCAGAAATACCCCAGAAATACCCCAGAAATACCCCAGAAATACCCCAGAAATACCCCAGAAATACCCC
>JBBMKD010000063.1:5208407-5230459 GCA_037834095.1 Argya squamiceps | reverse complement strand
CGGGGGGATGCGGACACCGTGAGGCCGCTCCGGGGCTGGGGGGAGCACCGGGAGGGTCCCCGGGGAGCCTCGGGCCGCGCCATCGCTGCGCTGCCCCGCGTCCCGCTCGGGTTCGGGGTGGTTCGGCTCCGCTGCGGGGTTGAAGGTTTGGTTTATTTTTATTGTTTACATAGCAGAATTGTTTTGGGAAAAGGTCGTCAGCTTGAAGTTTGTGTGCGTGGCGTCGTAGCAGGAAAAAAAAAAAAGAAAGAAAAGAAAAAAACAGTGAAAAATAAGAATTTCTGTAGCACTAAAAATAGTTGTGTTCCAAAAGAGCCTCTGAACAGTGATTGCTGCCTCGGGCTTTGTTTTTGGGGTCTTTTTCCCTCTAATTTTCTATACACCCATATTTCATCCTATTTCACCTTTTTTTGGGGGGGTTTAACTTGATTAATAATCTCATGATGGTTTTAATAATAAAATTCTTGGTGCATCATGCCTAGAACATGGCTGCTCTATCCCTGCCGGTACATCCAAACCGTGCATCGGAACCACCCTGAAAAAAAAAATATATATATATATATTACAGCACAGCTGGGGTTTTTTTCCCCCTTTCCCCTTTGTTTGCTCTTTAAGGGTTTGTCTTTGGGGAAATGTATTGCCAGGATTAGCTCTGGAGGCGGAATTATCCGGGTAGACAAACCTGGAGCGTAGATAAGGATTCATGAAGGTTTGCTCTCCGCATCCTCGCTCAACTTCCCCCAAGTTTGGCCGCGGTGGGGAAGAAAACCTGGGCCTGGCCGTTGTGGTAAATGTTGTGGTAAATGATTATTGCGGGTTTTTTTCTGAGGGCTGAGTTACAGGAAATTCTCCCCGGCGGAGCTTTGTGCCCGGGGCAGGACACAGCGGTTCGGGTTTCAGCGGGGGAGTTTGTGTGGCTCCCTTTGCCCGGCTCCGCGGGGATAAAGCAGCCGTGGCTGTGCTCCAGCTCCTGCCCCGCAGGTGTGCGCGGCACACAGAGAACTTCTGTGGCTGCCCCGGCGCAGATAATGCTGAATTGTGGCTGCAAAGCTCTCCCCGGGCCCGGCCGTCACAGAGGATTAGGCTTTGTTACCTGCCGTGATTCCAGGAGTGGCTCCGATGGAATGTGATTCTTCTTTTCCACATGAAAGACAAGGGCTGGAAAGGCCACCTGGTAAAAACAAAATAGTCCCTGTGCTCTGAGGGTGCCGGGCGGAGGGCAGGGGACAGACAGGGCTGGGTGTCTGTCCTCTGTGAGCTGGGGACAGCAGGGACAGGCCTGGCACAGCCAGCACCCCTCCTGAGCACCCCCTGAGCTGATCCTGCTCATCTGGCCGCTGGGATAATCTTCTTTTTAATTAAATAACACCACAGGGTTTATAGAAATGAAGCTGTTTTATCAACTGAGCCCTAAATTGTTAATGAAACCCGCTGGTGTCAGAGTTTGCTTTTCCCAAACCTCCCCTTGCCCAAAGCACGGCTGGGTGGGAATTCATTTTCTTTCCCAGTCTGCCCTGACCTGTGGATGAGGCTGTTCCCAGGGCTCAGAGCTCCCAGGTTTTGTTTTGGGTGAAAACTCCTGTGTGTCCTGGCATTTGGGGGTTGTTAATCTGTGAAATGGAGAGTGAACTCGGGGCTGAGCAAGTCGAGGTCCTGTTCCCTTTGAGCACAGAGACATGATAATATTCCAGCCAGAACTTTGATATCTCAGCTGTTCAGCTCCCTCATTTCTTTTGGTTTTGCTGCTGTTTCTATTTCCATCAGTGGCCACGGGCTGTTTTGCTGCTTCCCCCCCTCCTTTCCCCACCCAAACCCTGAATTTGCCATTCCCCAAAGCTGCCGTTCCCTCAGCCTGTCAGTCATTTTTCTGCTTGTGATTCAAGCTGTGTATCTGTCTGCATCCCTGTCTCCTCACACTTCTCCTTACAGACTGAAGAGCCTTTTCCTGGCATTTCTCTGCCCTTTCACTGCTGAATTGGGTCCCACATTCCTTAATGAGTGGCTTTAATGAAGTCAACAATTAACCTTGAACCGGTCACTCAACCAGTTTCTGATTACTGAGCAGTTACTGATGAGAATTTTCACACTTCTTGGTTAAAGCCATCCTGTATTTTTGGCTGCTGTCAGTTCAGTGTACACAGAATTTGATTTCTCCTGGATCTTTAAAGATGATGGAATAATTTTACTTTGAATTTTACTTTTGAAATGGAATAATTTTACTTATCCTTTCCTCTCCCAGCTTCTCATGCTGAGCAACAGTAACCAGAATAGCATTTTTAATTCAAATTCAAAGCCGTTCATCTATTATTGTGTGTTTTATTGCAGCCTGGGTGATTTGGGTTATGGTAACTCACGTTGGAAGTCATGACTTGGAAAAGCTGGAAGGTTTAAAAATGCCCAAGAGCTCTTTTAGAGGGAAGTGGAGTCATTCCCATGGCACAGGCTCTTGGCAGACAGAGGTGCCTGCTCCAGGTTTGGCACCAAAATGTCTGAGTTTCAACCAGAGGTTGAGTTCATTTTAATTTTACAGCTGAGCATGTTTTAAATTACATTTTTCACTTCTAACAAAAGTCAGAATTCAGGGTTCATTGAACCAGGGAAAAAAAAGCTTCCTCACTCTATTTCTCTTTCCTTACTTTTAACTTTCCTTCCCTTTTCTCATCCATCATTTTTAACAACTCAGAGCATATAAAAAACACTTGAAGCTTGTTTGGATTTGTCTGTTTCTGCACGAATTTTTCTTCCTGTGGGAAATGGAAATCAGCTTTTCTGTCCCCAGAGCATCAGCTGGCACAAAGTTCAGGTGCTTGTGGTGAATCCAGCAGACTTTTTGAGCAACACGAGTCTGCTGGGAGGGGCTGTCACACACAGATTGAGTCATGTTTGTTTTCCTTTTCATTTTTTACATCATCGACCTTTCATGTAAAGTTTTCTGTCTTTATTGAGGGTTGAAGTCAGGAATTTGGGTGTTTGAAATTCAGTCTCAATTTGATCTTTAAGTTTTTTTGTCACTCACTCCCTTCCCTTCCTTGGCTTTGTTTCATGGGCAGACTGAACTGTTTGCTGTTCATGCCCCTCTTGGGGATGTGGAAATGATTAATTAAGCTTTGAAAAGTGTTTTGAGAGGTGAAAAGAAACATTTCATGTGAGTATGAACCATTTACTTCTTTCTATTCGTGCGAGTCCCTGTTTTTTGTTCACATTCTGCATCCTGGTCCTTTATCAGGACACCAGGAGGAAGGAATTCCACATTTCCAGGTGCTGTTCTCCTCCTGCCCTGTGCAGCGTCCTCCCTGCATATGCAAAGCCACTTTCAGCTTCCAGGCTGCAGGAAAATGTGGATTTTTTTATCAGCAAACATATTTGTGAATAAAATAGCTCAAGCAAACTGATAAGGCTGGAGCCAGTTCCCCTTATCTGGAGCAGATGTGTTTGTGCACATCTGCCTGCTGATCCTGGGCTTGTGTTTGGTTGGATTCAAGGACCCAAGGTGATGTTTTTAGTGAAGTTTCCTCCTCCACACACCCTGATTCCCTCCCTCCCTCTGTGCTGGGGAGAAATCTGCTGGCATTTCCTAAGGAGGTTGTTGATTTGGGTTTATTTTGGTTTATTTTGTCCGTGCTGGAGGAGGGGAGGAGGCTCAGCTGGACCTGGGGGGTCCCTCCAGGATGGATTCCTCCTCCCTGCCTGCCCTGCTGCTGCTGGGGAAGGCTTTAGGCTGTGCAGTTCCATCCCACCCTTCCTAAAAAGATGATCTGAAGCTGCTGCAGATCCCAACACCTCTGTTTCCCCCAGGTATCAGGATGGTAAAGTTACTCTTCTTTACCCTTGAACCTCACCAGGTTGTCCCAGAGCCCTGTCCTGGTCCCTGCCCACAGAGCTTGGTGTCACTTGACCCCATGTCCCTGTCACCCCCAGGGGTGTTGGACAGCACCAGCCCCATCACCAGCCCCAGGTCACACAACTCCCATTTTTATTCTGCTTTATTCTCACTCTTAGACATTAAATTTGAAGAGGAAAAAGATGATTTTGGTACCTGATGCTGTTTGTTGCTGTTGAAGGAGAGGCAGGTGAACACCACTGCTTTGTTGGCATTTATTTATGCTGCTGCTTTCCCGTGGTTTGCTTGATTTGTGTTTGTAAACATTCCTCTGGCACACAACATCATTTCATTCAAAGTGGTTAACCCTGAGCTGACCCATTTCCAACCCCTTTGCACTCCTGGTAGTGGGGCACCTTTGAAAATATTTATTTTTTTGAGCTGCACAGCTCAATTTCAACACTGTTCTGTGCTAGGAGGTATTGAGAATTGAAAAACTTGTGAGATCCTAAAGGAGAAGTGCTGCTCCTGCCCTTCTCCACCCAATTTTCCTCCTTAGGGTATTTCAGTGGTGGTTTTACATTTAAACCCCTCCTCTAGAGTGATTGCCTTACCTGCACAGCAAGGAGGGGAAATATCTGTGAGGAAATTCCATCATTTCTAGTGGCAGGGTGGTAGTTGATATTATTGACAAAAATGTCAAACTACTTTGATCTCTTTAAAATTCATATTTGGTTTGGTTTTTTTTCACTTGGGTAACTGCAATTTTGCTTTCAATACCTGCTTTACTACAGCATATGGGATTTTTATTGTTCTTAGGAATTCAGCTCCTTTGATATTAAGCCTCAAAATGGGAATTTAATACTTCAGCTGTGACTCATTGCATTGACTTTTTGGTCTTTGCAATAGGCTTCAGGATTTTCCTTGTTTGTAATTTAGCCTTGAAAAACTCATCAGTCTGATTTCAGCAGCTTCCTTTTCCACACTCTTTCACACACAAATAAAGAGGAATTCACAATGTTACTCCTTTGAGGTTGCTGTCAGGAGCTGCTCTGGAGGAAAACTCCCCCAAATTGTAGAATATTTTCTTGCTTTTTTTAGTTGGCTGCTCAATTCCGTGTTGCTCTGGCACCCTGACAGATTAAACTGTTGTATTTCCACCTTTTACCATTTTAATCTTTTTTTCCCCTGCCTGGGTTTGTCGATGCTGATTTAAGAGCTCAACATCTCCAGGGTTTCCTGGCGAGTTCCAGCTCCTGCTGAACATCCCTCACTGCCCAGCAATTACCTTGGAGCTGCTGGCCAATGTTCCAGGCTGGCAGTTTTCATTCTTGAGCTCCTTGTTTAGTCTGACTGGGGAGGTTTTTATTGCACCGAGGATTAAAAGGCTTTGCTGGAGCGGAGAGAGGCAGCGGCAGTCATTAGAGCCACTCACTAAATTATTTATTTGGCTTAAAAGTGAAATCTGATCTTTGCTTGCCTGACCTGCCAGGAGGTAAAAGCATTGTTTTGTTTCTTGTTTTGGTTTGGTTTGTTTTTGGGTTTTTTTTTAGCTCTGGGAAGGAGAAATTAAAGTTTAAATGATAATTTTGGAGTTGTTCATTTACACAGAGGAGGAAGTTGGTTACCAGAGCTGGCAGAAGAATTGGGATGAATTGTGATTCTGAGTTTAAGGGACCCTGAAAATCCATAGACATTTTGATGTAATGCACTGACCTGGATCACAAATTCCATGATAATTAAAGTCATTTAAGTGCTTTGATTAAAAAAATCAGTAATTCTTCAGGCAGCAGCATGGAAACATTCATCCTTCTGCTTTCCACCATTGCTATTTTCACGTCAGCTCCAATACTGAAATCCACAGTTGTTCCCTTTTCCCTCCCAAATGCTCCAAAGGCACATTACTCCTCAGAAATTGCAGCTTATGGCATTTTCTAATTGCTTTCAAAGCCACTGAGTTATGGCAGCATATTAAACAACTGGCACTTAAAAGCTGGTGATCTCTTACATAAAAATATTAGCCTGAATATTTCTGTGTGTAGGATTTTCAGCACATCCCAGATTTTTTTATGGCTGGTTTTAGACCCTGTGGTAAACAAATTCTAATGGAGCTGTTGGAAACCCCTTTAAAAAAAAGGAATGCCAGGCCTGGATGTGCTGTGGGTAACACTCAGCCCTGATTAAAAGCTGCAATAAACTCTGCATCAGTGTTATTTCCTAAAGGAAATTCAGCAGGGGACACTGCCTACAGCTCTGCTTTTGCCTTGAGTTCTGCTCTCCTCCCACCTCCACATGTGTCTCCCGTGTTTCCAGAAGGAATGTTTGGGATTTTGCTTGTGGATGGAGCATTTGGGGTTTTGATCTTTGGGGCTCTTTGGAGGAATTTGCTGCCAGGGACAAGACAGGCAGAGGGTGCAGGAGGGCGGATCATTCCCAGCATGATCCCTGCCAGCCCCAGCTCTGCCTTCCCCTGTCCCTGCTGCCACCTCCCCAGCCCTGCCTGCCTGTGCCACAGCTGCTCTGGGACACACTTCTGGTGAGCTGCTCATTTCTCATCACCTTTCCTTGCCCTCTCTTCCCTCTCCTTTCCCTGCTTCTCACTCTGGGTTTGTAGAGATGTTCTCAGCACCCAATCCTCGCTGAGGAAAACTTGTGGGCTTTGCAGGGTGGATGGAAAGGGGTCGGTGGTGTAAAATAATAAAGCCGGGATGTGATTTTGGGCTCTGGAGAGCTCTGTCTCAGCAGGTTTCAGCCAGCAGGGTGACTGGGGACTCAGCAGGCACAGCCCAAGGTTGTGTTGTTGGCACTGCACCTCTCTGTCTCTTCTCCCTGAGCTGGATTTTGCCCCTCTCTGGGACACTTTTGCAGGTTCTGTCAATATTTCTTCTGTTAACAGGAACTGAAGCATTCCTGCCAGTAAAATCCTGAGTACACACAAGGAAGTTGGGATCCTTGTGGGCTCTGAAAAGGGCTTTGTCTGAGTGCTTGTCCTTTACCCTTTCTTTGTTTTCTCTTAAATCAGTAGATCAGATCCCTCCCTGCCTTGCCCTGTACCTCTCTCATCCTCAGAGCTGCCACTTTTCAGCCCTGCCACACCTGGATTGTAAATGACAACGATGGGAGCCAGGGGGAATCACCCAGACCTGCAGGAGCAGTCCCTGCCTTAATTAAATGTAATCAGATCTCTGTGGATGGTCCCACTTTAACCCTTGCAGCACACAATTCTTTCTGCCTTTCCCTCAGAATTTTGGAGGTCAGCAGCACGTTGCTGGGAGCAGCTCCTGCCTTGGTGGTTTAGTTGGGGTTAAAAGCCTTTTCAGGAGGGTTTTAGGTAAGACAAAGATAAAAGGTTGGCTGGGAGTTCCTCCTTGCAGAGCTTCTGAAGGAGATGTCACAAGGCTGCCCTTTAACACTGGGCTGTTTGCTTTTCCTGGGCATGGAGGTGGGGAAGCTGATGCAATAATTTGGGTCTTTTTGCTCTGCAGATAAAAATTCAGGAGGGGAATCAGACAAAATACTATATTTGGGGCAAAAATTAATGATTTGGAACATTTCCTCATCATGTAAGGTTCTGGCTTTGCCTACAGACAGAACAAAAAGTTCTAGATCCTGCAAGAATTAAATCAAGACCAGGAGTCTTCTAGCCTCCACCTTAATGCAGTTTTTGGGTGTTTCTGCCCATAGGATTCTTGATGCAAAAGCCTAAAATAATGTAGGGCTGCTTCTCAGATCCTGCTTTGAAAATAGAGGCGTTTGGGGTGGGGTAAAGAGGGATCCTGGAGACTCCAGCCTCGTTTTTCAAAGGATGTGGAAAGTTTGGTTTGTAACTTGGTGCATTCAGAGATCACTGGCATTGAAATGGAGCAGTGATACCCTGCCTGGGGAAAGGCAAGAACTGGGTTTATTGTTTGTCAGTGATGCTGGGCTGTGCTGGAAGCTCTCATTCCCTAAACCCTGTTCCCAGCTGGCAGTTGGAAGGCCTGGGAAGGTGATGTGGAGCCTGTTGTGGTGGCTGCTGCATTTCAGGCACACGCTCCATGCTCAGTGAGCAGCACAGCCACGGAGCTGAATCTCAATTTTGTGCAGAGAAATCCCATTTCTCTCTTTTGTCTGACGTGCTCCACCACCCCCCACGTGTAACAGCCAGCCCAGTGACTCTGTTGGAACATTCTTTGCCCTCAGGTGAACAATCAGAATAATGTTCTACATAAACCTGTTGGAGAACCTGAAGGTTTATATCAGCAGCCGCCCTCCGCTCGTGGTCTTTATGATCAGCGTGAGCGCCATGGCCATCGCCTTCCTCACCCTGGGCTACTTCTTCAAGATCAAGGAGATCAAATCACCAGAAATGACAGAGGTACGTGCAAAGATGGTGTTCATTTGAAAAACATGCCTGAAGTTAATTTTTTTTCCCCTCCTAGAGGGCACAGAGCTGTGTGGGGGATTGTGTCCATTTTACTTTCAGAAGGGCTGTTGGGGTGAATGTTTGTTAGTCTTGTTTTGTATCAAGGATGAGGCCAGATCATCTGTCAGGGATCTCCCCTGCTGTGGCTGGGGACTTTTCAGTTTGTTATTTAGGGTCACTCAGCTGGTTTGGGGAACTTTTTCCCTCAGCACTGTGCTGTAAGGAGGGAAACCTCAGCAGAAACTGCTCAGCCCGGAGCGTGGTGAGAGCAGACCAAGTTTCGTTTCTGGCTCAGGGGAGGGAGCTGGGACTGAACCCATCTGACCTGTACAAACAATTTTCCTGCTTCTGGGCCAGCCCTGGTGCTGTTTGTGTTGCTTTGTGAGCCGTGTGATTTTTGTTCAATGCCCTGGAACGGGGCGTGAGCTCCCTCAGGGCCTTGAAATCTCCCCCTTTGTTCGAAGGACTGGAACACTTTCCTGCTGAGGTTTAACGACCTGGACTTCTGTATATCTGAGAATGAGACCTTAAAGCACCTCCTCAACGACACCACCACCCCAGAGAGCACCGTGACCAGCGGGCAGGCCAGGTCTTCCACACAGTCCCCACAGGCCCTGGAGGACTCCGGCCCCATCAACATCTCTGTCACCATCACGCTGACCCTGGACCCCCTGAGGCCCTTTGGGGGATACTCCCGCAATGTCACACACCTCAGCTCCACCATCTTTGGCCACCAGATTGGACTTTCAGGTAGGCAAAGCCAGATCTTTAAAAATTCAGGTTATATTTGGCTTTTAGAGGTTTTTCTCTAAGCTTTCACCGGGGGGGGATTGGCTTCAAATTGAAACTAAGTAGGTTTAGATTAAATATTAGAAGAAAATCTTGATTGTGAGGGTGATGAGTACTCAGAAGCTGTGGGTGCCCCATCCCTGCAAGTGTCCAAGGCCAGGTTAGACAGGGCTTGGAGCAACCTGGGATAGTGGAAAGTGTCCCTGCCCATGGCAGGGGAGTGAAACAAAATACTTTTTAGGGTCCTCTCCAACTCAGATCATTCTATGATTCTAAATATTTCTGTAATTTGAATAACTATGTAATCAAATAAAAATTTACTAGCTTATTATGGGTGAGATAAATGTTCTGCACAAGACACAGATGTATTCCCAGTTTTATTGTGAGTTTATTCCTGTATGGAGCCCTTCACTTGTTTGTTAGAAGAACTTTTCCCTGCATTCAGGATGGAAAAGCACCTGCAGGTGTGCCAAGATCAGGCTTGGCAGTTTGAAATGATTAAACCTAATGACAATGGAAGGTCATTTTTAAGCCAGCAAAATTCCAAACAGTGACTCTCTTCAGTTCTGTCTTGATCCATCAAGTCCTCAACTGACATTTCAAATGTGACATAGATGCAGTAGAGAGTATTATGGTGTCTAAAAAATTCTAGTTTATCTAAAATGCAGAAGTGAATCAGCTTTAATATCCCAAACAGCACCAGATAAGATGATTATGGTTTCTGTGGTGTGCAGAGACCAATCTGCTCTCTGGCTGCCTGCCAGGATGTTTTGACAGGGGTTTGTAGAGAATTAATAGAAATTGATAAGAGAACCTCACTGTATTTTAGCTTTCAGCCAGAATTGCATTTTATGGTAATGCTGAAGGTCTTGAACCTGTGGAGAGACATTGCCCATAGCTGCAGCTGTGCATTATTGTATTTTCTGATGTTGTTTTGTTGCTGCTTTGAGAGCTACCAAATGCAAGTTCCATTTGCAGCAGCCTGGGTTTATTTTCAGTCTGAATTTCTCCACGTGGAGTTATCATACATGACTTAATGTGCAGTTCAGTGTTTGCTGACACCTTTTTCTCTACACAAATACCTCCACTTTGAAAAGTGAGCATCAGAAAAAACATGTGGGACAAAGTTCTTAGGAGGGGAAAGGCTTTTCTAATGAAGGTCTGTGAACATACATGAATTTACTTATAAAGAGTTTTTAATTTCTGAAAGCTTAATATGCAATTCAGTATTTTCTGACACCTTTTCCTCTACACAAATACCTCCAGTTTGAAAAGTGAGCATCAGGAAAAATAGATGTGGGACAAAGTTCTTAAGAGAACTTTGGAGAAAGGGGAAAGGCTTTTCTAATAAAGGTCTGTGAACATGCATGAATTCACTTACAAAGAGTTTTTAATTTCTGAAAGCAGCCTGGTGACCCCATTCTGGGGTGGGAGGGATTAGAAGGAGCAGCAGCTGGGGGATTTTGTGGTTTGTTTGGGGTTTAAACTTTTCTTTTTGCTCTCTTTGTTGCCTGCAAAGATCCGGGATGACTCCAAAGGGTGACGCTTCCTCCCTCAATCATCTGTGTGTTCTCCTTATCCCAGAGATTGTTGCTCAGATACTTTTGTCAACCAAAGCCCAGCTCTCCTTGTCTCTTTCTCAAAAGGCAGAGAATCCCACGAGGAGATAAACATCACCTTCACCCTGCCAGCTGCCTGGAATTCCGACGACTGTGTCCTGCACGGCCACTGCGAGCAGGTTGTGTTCACCACCTGCATGACTGTGACTGCAGCCAGCAACGTGTTCCCAGTCACAGTGTAAGTGCAGCTCTCCTCCAGGGGCTGCTCCCTGCCTCCTTCATGCCTCTGAGTTGTTAGATCCTCCTGAAAATTCCTGTTGATGGTGGGAATTACCTCCTTGCACTCCTTCCCCCACGGTAAAACGTTTGTCTCAAAAGCTCTGCTGTCTTTGGGATTTTTTTTGCCTTTCAACTGTGATTTAAACTTCACTGGGAGCAAGAGAATCTGTGGAAATATAAGGAGTTTACCCCATAATTGAGTTTCAGAGATGAGATTTAACACTGAGGTTCTTACCCTCTTCCCTGCTGAGAGATCAGCACAAGGCAAAGGCAGCTTTGCCTTCACCAAAATATCTTCCATTTGTCTTCTCTGGATTCCCTGGTTCCATCCAACCTGGAGAACCCCAGCCTGTGGGAAGCCTTAGGAAAACCAGTATTTTTCCAATTAAGCTGTGGGATGTTGGCTTAGTGCAACAACATGCAGTTAAATTCTAATTTTAGCACAGCAATCATGTGGCTTTGGGGGGTTTTGAACTTCAGCTTTGGGGTTTTGTTGTTGCTTTGGAAGGCCCAAACTAAAACCATGTTTGGAGAAGAGAAGTTATCCTGGTTGGACGTGGAAAATACATTTCAGGGTGCTGATTATTTCTGTTTTATTGCAGTCAGCCACCACATTGTGTTCCTGAAAGCTACAGCAATGCCACTCTGTGGTACAAGATCTTCACCACGGCCAGGGACTCGAACACAAAATATGCCCAGGATTACAACCCCTTTTGGTGTTACAAGGGAGCAATTGGGAAAGTCTACCATGCTCTAAATCCCAAACTAACTGTTATAGTTCCAGATGTAAGTGCTGGGCTGTTCCTCTGCTGTTTTCAGTAAATGCTTAGCTCTGGTTTCATTGAATATGGTTCCTAAAATTGTCATTTTTGCTGTTGGTTTAATGTGTGGTTTCATTGATATGGTTCCTAACATTGTCATTTTTTTTGCTGCTGGTTTATTGTTTGGTGTGAGGGCTGAGAATGCTCCCCCCTAATGGATTTAATGATCTTCATCCACGTGCCTCACAGCTCTTAAAAACCACCATTTACAGTTGGAAATCATTTCACAAAAGTCTCTGCCAATATTTGGAAAATAAATATCCATAACACAGATTCTTTTAACACAAGAAACATTGTGTGCCACAATCAGGAGTCAACTCCATTGCTGTGTGAAGGGGAGGAAAGTGGTTAATGAAGTAATTTCTGGGTTGATCTGGTAATTATTGCTTTAATATCAAATGCTAAGTCAGGGAATGGTTTTAATTTGCTTTTCTGTGTGCAGGATGATCGCTCCCTAATAAACCTGCACCTGATGCACACCAGTTACTTCCTCTTTGTGATGGTGATTACAATGTTCTGCTATGCAGTCATTAAAGGCAGACCAAGCAAACTGAGGCAAAGCAACACAGAATTCTGCTCTGAAAAGGTGAGTGAGGGTGTGCTAACAAAACCTTGACCCTGATAAGGAAACAGAGCAAAGCTCCTGTTGGACAGAGGACAGACAGACTGGTTTTTCTTGTCTCTGGAGATTTAACTGCCTTTCAGAGAGATGTGGGTGTTTCATTGTGGACAGTGCAGGTGGGGCTTATAAAACCCAGTATATAAAAGTGCTTTGGAGATCCTCAAGATGAGATTCCTGGATTATTGCAGCTCAGGAAGTGCTGGGCTGTGACTCTGCTGCCATAATTCTGGTTATGGTTGAACTGTTGAACTGTTTTGTGTGAAGCAATGAATAGGTGGCACTAAATCTTTATTTATTCATTATCTCTTACCACAACAGACTGAAAACTGTGAGTAAAACATGGTATAGAATTCTAAGGGTTCTTCATCAAATCAAGTTAAGTTAAAAACAAAGCTGTTGAAAGAGTCATTGGTCATTAATCAGAATTAAGTCAAAAACAGTAACAAATCTGTTGAAAGAATCATTGTCCAATATTACCGTGGGGACCTGCAGTTTGCCTGAAGGATTAAATATGAATGTATTTAATTAAGAAGTAGGAAGCCAGTGTTGACACCTGCTGATCTTAATGATATTTTGTATTTTGAGCCAGTTTGGGTGATTTCTGTGGGTTGGGGTTTTTTTGGTGTTTTTTTGGGGGGTGGTTTTTTTTGGGGGGTGGTTTGGGACTTTAATTCTATTGATTTTCACAAAGTACAAAGCTCACTTTGATTTCCTTTCCAAGTCAGATTTTCCAAGCCTTCTTTGAAAAGTCAAGGACAGCTCTGCCAGCTCACAGAGATAAATCATATCACTGTTACAGGATTAAGAATTTGCCTTTAATTAAATATTTTCTCTTCCTTTGGTTTGTTTTTTTTTCCAGGTTGCTTTGTCAGAAGCATAAAAACCCCCCTTCTTCTCCTGAGAACGACCGAAACCATTGCCTGCTGAACCCAGCCTGGGTCTTTAACACTCTGTGAATCCATTTACCTTTGCAATGTTGGTTTATTCCAACCAAAGACATTTCAAAGTGCCTGTAATTGATTTGTACATATTTATAAAAGCAGAATATCCAGAGTAATTCCAAGGAGATTTGCTTGTCCCGTGGTCGGAGCCCTCGGCCCTTCCCTGGGCACAGCCCCGTGTTGGTGTAGATAAATCCAGTGAAAAAGCTCCACAGAGATTTTTGTCTAGCTGCACCTGGGCAGGTGAAGATGCCTTTGCAAGTGTCTCAAACCAACCAAGAGATGTTTGGTTGTTTTGGTTTGGTTTTTTTTTGCCCAATCTGTACAGTGTGTTTGAACCAAGTATGCACCTTTGATATAATCCTGCATTTCCAAAGCCACCAATCTACAACATGAATTCAATGTGTGTTTGTGTGGCCTAATACTTTATTCCATTTGCTCCTTGCTTGCAAGAAAAGATATCAACATTTTAGATTTTTTTTTCTCTCTTTTGGAAGAAAAAAAAGAGTACATATTCACATTTTAATAGTGCTGTATTTAGGACAAACTTGTGCTTTTATTCATAGTAAAAAAAAAATTAAGAAGTGAAGTCCCATTTTAAACTGTTACTTACTGAAAAGAACTGTTTGATTTTTTTTGTTTTGGTTTGTTCTTTTTGGTTTTTGTTTTGTTTCGTTTTGGTTTTTGGTTTTTTTGGTATTTCATTTGGCTTGCTGAATGCCAGAGAACCAGTCAGCACAGAGACTATCTAGAAAACTTTTCCACTTGGCCTCCCATCCCCAGCCCTCCAGCCAGGATTGTGTGTCTCTGCTGCAGAGCAGCTTTCTGTAAACTTTTTTTCATTTTTTTTTTCTATTTTTTTCTTTTCTTTCTAGAAAGTGAAACTTAATAAAAAGATGTGTGGTGTTAACAGCCTGCTGGGGCTCTGCACAGCCTTGGGCAAGTGCAAAGAGTGAAAGGAAAAGGAATCCCAGAGTCTGTTCAGAGCTTCACTCTGGGGCTGTGGCTGCAGCTCTGAGGGGCAGCTGCCAATGGCCCTGCTGAGCTCTGGCCCATTAATTCATTATTTTGCCATTTACTGCTGTCCACTCAGGGGAAAGAGGCCACAAGAGTGGGGCTCTTGTGAGGAAGGTCAAAAAAAAACACCCAGTGAAAACCCTGCTGTTCCCTGTGTCCATTCTTCACTCAGAGATTTGATTCTGTGCATTTCTCCCTTCCCCATTCTGCCTTTTGCTGTTGTATTGTTTTTTTTTTTCCTGGTTCCTTGAGGAATCTCCTTAATTTCATGGGTCAGGTTCTTCCTGCAGACATTCCCACCACTGCTTTTAAATCTCACTGATTGCCTTAATTGACTTTTCATCTTTTCTCCCAGCTTTCCCATCAGG
Source organism: Argya squamiceps (assembly GCA_037834095.1). Taxonomy (NCBI): domain Eukaryota; kingdom Metazoa; phylum Chordata; class Aves; order Passeriformes; family Leiothrichidae; genus Argya; species Argya squamiceps. The sequence continues at coordinate 5,215,838 of JBBMKD010000063.1, read as the reverse complement.
TGGTGTGACAGCTCTGCATTCATTCCTTCCTTCAGTCATTTATTCATTCATTTATTCATTCATTCCTCCCCACAGGCTTTTTTTTCCTCCTCCTTTTGCTCCACAGAAGAAAAAAAGCCAAGTGAGAATCTCATAGTCTCAGTGATGCTGGCATAAAGTTCCCAGTTTATTCCCTCCAGACTCTGGTCTGTGTGTGTTGGGACTTCAGTAAGTTCACGAGTCTTTAAGGGTGTTTGAACAGTCACAGTTTCCTTCAGAACACGTTTTCTCCCACAATTTCAGTTCCTTAGGTGGGATTACCTGGCTTGTTTTCCTCCAGGGAATGTTGAGGCAAAGCTTTAGAGATGGCCTGGTTTGAAGTTTAGGGTTAAAAAAGAAGCTCCCAGTTTTCTCCTGATGCTGCTATGGGCTGATGCTGCTTCCCTGGGGTGAGGCAGGGAAATGAAACAGGCCAAGAGCTTCTCCTGAGCTGTTCCTAAACCCCAGCCTGAGCTGGTCCTAAATCACACAAGCCCAGCCTTTTGGGTTAATCCTCACTCCAGGAGTTGCCTCTGAGGGTGGCTTGATCTGGGGACCTAAGGCAGGAATAGGAGATGGATTTGGGAGAGAGGTGATGCAAATCCTGGAAACACCCAAAAACCACCCAGCATCACCTGACTCCTTCAGGAAAGCAAAGCAAATCCTTTCTCGTGCAGCAAATTCCAGCTCCAAACATCCCAGCTGGAGTTTGGGCTGTTGGGGAAACCATTTGGGAATGAAAAGAGCCTGCTTGACAACTTCCCCCCACTTTCTGCACTCCCCCAGGAATATTAAAGATTGTGACCCACAAATGCAAAAGGAAAAACGTTGGAGAGTTGGATTTTTTTGGCCTTAGTTGATCCTTTTGCCCCCTGTATTGCAGCAGGGAGGTGCAGGGTGTCCCAGCAGGCCAAAATTGCTGGAATGCTGAGGAATATTGGATTGTTCCCAGGCGATGTACAAAGTTAAATGCAGCCAAACAGAAGAGTTAAAACTTTAATATTAAAGTTCAGATCATATTGATCTTTCCTTGTTTTGTTTTCTTTTTTCTTTTTTAACTATGACTTGAATCAGTTTTGATTCTATTTGTACGTGTTTTCTTGTTCTTAGAAAGCTGCCATTTTCTTTTTGGTTTTTTTTTCCTTCATTTCCTTTGGCATTACATAGAAAAATCTGAGCCTTGGTTTCAACCCTCTGCAGGTGATTGATTGTAGGGTTCGAGATGGCTGTTTTGGGTTTTTTTGTTTTGTTTTGTTCTTACATTTCACTTGTCTTGTTGCATGATGGTTAATAGCTGATTTGGAAATGACATTTCTCTTCTAGATTAATTTTTGTGTTTGTAAGATGTGCATATTGCTTTGCAGAATAAAAACGATGAAGTTTATCTTTGTTGTCTTTATTTCCAAGGCCCGGTGGCTGCAGAGGTTTCATAAATCAACCAAAATTATATGGAGCACAGGAGGAGATCAGGGGAAAATCTGCAGTAAAATGAAATTGAATTTGGGGTGTAAATTCACTTTTTCCCTCCAGCACTCATCAGAGCTTTGCTGGTGATGAATTGCCTGGCAGGGAGAAAATCCATCTGTGGCTGAAGGCAGCAGCCCCTGTTTCTGTTTAACTCCTGGGACCTGTTTGTCTGCAGTCACCAAAATTTGGATTGCTGAGCCCCAGCACTGTGCTGGCAGATCCTCAGGAGCTGCTCACACAGAGGATCCATTGTGGCTCCTTTCTCTCAGCCTTTCCCAACATTTGGGTGCAGTTTGACCTTGAGGTGTCTGTGAACCCGGGCTGGGAACAGCTCAGCCACCAAACCCAGGAGCCAGGTGGGAGCTGGCTGGGTTTGGATCCTCCTCCAGCCCCATCCCTGGGGAGTTTCACACCCCCCTGTGCCTTTTCCTGGGTCTCTGGCACAGTTTGGTTTGTGTTTTCTCCTTTTTAAAGGGTTTTTACAGCTCTGCTGTGACTTTGCTGCCTAAAAACTGCATCCCATGCATCATCCCAGGCTCTGTCCTGCCCTGCAAAGCTTCCTGGCACAGCCAGGACTCCTTGTTGTCTTCTGAAGATGTTTCTTTACAGGATGTTAAGGAAACTCTTTGGATCTAAGCACAGATTTCCCTGGGGTGCTTTAAGCTCCTTTCAACAGGATTCAGGCACCTTGATGGAATAAATAGCAATAAGATTCAACCTGTAGTGACAAAAGGACTAAGGCAAGGCAGAGAGCAGCTTTTTTTAATGTTTGTGAGTAAAAAAAGTCACAATTCCATGCCATTTGTCTTTTGAAAGGATCCCTGCTGGTAATATTCCAGCAAGAAGGGGTTTTATAGTGAGGAGGGTGTTGAAGTATTCCCTGTGGTCATGGGATAATCACACCACAGAGTTGTTTTCTCAGTGGGGAAAGGATGAGAGCCCTGGAGCAGCTCGGGTGAGGGACTAAAAAACAGGGACCCTACGTGAACAAAATTGTCTCCTAGAAGGTAAAAATGGCTTTAAAAGGTGTTTTTGGGGGGTTAGGGCTCACTGTGGGGCTCAGAGTGGTGAATGTGCCCCTAAATTTGAGCCTCACCCTCCTGAAAGCCTGGTTGTGTTCCTTAAGGCTCAGGGAATGGGGGAAAACAGCTTAAAAATGCACATTTCCAAAAGGAAACACTCAGTGAGATCCCAGGCAATGCAGATGACCTGAAAGTGCCTGGAAATGAGGAGAAACCAAAAGTGGATGTGGGTCAGGGAGAGAAACCTGGAATTCCTGCAGGGAGAGGAATTGTAGGACTGAGGGAAAACTGAGGAATGTCAGGGGGGAAGGGGGAGCTGTGCCCTGAGGGGACTCGGGGGGCTGGAGGGGAAATCCAGAGGGGCTGGAGGGTGTGGAGTGGGGAGGATGGAGGGGCTGGAGGGGGATTCCTGAGCAGGGATCCCTCAGTGTGGATCCCTGAGGATGGAGCGGCTGGAACGAGAATTCCTGAGCAGGCATTCCTGAGGATGGAGGGGATGGAAGGAGGATCCCTGAGCGGGGATTCCTGAGGAAGGAGAGGCACGATGAGGATTTCTGAACAGAGATCCCTGCGGACAGAGAGTCTTCCTGTGGGTGAAGAGTCTGAAATGCGGTCCGGCAGCAGAGGATCTCTGTGGGAAGATCCTGAGGTGAGGATCCCTGAGGATGGAGGGGCTGGAGAGGGAATCCTGTGGACAGAGAGTCCGGTGGGGAAATCCTGAGGGGGAGTCCTTTGGGACTGAGGGTCCGGAGGGGAATCACTGAGGGGGAATCCCTGCGGACAGAGGGTCTGGAGAAGAATCCCTAAGGGAGAATTTCTTGGGACTAAGAGTCCGGAGAGAAATCCTTGAGGGGGAATTCTTTGGGACCGGGGGTCTGGAGAGGAATCCCTGAGGGGGAATCCCTTGGGATTGAGGGTCCAGAGGGGAAATCCTGGGCCGGGGATTCCTGAGAATGGCGGGGCTGGAGGGGCTTCCCTGCAGACGGAGGGGATGGAGGCGGACCTGGGAGCAGGAATTCCTGAGGGGGATCCCTGAGGATGGAGGGGATGGATGCAGGATCCCTGAGCGGGGATTCCTGAGGATGGAGGAGATGGAAGAAGAATCCCTGAGCGGGGATTCCTGAGGAAGGAGAGGCACGATGAGGATTTCTGAACAGGGATCCCTGCGGACAGAGAGTCTGGAGGGGAATTCCTGTGCGTGAAGAGTCTGAAATGCGGTCCGGCAGCCGAGAATCCCTGTGGGAAGATCCTGAGGTGAGGATCCCTGAGGATGGAGGGGATGGAGAGGGAATCCTGCGGACAGAGGGTCTGGTGGGGAATCCCCGAGGGGAAATCCTTTGGGACTGAGGGTCCGGAGGGGAAATTCTGAGAGGAAATCCCTCAGAACTGAGGGTCTGGACGGGAATCCCTGAGGGAGAATTTCTTGGGACTGAGGATCCAGAGGGGAAATCCCTGAGAGGAAATCCCTTGGGACTGAGGGTCTGGAGAGGAATCCCTGAGGGGGAATCCTTTGGGACTGAGGGTCCGGAGGGGAAGTCCTGGGGCAGGAATTCCTGAGAATGGCGGGGCTGGAGAGGCTTCCCAGCAGACGGAGAGGATGGAAGTGGATCTGGGAGCAGGGATTCCTGAGGGGGATCCCTGAGGATGGAGGGGATGGATGGAGGATCCCTGAGCGGGGATTCCTGAGGAAGGAGAGGCACGATGAGGATTTCTGAACAGGGATCCCTGCGGACAGAGAGTCTGGAGGGGAATTCCTGTGCGTGAAGAGTCTGAAATGCGGTCTGGCAGCCGAGGATCCCTGTGGGAAGATCCTGCGGTGAGGATCCCTGAGGATGGAGGGGTTGGAGAGGGAATCCTGCGGACAGAGGGTCCGGTGGGGAATCCCCGAGAGGGAATTTCTTGGGACTGAGGGTCCGGAGGGGAATCCCTGAGGGGAAATCCTTTGGGACTGAGGGTCGGGAGGGGAAATCCTGAGGGGGAATCCCTGCGGACAGAGGGTACTGAGGGGAAATCCTGAGGGGGAATCCTTTGGGACTGAGGGTCCGAAGGGGAATCCCTGAGGGGGAATCCCTGCGGACAGAGGGTCAGGAGGGGAATCCCTGAGGGGGAATTTCTTGGGACTGAGGGTCCGGAGGGGAAATCCAGGGTCCTTGTCCGGGTATTCCCAGTGTCCCCAGCTGGGTATCCCTGTCCCGGTGTCCTTGTCCCGGTGTTCCTGTCCCCGTGTCCCTCTCTCGGTGTCCCCGCCTGGGTGTCCCTGTCCCGGTATCCTTGTCCCGGTGTCCCTGTCCGAGTGTCCTTGTCCGTGTGTCCCTGTCCTGGTGTTCCCGGTGTCCCCGCCCGGGTGTCCCTGTCCCGGTGTCCCCGCTTGGTGGCGGCACGAGCCCGTCCTTCCCACGGAGCGGGCTCGGATTCCTTTAGGAAGGGCTGGAAAATCGTTCGAACCGCGGCGTTTTCCCATCCCGGTGTTCCCCAGGGATCTCTCCCCTCTCCAGGGGATTCCGGGTTTGGCAGCGCCCGGGTTTTGTGCACCGAGGGCAGGTGTGGGAGTGAAAACGGGGATTTTTCCTGTTTCCAGCTGATGGGAACAGGGAGAGCCGGGAGATGTCCCAGGGTGGGAGGCACTCTCAGGACACTGCGGGTTCAGGAACTGTTCCTCCTGCATTCCTGCTCCTCACCGTGTCCCCGACAACCTCCAAGCACAGCAGGAGACCAAAACACCTCCCTGACAAAATTCCTCATCCTTTCATCCCCACTTGTATCCCCCAATAAAGAACAAACCCAGCTCAAGCACCCCAGAGTAGGCACGAGGATGAACTCTTAATTACAAACATTCCCCATCAGCTGCTGAAAGTCTGGGCACTGAGGTTGTTTTCCCCAGGTCTTGCTTCCAGGCAGGGAAAAGGAAGAGCAGGAAACTTGTAAGGAATAAATTGGGTTTGTGGATTCCCCGCTATGGAAGCCCAGCCTGGTGAGCACAAAGGCCAAAGCAATCAGACAAATCTTTCCCTGTTGTCGATTAAAGGAGGAATTCCAGAGGATTTGCTTTTCCCTGTTGTGTAAAGCTCAGCCCACAGGTCTGATGCTGGTTCTGGTTACCAAGCCCAGGGTCTGCCTTAACTCAGAATTAATATCAACAGTGATATTAATCAGAAAGGTGCTGATTCCACCGTGAGGGCTCAGATCCCTGCTGGCAGCAAGACTTCACCATTCCCTGACCAGGACCCAGCTCCGGTGTCTAACTTTGCCCTAAAGGCAAAGGGAATTAATTGTTCTTTGGGAGATTTGAGCTTCCCCACCCCTCCTCCTTTATTCAAAGCCGCGATCCCCGCGTTTCCCGGCCGTGATGGATGCGGGAACTCCTCTCCTCCCTCCCTCCGCTTTGAAGGAAGCTGCTGCTGTCGGGGAGCGAGGCAAACTCCCGTCATAATTCATGTCACTCCATGGTGCGTGGATAAAACGCTTTGTAGGAATCCTTCCTGAATCCCGGGAGAGCTCCCGGCAGGGAACGCCGCTCCCACAAGGATGCTCTGTTGTCACCAGGCTGACACCGCCCGCATTCCCAGCGCGGAAGGGATGCAGATTGTCACGGAGCAGCTTCCAGAGGAAAATCCCTCCCCTCAGGCATTGCCGGGAGTGATGTGGGGAGTGAAGAGCAAAGTGTGGGCTGAGGGGAGCCCACAGGCGGGCTGGCAGGGACCCTGGTGACAATGACAGCGGCTGAAAGGTGTCATTGTCAGCTGAGTGGCAGCAGGAAGGAGCCCCCGGCATCCCCAGGGATTGCTGGAGCTCAGCCCGCCGGGACTCGCCTGCTTTTGTTCTCCCGGTGTCGCCGAACAGGCTCGGGGAGCACGATGGGTCCCGCGGGATGATTGCCCTGACAAAGCCAAAATCCTTTGGGAAGCGCTTCCACACGGCTGAGAACCGGGATCCGGGCACATCCATGGAAAATCAGAGGGCTGGGAGGGCATAAATGACACACCCCGGGCTGGATGCGCTGCTGCTGCTGCTGCAGCACCGACACCCCCGAGGCGTTTCTGGCATTGCAGCTGCAGAGAGAGAGAAATTGGAGCTGAAACTTCAGAGCTGCCCCAAAATGCGGGATGGGATGGGATGGGATGGGATGGGATGGGATGGGATGGGATGGGATGGGATGGGATGGGATGGGATGGGATGGGCAGGACATGGCAGTGCTGCCTGCAGGTGCTCAGGGTGGTGGCAGCGCTGTCACCTGCCCTGCCACCTGCTGCTGGCACCTCCCCTGAGCTGTCCCGAGTCCCGTGCCGATCTGGGAATGTTTTAATCACTGGCGTGGGGAGCGTTGTCCTTTGGGGGCTGACAGGGATGGGCACAGACGGGGGGAGGCTCTGCTGAGTGGGGTGAGCTGCTGCCTTTGGACAGGATCAGGGTTTGAGATTAATTAAAACTCACTGAAACCAATTCCTGGCGGGCTTGGGTCGCTCTTTTCGTGGTTTATGCCCTGCTTTGAGCAGGAGGTGTGTGATACAACCAGCGCTCTCCACGGTGTGACCTCAGCGGGGTCAGAAGTTTGTGGCTCTTGAGGACAGCACATCTCTGCTGTTCTTGGCCGGGTTTTCCTGAGAGCAGCTCGCAGATGTTGATGTTGTTGGAAGCTCAGGGCTCCCAGAGCTGGCTGGGACAGCCCAGCAGGGGCAGCGCGTCCCTGCTGGAGAGATCTCTCTGCTGGGGCTGTGTTCTCTGGAGCTTTTAGTAATGCTGCCTTCCTCCTCCTCCTTGTCGTCATCGCCCTCCTCCTCCTCCTTTTCTCTTCCTTTTCTCCTCCTTTTCTTCTCCTTCTCCTCCTTTTCTCCTTCTCCTTCTCCCCCTTTTCTCCTCCTTTTCTCATCCTTTTCTTCTCCTTTTCTCCTCCTTTTCTCCTCCTTCTCCCCGCCTCATTCCCTGT
>JBBMKD010000063.1:5161840-5192748 GCA_037834095.1 Argya squamiceps | reverse complement strand
CAGACCTTTCTACGGGATCACTGCTTCCATCATCCCACTCAGGTTGTATTCTGACTCTGTCAGTGGTCTTTTGTGTTATTGCATTTATTTTATTTTACCCTTTTTTTCTTTTTCTTATTAAATTGTTTTTCTGACTTGGACCCTCTCACTTGTTTTGCTTTCAAACCACTACAGAGGTGGTTATACATTAATATTCATTTCATTCTCCTACAAGCAATGTGGAATTTTTTTTTTTAGTATTCAATATCTTCAGGTCCTGGCCAAATGCCTGATATGATTTAATGCCTGCTTCCATTTCTCTTTCTGTGTGTGTGTGTCTCAGCCTCCTTCTCTTTCAAATTTTGGAGAAAAGAGCACTGCATGGTAAATTTAATCTTGCCTCTAAAAGGAAAAGCAAATTGTCCTTTCCATTCCTCTCCAGGCCGAAGGTTTTAGCTCCAATTACTCCTGGCTCTGACCTTGCTGTTGGAGAGCAGGAGCTGCTTGGAGCTTTCCAGCCTTCTCAGATCTTTTCAAGACTCTTTATCTTTCAGACTTGGTGTCTTTCAAAGTCAGAGGCGCCTCCTTTGAGCTCTGGAGAGAGCCTGGGCAGGCAGCAGAGCCCAGGGGAGGGAGCTGCCTTTTCCTCATGCTTTTGGGTGTCTCAGTTGAGATCTCACCCCTCAGGGCCTCTTGATATCACAATAATCTCCCCATAGCCCTGGCTGTGCTGCTCTGCAGAGCAGGACTTGGGTTTGGTGTTGGTGGGGGGAATTTCTTTATTTTTTTTATGAGATGTTTCTGTGTTTCCAAAATCCTTGTTGGCCCATGGAGGTTTTTCCTGGAGGTCTGCTCCTCCCCAGCCCTGGATCCTGCTGCTGGCTGCTGATTTCAGTCCCTGCATGTCCCCTGTGCCTGTGGCAGCTTTCTGAGCAGCTTTCCAGCCCAGTTCCTGCTCCCACTGCTGCTGCCCATCCCCCTGAGTGCTCAGGGATTGAATTTAAGGAGATTTCAGGGAGGCACTGCCTGGCAGCAGCATTAATTCCAGTTCTAACAGCACTTGTGTTGAAATGAAGGTTGGTTAATTAAAGGAGAGGCTGAGCAGCCAACCTGGAGCAGGAGCCTGGAGCCTGTGGGTTTTTGGAGGATGGGGATTTGTGTGCTGGGTTTTGCAGCTCCTTGCTTTCTGCTTAGCCACAGAAAGTGGGGAAATGGGTGTTAGGGACAGGACCTGTGGCTCTGTGGGAGGTGCAGCTCTGTTCTCTGCCCTCCAGCATGTAAAACACTGAGGTGAGTGAGCTCTGTCTGTCTCTCCCTCCCACCCCAAGGATGAGCTGGGAAAACACGACACTGAAACCTCCTCGAATGGTTCCTGTGCCTTCATCTCTCTTTATGCAGAGATTCCCTGCTGGAAGAGCACAGGGCTTTCAGCCAAACTGGGAGCCTCAGCCCCATGGCTGGGAAATTCCCAGAGCTGCCTCTTCCCCTGTCCCAGGGGATGCTTAAACTGAGCCCCCTCCGGGGCTGGGAGCAGATAATTCCTGCCTTGTTCTGCAGGGCTGTTCCCTCAGCCCCCACGCTCCCCAAGGCCAGGATCTTGGCACAGCCCTGAAATCCCAGCAGGGGAAGGCAAAGGCTGCTGAGGAAGGAGAGCAAACTGTGGTGGGAAATGGTTGTTTTGGCCAGGAATTGATGCTGAGGGTTTTTCCTGGGACACCTTTGTCCCTGTTCCCACCCTGCCTGCAGAGCTGCTCCTGCTGGGGCTGCTTTGGGATTTCAGGCATCCCCACCTCCAGTGGGAGCTGGAGTGCAGGAGGTGAAGGGGTTTGGACCTCAATAAAAGAACCCAAATTCCCTGCACAGGGATGAATCAAAGCTGCTGCAGCCTCTGCCTCAGCTTTGGTTGGTGTTGAACAAACCCCAACTCCTGGTCCAGCCTGAGCTCCCCAAAATCAGGGCAGGGAAGCCCAAATCCCTGCAGAAACAGGACCCAGACCTCTCCAAACAGCCCTTGGTTCATCCCATAAATGGAATCCCTCCATTTATTCCCATTTATCCATCAGTTCTCCCCTCTCCCTCCATTTATTCCCATTTATCCATCAGTTCTCCCCTCTCCAGAAGGGATTTGGGGAAAAATCTTGCTCCCAAATGTCTCTGTGGGTTTCCTGGGCTTGCAGAGAAACAATCTGGGATAAGAGTGTGAGTGATCTACACCCACGATTTACATCCAGCCAAAATCATGCAGGATTGGATTAAATCTTGATTTAAGCAGCTGGATTTTTTTGTGGTGAGGATTTTTTTGGGGGGGAGATTATTCTATAAGAAAGAGGATGTTTTCCTGTTTGGTTGTAAAAAGCTGCTTCTGCTCGGTGTAATTGGATACTTCCTTTTCTGAGGAGGGAGCCTGGTGTATCTGGGGACATTTATTTAGGCAGCTGTGTGCTCTGGGTGAGGAATTTTGTCTGTTTTTATTCTGGTGGGAAATGGTGAATTTGGGGTTCACAGGATTGATTGATTGATCTTTTTGTATTTCTGACTCGAATTACAGGGAAATAAAAGGAAGTTTAAAGAGCAGAAAAGTGTTTTTTAATGTTTTTTGGTCAGTTAATAAACTCAAAAAATGTGCTGGAGAAGAAAGCAGACAGAGTAAATGTCTTGAAACAGATTTTGCATTTAAAACTGGTCGATTCATTAAGTGGAGTAATAATTGTGCATCATGAATGGCACTTCTGGTCGCCATAATTACAGATCTTGGTCTCTCAGGTTGAAGTTTTATTTGCAGGTGGGAAAATGTGCATTTCTGCTTTTGTACTCCTGATTTTTTCATTGACTTATTGAAATTCAGTGTTAAACTGGATAAAGTCAATGAAAGTCCTTGAAACTGGAACAGACCCTTAAGATCACGGAGTGCAACATTTGAATTTGCTGAAATTCAGCTGTTTTCTTTGTCCTTGTGAGAGAACCAAACTCTCCCCAAAGCTGTGCTTGCACTTCACTCTTTTCTGGTTTTTTATCATTGACTTCCCTAAAATCATTGGCAGCCACATCCTGCCTACCTGGGCTAACAGGAGTTGTTTAAAATTAAACCAAATTTTCAGTTTTAAAATTGAAGGCTGACCAGAGGTTGGCGTCACCTCAAATTGCTGGTTTGAAATCTGGGTGGTTTAAAGCAGATGTATTTAATGTTTAAAGCTATTTTATAGAGCAGCATGAATTGAATTTTAATGTCACAGTCATTAATTCTTCCTCAGCAAGTTTGGGCATTTCCCGGTGACTTTGATGAGCCCAAATCCTTTACTTTTGTGTTTCTCTGGACAGACTGGGCCAGCTGGGAAGATCCCACTGCCAGTTTGGAGGTGGATCCTTCAAGGAGAATCCAAATTCCCTGGTGCCAGACAGGGAAGTTGCTGTGAAAACCTCCATGGAAGATTTTACCTTCCAACCTTCTTCAAATATCAAATACCCAATACCAAATCCCAGCCCTGCTCTACCTGATGGTTAAAAATCTGATGCTGCAAATAAAAACCACCCAAGCATGGTGTAAAACATGGGGAAGGCTTCATTTCTTCCCTAAATCCCCAAAACTGACATTTCTTTGTTGATATAAGTCAGGGGTGAGGTTGCCAGTAATGTAGGGCACAGCACTGGCTGAGTCTCAGGATGGGAAATGAGAGACTTTTGAGCTACCCTGCAAAAAAATGAGGATAATTTGCCCATGCTGATGGCCTCATCCATCCCCTTCCCCATTTTTCTGTGGGTGTTTTAAGAGGAAAGGCTCCTCTCAGCACTTCCCTTCCTTGGGCAGGGTCTCCCAGCAGCCCAAATGGATGTTTTATTGTGTGTGTGGCACTCCCAGGCTGTGTCAGGCTGTTTGATGGCATCACAGAGCCTGCCCTGCTCTGTTGTGCTGCCTTTGGGGGGGAATTCAGAGCCTTCAGCAGGACCCTGGGGACTGCAGGTGTCCCTGCTGAGTTGGGGACTCTGCTTTTCATCCTCTCTTTGGGTTAGAGGTGGAACTCTTCACCCAAAAACACAGAGTGGCACCAGTGTGGCTGATGCAAAGAGGCTACCAGGGCTTCAGGCTGGCAGAGGGGAGGTTTGGGTGGGATCATAGGAAGGAATTGTTCCCTGTGAGGGTGAGGAGGTCCTGGCACAGGTTTTCCAGAGAAGCTGTGGCTGCCCCATCCCTGGCAGTGTCCCAGGCCAGGTTGGAGCACCCTGTTCTATGGAAGGTGTCCCTGTCCATGGCAGAGGAGTGGGAATGAGATTTAAGGTCCCTTCCAACCCAAACCAGTCTTTGCACAGATCTGTGGGTTTGGGAAGGTGAAAAAGGTGTCTCAGCTGCATGAGCATGTCTGCTCTCCAACATCTCCTTTCTCAGTATGAAATTCCAATCTTTTCCATGGCATTCCTCTCTCTTGCCTTGCTGCTTCAGAACAAAGGTGTCACCAGCCCCAGGAGCAGCCAGGACTCCAGGTTTTCCTGGATTTTAGGACTTGTGCATCCCTGTAAAGGCCCTGGGTGCCTCATAAACAGCAGAGGCTGTGGGTGTGCTGCTCCCACGTGGGGACCAGCTGCTGGGACTGAACCACTTCCAGGCAGGAATTCCTGGCATTTCTTGGCAGAGGGAGAATGTCCCAAAGCTGACTTTCCAGTCCATGGCACTGGTCATTCAGTGGAAAGGGTAAAACAGGAACAGCTTTTGGTGCTTGTCCTGAGCTCTCCGTGCACAGCTTGGTTTTCCCTCTGCTTTCCTTCCCACCCTGGTGCTGTCCAGAGGAGGAGGATGGAGAATGTGGCAGGTGGCAGGGTCAGCCTTGCAGCAGTGCAAATTTGGGCTCTGAGAAACTTCTCCATCCTTTTTCAGATGTAAAGCAGTTCTCAGATGAACTCCCTGAAATGTGGTAGCAAATCTCTGCTTGGGGTGCTTTCATCTCTTGCCCATCAGCTGCTGTTCTCCACCAACACAAAGGAAATAAATCAGCCCAACTCCTCTCCTGAAAGAAAATAAATAAGCCAAACTCCTCTTTTGAAAGAAAACAAATCAACCAAACTCTTCTCCTGAAATATCTTCTTTAAAAAAAGACCTTTTAGTGTTGTCACATCATATAAATCAACTTTATTTTCTACAAGGACTCGTCTTTACTTGTGTGCCCTCCCTTTGGAGGAGGGCAAAAACACAGGAATATTCCCAAAGGCAGGAATACAGTGCCATTCCCAGGGGCTGAGATTATCCCATTGATTGCAGGAGGATGGGAATGGCATTGTGCAAAACCCTGGTGGGACCCTGAGCTGACCGAGCTGTTCCAGCCCTGCCTGAGCCAGCCCAGAGCCAGCAGGGTGCTGGAATCCCCATCTCTGGAGGGGTTTATGGGATGTGTGGATGTGGGGACGTGATTTAGTGGTGGGTTAGTGCTCAGACTTGAGCTTTTCCACCCTAAATAATCCCAGGATTCTTCACCAGAGAAAAAGCTTCTCTACTCCTCGTTTTTCAGAGGGAATGGAGGAGCAGAAGGGCTGAGCATCCCTCTGGCAAAGGGGAAGGGGAGCAGGGAATTCCCAAGAACAGGAATGAAGTGCACAGAAGTGGCAGAGACAGGAGCAGGGATCCAAGCAGCTGCTCCTTATCTCCTCCTGAGCAGGCACATCAGGGAAGATAAAGTGAAAAGGGAAAAGATAACACAGATTGAGTCAGCCTGGCTCTCAGAGGGAGGTTTTTTCCAACCTATTTACTTGTCAGTGGTGATTCTGGACGAGCCTGTGGGATCTTCAGAGAAAACCAACCTTATTTTCTTCCTGTTTCATGCCTTGCAAAAAAGGGAATCTTTCTTCCAGGCATGAATTTCTGGCATTTCTTGGCACGGGGAGAAGGTCCCAAGGTGGGTTTGGTGTCACTGTGTGCTAAATGCCACCCCATGGCTCAGCCACAGCTGTGTGTGTGAGGCTGGAGGTGTCTGATTCACCACACCAGTGGCTCCTGCACTCTAAAAGCAGCTCCAAGTCTGTGTGAGTCATGTTTTAATGATATGGAAATCAGCTGCTCGTGGCCGTTCGAGGAATTCCAGCCCAGGGCTGGGGATGTCTCGGTGGGACCAGAGCAGGGAAGGGGAGGTTCAGCACAGTGAGCTCATCCTGGTTTCCCTCTTGCTCAGCTCATCGGGTTTCAGGGATTATTCAGCCCCTGGGAAAGGAGATTAAGGAGTTGGTGCCGTGTTCTGAAAGTTTCTGGGGTTCTCTGTCCTCTGCTGGGACAAATACCAGCTGTGGCTGTTCTGGAGTTGGAAAATCAACGTTCTGGGCTTGCAGGGCAGGAACTGGGATTGCAGTAGGAGCTGCAAGCCCCAGATTTGTTCTGGCACCTGTGGGAACATCCTGCATTCCCTGGGATCCAGCAGAGTGTTCCCAGGAGGGCTCAGCCACCCCTGGGGAAGCAGGAGGGATTAGCAGGGTGCTCTGTTACCGACGGCATCCCAACCCTCTGCTCCTCTCTGGGGACATTCCTGGGGTGGTGTCACACTGTGGGGAGTTCAGGGAATGTCCCAGGGCATGGAGACATGGATGCTTTGCTGATATTCCCACTCTGGAGCTGCTCCCTGCCTTGTTCCTGGGTGTTTTTTGGTCCTTCACACTGACAGGGCTGGGTAAGAGCCACTGAGGGGAGGAAATTCCTAATCCAGGCTGGGAGCTGTGCGGGGGGGGGGAAAAGCCAGCACTGAGCTCTGCACAGCAGCTGTGACTCAGCACTGGGAGCAGCAGCTTTGCCGTGGATCCTCTCCTGCAAAGTGAGCTCCAGGCGTGGTTTTCATCACCCAGCTCAGGCTCCTGCTCAGCCCTGGGGCCACAGATCCACCCCGGGCTCCATCTCCCCAGCAGGAGCTCCCTGGGCCAAGGTGTGCTCTGTGTCTCATCCTCCTGAGCTCCTCTGGCATCTCCACCGGGAAATGGAATATCAACAGCAGCAACTTAATGGCCCTGATTGTCAAACAAAGCAGAATTATTTGGATTTTAGTGGTGGGGGGTGCCAGGTTTGGCACATTTTATTGCTGAAAACAGGGTGTGATAGTGCCTGTGCCAACAGGAGGGATTTTCCTGCTTCTCCTTGCCTGGCATGGGGGGTCCTGTGGGTTTGGGGGTGCAGAGAGCACCCCTTGCCCTCACAGAGGACCCAGACCCTAAAAACGGGGCAGGAGGGACAGGGCACAGCAGAAAAGCTTTGTTACCTGTGCCTGTTCAGCACCCTCAGTGAAACCTGGGGAGGATTTCCCTTCCTGGGCCATTTTTGGGTTACTCTGTCACATCTCTGGGGCTCAGGAGCAGCAGCCACCACCAGCCCTGTGGCCTTTCTGGGGTCTGGTGTGTGGTGAAATGGAGAGGAGGATTTTAATGGCACTTACTGGAAATATTGGCTGGCTCTGGAGGGCAGAGCACTCTCCATCAGCCCAGCCCCTGTCCCCCTGGGATCAAAACCATTCCCTGATCATTTTGGATCAAAATCATTCCCTGATTTTGTCCAAAAAGCTTCTTCCCCTGCTCACTTCAGCTGCATCTCGCTCTGGGGTGTCCCAGCCCCTCCCTGTGGAGGGAGTTGGGCGGAGGAAAGTTTTGCTTAACAAAAACCTGTCTGAAGGCTCTGCTAATCCAACCCCTTTGGCTCCAGCGGGATTTAAACATGTGCTTGTAGTTAATCAGGTATTTAAGTGGTTTTCTGACTTGGCAGGCCCAAGAGGAGAGATCCCAGAGGAGAAGGAGGAGAGCAGAGCCGTGGCCTCGCAGCTGGAGGTGTTTGGAAATGGGGATGTCGAGGGCAGCAGAGTTTGGGGGGCGGGTTTAACTTTCTGTGCCTCAGTTTCTCCTTTTGTTCACTCTCTGCAGGGAGCTGCGAGGCATCAAAGGGGGCAAAAAAGGCAGTGGTTTGGTGAACCAGGACGAGTTAGGGTCAGTGCTTGTCAGAAATTACAGCTGAGCTGGCAGTGGAGGGCACAGGAAAGGTCCTGCCAGGGGCTGCTGAATCCCAGAACTGCCAGGTCCTGGAGGGGAGACACCCAGGGTGAGACCGGGGGACTGAGAAAGGATTTTAAGGGAAATTATCTCACCTCACTCTCTGAAAAGCTGCTTGGGGTACTCCCAGCTCTTTGTGGGGCTGCTCAGCAGAGGTTTCATGGAGTGTGAGGAAGATTTTCCCTTGGCTCATGGATTTCACCCCAGAGCCCCTGAGCAGGGAGGTTTTCCCCACCTCAGTCTGATTTTCCTGCTGGGATTGCTCTGGAATTTGTCTTCACACAACCACCCAGCCTCACAGCACTGATGTTATTATGCAAAGTGTGGATTATTTAACCACACAAGGGCTTTTTTTAATGTATTGATTTGCAGTTGCTTTGAATCCCATTACAGGAATCTGCTTTATTAATGGACTTTGTCCATGCTTGAGATTAACTGGGGATGCTGGATTTGCAAATGAAAGAATTGGAATTCATGTTGTCCATGTTAATTACTTGGGTGATGCTGGCTTCCTTGGGGAAACCTTTATTTTTATTCCACTCCTGTTGCTTTGTCTTAATTCAGAAAATGAGTTTGCTGCTCTGGGATTGGGTTGGTTTTTCTCTTTTGCTGGAATTCCCTTTTAACAGTTGGGAAAGTACTGAGTGGCTTCATGGAATAGGCTGTTCCTGAGGATAAATTTTAATGCAAAAAAGGGTCAGGGAGCTTTTATTTCAACGTTTAGATCAACCCTATTTCCTCCTCTTTTGCTTTGAGCTAAAATCTCTCTGCATCTTGTTCCATCTAAATCTCTACCTTGCAAAATCTCCTAATTCCTGCAGTGATACTCAGCCAGATTCTTGTGCTGAGTAATTCCACTCTCCTTGCTGCTAAAAAAACCCCAGGGATATACCTGGATTTTGGTATATTCAGGTATTGCTATTGATGCAAACCCATTTTTTCCCTGTGCTCCTGCAATGATATAAATGGCCCCCCCCAAAAAACCCCAAAGGCTTGGCATGGTTTTATGGGAGTCAGCTGCTATTTGTTCACTTAAATTATCTTTTTGTCATGCTCACATCATTCCACAGCGGCCGGTTTGGAGAGTTAATTGAATATTTGTGTCTCTCAAAGATGCCTTCAATTACCTCCCTCAAATAACTCCGGGAGAGGGCTGTGATGAGGAATCACTGATGCTTATTTTCTGCCTCAGAAACATCCCAGGGTTTTATCCCAGCGCCTATTAAAGGGTGCCAAAACATTCCTCCAGTCTCCCAGCCCGAAATTCCGTGCTTTTGAAGCAGAGTTCAGCATCCATTGAGAGCTGACAATGCCTCCCCTGCATGGTTAATGCAATAATAATCAGCTCAGGCCTTGGGAGTGGGAGCAGCCTGGAGCCAGCAGCTCTTGGGTTGCAGCCTCTCATTGTGTGTGCAGGAGAGGATTGATTTCTGCCGGGTCCAGGAGGCTTCCAGGTGAGACAGGAACGTCATTGTTGATGCTGCAGGTGCTGGGGGATGGTGTGGGAGTGTTTCCCAGGGCTGGGCATCAAAACAGAACCTCTGGGTAGCTGTGGGCAATCCCCACCTTGGGATTTTCAGCTGCATTGACCAATCCCCCAAAATTTCTTTTTCCTTCATTGGATTGCAGCAGCTCTGCTGGCTGAGGAGGGCAAGGGGCAAAACATCAAAACATCAAAAGCAACATATTTGGAGTGGATAAAAAAGCAAATGTGTTGTTTCAAATGAGATTTGCAATTCCTTCTGTGCTTGGCTGTCCTGGGATCACCTGCTCCTGGGAGCAGCAGGTCAGGGTGGGCTCAGAGAGGCTTTTCACCCATTGCACATCAGGAGACCCACACTGGCCTCCTCCTGAAGCCTCTCATGGTGACAGCTGCTGGGCCAAGACAATAAATCCTGGCTCCTTGCTAAGCAGAGCCTGGTTTAGAATTAATGATTGAGCCTGGCAGTGTTGTGTTAATTGTGAAGGGTCATTAATTTGAGAAGGTGGCTGGATCAGAGCAGGGAGGAGTGAGAGGTGAGGACTCCCAGGGTGTCATTTGCTCTGTAGGGCCAGGCCAGGCTGAGCTTTCCTGCCCCCTCCATCCCACCAGGCAAAGCTCAGCTCCAGGAGGATGCAGTGTCCTGGCCCAGGCACATCCCTGACAGCAGCTGGGGACCATCTGGCCCAGCTGCAGAGCATCTGTTCTGCCATGCAGAGCTTTCCACAGCCAAACCCTGCTCCTTCCCTTGCTGGGATCTGTTCCTTCTTCTCTCACAAGTCCCCTGAACTCTGAGGACCATCATCACCTGTGAGAGCTGTACCCCTTTCTCACTGTTTAACCAGGGTGGTGACACAGGGAGTCACCTCGGGGAGGACAGAGGGGTGGCGGGATGGACAGACAGCACCAGTTTGATCCATTACTGAGGCTGGGCCATCTGACTGAGGGGTTTTGGACTCTTTTCCCAGCAGAGATGTTTGCAGGGATGTGCCAGGGGGTGTCTGGCTCATGGAATGCTCTCCATGCAGGTGAGGAGCAGACTGCACTGGGTCTTGTGGGCTCAGTGTGGATCCAACAACTCCCATCAGCTGGAGAGGGTGTGGGGAGCCTGGTGTGTGATTCCAGGCAGAAATTGTGTGATTGGAATGCTGCTCTTGTACCAGGAACCTTCCCCTGCTGCAAGCCCAGACACCGGGGTGATTTCACAGGCACTGGAAAGGATGAGGGCGAGTGATTCCTCCCCATCTGACAGTACCACCTTCTCCTTGTGAACCTCTTCCCCTTCCCTGCAAGGATCCCAGTTCTGCTTTTCTCTTTTGTTCCTTATAAATACTTATTTTAGAGTAGTTGGTGGATTTACTGCTTGTGAGGGCAGGGTGTGAGAGCTGCACTCACAAATAGAAATCTTCAGTGGCCAGCAGGCATCTCCTGTCACCTTCCAAGGACAAGAGTTGTCTGAGCCTCCAAAAAAACCCATGGGGTCCTGAAGCAAATCATAAAAATGTAACTAATATGGATGGGTGATCAGCTGCAAAACAGCTGGGGCTGCTTTTGGCTGGGAGAGTGGGCACGAAAACCACGCAGAGCTCCGTGCTTGTGGTGCTGGAAAACAAAGGTGAGAGCAGCAGCACCAGGGGGATTCTCCCTGCTCCAGTTGCCTCAGCACTGGGTGTCTAGGATCAGCTAATTAGAGGGGCTTTTCTTGGCAGGTAACACAGAGAGACAAGCTCATCCAGGGACTGAGTCAGCCCAGCTGCCTCAGAGCAGGATGAATCACCACCCTCATCTGAATTGACAGCACACCGAGCTTAGGTGGCAGCCCTGGCTCCTTCCCTGACAGGAGATAATAGGCTGCCTGTCCTCCAAGTCCATTTTCCAGCAGAGATCTAGAAGGCTTTTGCAGGTGAAAATAAGTAATTTTTTTTTTGCAGCTGGGAGCTGGCAGCATGATCAAGGCTGGGGCTGGTCTGGGAATCAGCCCCGTGCTGGGGCAGGATTCCCTCTGCAGAGCTGCTGGTCACAGGGCAAAAGGGATGGTAAACTTTTGAACTTCTGCTCCTGACCTGTGGTTTGGTGGCACCTGGGATGCTCCAGGAAGCTCTTTGGGCAGACACACGAGGGTGGAAATGGCAGATTTGATTAGATTGGTTATATTTGCATTTAATGCTTCACTGCAGAGCTGTGAAGGGGAAGCCCAGCAGCCAGACTGGAGTCAACAGGGTGGGTGCAGGTTTTCCCACCTCAGTTGTGCAGGGTTGATGCAAGAACCTTTTCCTTTGGGTTTTAGCCAGGGAATGCGGGGGGCTCTGGGTGGAGCAGGAGCTGAGGGGGTGGGAGAGTGACCCCTCTCACAAAATGGTGCCTTGCTCAAATCCTCCTTAGACCTGCAGCTTTTTCTGCCTCTTCCCCTTCACAGAAGGCAAACTTGGTGGCATCACCCTCCTTGGGAGGGTCCTAAAGTGACTCTGGTGCCTCTGGGCTGAGCCTGCTGGCAGGCTGGGCTGTCACCCATCCGTCTGGGAGCAGCAGGAACAAGTGACAAGTCCCACCAGGAGCCATCTGGTGCAGCTCTGTATGGCCAGCAGGATCCTGGCTTGGGGCTGGAGCCCAGCTGGAGCCACAGCCCCGGGCTTGGATGGAAAACCAGGATGTGAACAGCTCCTGCTGCTGTAGGAGGGATGGGTGGATAATACTGGGTGAGCTCAAGGTAAAGAATTGTGCTAAAGGCAGTGGTGGATGGGAATTGTTGGAGTTTTCAAAGCAAATCCTGGAGTCACCTTTCCCAAAGAGCATTTCCAGGCTTTTCCTGGGATCCCAGTGGCTCTGTAAATCAGGAGAGCTGAGGGCATCCTCATTAAACATCCACAGGCACTTTCCTGAAGAAATCTTAACTGTAGTCTGGCCAAATTCCAGTTGGAGTCGTTGCCTTTGCCCGGCAGTATGAAATAAAAGAGCATTTTCCTGCAAATCTCCTCTCCTCAGTTGTTTATTATCTGGCTGGCAGCATCACATCTCTGCCCATTAATCCATCTCTCCAAGTTCCTCCAATTCCAGCCTCCTGGAGGGGGTTCAAGCTGCCACCATTTATTATTTGAGTCAGTCTGCCAGGGAAATGTTTGCTCCTTCCCTCAAGCATCAACTCCCTTCTCTCACTGCCCATTCAGTCAGGGCTGGAATGAGCCATTTGTGCCTCCCAAACCCATATTAACTCTGTGAAACAGAAAAAAAATAACTAAAAACCCCCACATATTTAAACTCTGATTTTTCTCCAGGCTGGTGGGATGGACATTAAATTTGCAGAAGCAGCTGCTGGTTTGTGTGGATCCCAGGGTGGTTTTTGGGCTGCCCCATCCAGGTGTGCTGCTCCCATCACAGCTGAGCTCCCAAATGCTGCCTGCCCTCCTCAAAAGTGCCAATTTGATCATCTCTGTTGCTGAGGGCTGCTTTGTCCCCAAACCTACTGTGACATCATTACCTTTGGGCTGTTTTACTCTTCTCTTAACCAGAAATCCATTCCTGCCTTAAAAATCTCTTTTTTTGGGGAAAGAGTAGGAGGAACTATTGGATTTTCCTCACAGGACACAGGTTGAGCAGCAGGATGTGTCCAACATCCAGAAAAACTTGGGGTTGAGTCCCATCCCACCCCCCTCTCTGAGCTGATCTTCCTCCCCACACTATTCCCACCTGCTGGAAGGTTTTTTTTCCCAGATAACTTGGAGCAGATGATGGATAGAACACTGAATTAAATAATTAATCCTTCCTCCCTTCATGACCAACTCTTGTGTACAACACCAACCTCCCTGCTTGGAAATTCAGGATGCTGCCCTTGATTTAGTGGAGATAAAAGAGTTTTGGAAGAGGTGCTGGCCAAACCAGCAGCTCTTGGGATATTTGTGAGCAGCTGTGCTGAGGTTTTTTTTTTTTTTTTTTGCACAGGAACCTCATTTGGGCAGCAATAACTCCGTGTTAGAGAAAACAACAACAGCAGAAGCTGCTTCCTCAATGACTCCTCACAGGGCCCTGCTGCATTTCCCCCTAATTACAACTCAATTTGCAGTGATCAATGGTTTAATAAGCAAAAATGTGGTTGGTTATGGCTCCGTGTGGCTTGGGGGATGCTGGCACTCGTGGAAACACAACCTGGGGCTCCCAAAGCCTGGGAGCTGCAGTTTTTGACAGCAGAAAGGAAGGAGAAGTTGCTTTACCTGCCATGAGGGAAAGATAAATTGGGGATGCAGCTCCCAGGTTTTTTGTTTGGGTGATATTGGCCTGGGGAGTGAAGGGTGAGCTCTGAGTTTTGGGGGAAAAGAGTTGTTTTTGTGAGTTTTTCTGCAAACAACAGATTGGGCACAACATCCCTGTGCCTCTCACTGGGCTTGAGGTTTTCTTTTCAAAAATAATTTGAGGTATTTTTATACCTTTCGTGGCTGTGGCTGGGGAATTTCTCTTGCTGGCTGCTGGAGGAACACGTTACATTTTTTTCTGCTGGATTTTTGGATATAAATTTCAAATTCACCCCTCACAGTGGGGTAGGTGGTTGGATTTTTTTTGGTGTTTTTTTTTTTTTAAAGCCTAATAGTTTTGCACTGCTAGATTTGCAGAAGTCTCCTCCCTTGGAGGCTCAGCTGGTTGGTGGCAGGAAGTTTATTTCCAGTGAATAAGGATAGATGAATGGTTTCCTAAAGCTGGAAACAAATGGGATAAACTGCAGGGAAGTCATGGGTGATTTCTGTTTGAAAATTCCCCTTTTTCCTGTCACTACCTGCAGAGATGTTCCCATTTCTCTGACACACGTGGACAAAACACCTCAGCAGAGTTCAGAGGTTTGGATCCACTCCTGAACACCCCTCAAATCTGTCCTGAGGCAGCTCACAACTCCCAGCACTTTAAACCCTTATTTATTTGAAATCTGCCCTTGCCAGCCAGGTAAAATCCCCTGGGAAAAGGGAATGTGCTGAAAAAAAAGTGTCTGGAGCCAGATGCTGGGCGTTTTCTGCAAAGGCCGTGATGGGTGATTTGCTGCTGACAGCCCGAACTGGTGTTAAGTTATTAAATTGCAGATGAGCTCATCACTTGGCCTCCAACGAGTTCCAGGCCTTGAGAGGCTTCAAAATATCGCGTGTGGTGGAAAAAGAGACAATGCTGGTGTGGCAGAGAGGGTTGGGGAGCAGCTGAGAAAGACATCTGTGCACAAAAAATGTGTGTACCAGGAGGGGGGAGGGAAGGCTCCACGCGAAAAATGTGAAGTTTTCCCAGGAGGGAGGAGGAGAAATTCTGATTTATGAGCTGGACGTTTTAATTTTCGCTGAGGAGAAAATGGTGAAGAGTTTTGAGATGATGCTGAGCGTGGTTTGGTCCTGAGAGGTCCCAGTGAGTTGTCCCAAGTCCCCACATTGGTTCTCTGGTAGTGCCTGGTGTTTTCCATAGATCATGGACCAAATCCAGCTTTTATCTAATGTTTGCTTAATCCTAATGGGGAGCTTTACCAAACTGGGAAGGTGACATCCACAGTGCTGCTTCTCTCCCTGGAAGAGTGGGGGTTTCCTTGGAGCACCTCCCTGCACAATTTCTATTTCTTCTTCCTCTTGCAAAGGAGCCCAAGCTCTCTCCACGCTGAGATTCTTTTTCTGAAGTACAACTTGTCAGAAGCCGTGAGACAGACCAGAAATCAAGTTTGGCCACTTGATTTTCCCACCTGGACATGTGCTGGGTTGGGTTTTGTGGCAGCTCGGATTTGTTGTTCCGAGGGTTTTTTTGATGCTCCCAAGGCAGAGCAGCCTCACGCTCGTGTGGTTTTTAAAGCCTCGGCTCTTTTTTCACTAAATAACCTGTTTGCAGTCAAGGAGCTGGTGTTAACTCAGCCAGTGCTGCGGGGCTGAGCCTAAAATACCAAGGAAAGCAGTGGGATAAACACTTGTCACCTCGTTTGTGGCCTGAGCTGTAATTGCTGTAATGTGAGATCCCTCGGGCTGCTGTGTCTGAAGGCATAATGGATTTTTTTTTTTTTTTAAGCGTAGATGTTTGTTTTCAAGCTGTCTGAAACCGCAGAGCATCCGCACCTACAAGCAATGTGCCTTCCCGTGGGGTTATTTTTTGGGGGCTGGAGCATCTCTGAGCTCAGCACAAGCTTTAATTTATTGCACGGTGCCAAGAGGTGTTATTGGTTTGTGTTTGCCAAGAGGAAATTCTTTGTGCCGCGTGCCACCAGCTCTGTGGGAAGTAAAAAAAGCTCAAAAGGGAATAAAAAGAGTATTTGGGTATTGTATACACAAATATGTTTGAGGTAAAAGGTTACACTGTGTGTAACCCTTGCCCTCCTCATCCCTGGGCACTGATGTGTTCCATACAAGGAGGAGTCCTCAAAATTCCTCAAATTATTCTGTCTGAGAGTTACAAACCATAGAAGGGAGCCTTGGAGGGACCCTGGGGGGTCTGGCCCATCCTTGGGGCAGGATCTGAGCTGCTCTGACCACCACCTTGTCCAGTCTCCACTGGCAGAGCTCCCACCCCTCCCCAGTCAGTCCAACCCAGCATTTTGCTCTTCCCTCACTCCCATCCATCCCCTGTTTGCTCTGCTGCAGTTTTAGGCTGGTTCTTCCCTCCCTGTGCAGAAAACTCACCCAGTGCTGCATTTATTCTCCAGCTGCAGCTCTGTGTGATGTTCTCTGGGGTCATCTTGGATTTTATCCTGTTGCAAGGGTGTCATTTACTCAGTGGGATCATGAGGCTGATCCTGCAGCCCCAATGCCTCTTTGCAGAGCAGGTGAAGGCCAGGAGTGCAGCTGGTACACCAGGTGTCCCTTCCTTCTCCTTGTCACTGAAACTGCAGGAGAAACAAAAACCCTCCAACAAGAGTTTTAGTGGGAGCTGCTGGGGATCATTTCCTCCTTGGTTGTTATAAATATATATATGATATATATTTTATATGTATACATATAATATATTTTATATAATATTATAGATATTATATTATATATTATATTATATATTATATTATATATTATACATTATTATACATATTATAGTATAGTATATTACTTATATATTGTATTGTATAATATAATATAGTATAGTATACTATAGTATACAATACAATATTATATTGTATTTTCACAATACATATTACATTGGCTTTTTGCAAGTATTACTATAAATGTTATATGTATAATGTTAAAATGGCTTTGCTGTATGGATATAGTTTTTATTTCTCCTATTAGCAAAAAATTAAGCAATAATAGGTAATAATTGATACAGTAAGCTTAAACTGCCTGCTTGGCTGGATAACATGCAGTGAACAGATGATGAGGACCTTGCTGCTGCTGCTATCAAACACCTCTCATCTGTGAAAAGTATAGACCAAGACCCAAACTGGAAGTGATAAAAAGAATGGATTAAAACCACAGCCAAAAACCATGTGTGCTCTGAAAAGGCAGACCCAAAGAGTGGCCATGCAGAACAGTTCCTAGAATATAAAAATTAGTTTGTGAAAAAGCATAAGTATGCACAATGCTCTATGAATATGCAACAGGCCAATGTAATGGGGAAGGTGTTTAAGGGATGTCTCCAAAACTAGGTGTGCCCTCGGCTGAATGCCAGGCACCTAACCATTCAACCCTTTGCTTTATCTCTGTCTCCTGTTGTCTTTTTATTAAACCTTTAAATTTCACCAAAAAAACTGAACCTGTTTTTCCCAAGGGCTGACTTTAAGAACCCCTGGCTGTCATATCCCACCTGACCTTGCTCCTTTCCCCTGTTCCTGCAGGATTTGGGGATGGAGTCCACCTCCCTGGATGATGTCCTCTATCGTTACGCCAGCTTCAGGAACCTGGTGGATCCCATCACTCACGACCTCATCATCAGCCTGGCAAGATACATCCACTGCCCCAAACCAGTAGGTGCCTCACACTCTGCCTTGGGAAACTGGGAATGTGGAGCTTCTCCCTGAGTGCCAGGGGAAAATCCAGTTTTGGGTGGGTCTGGATCAAGAGAATCAGGTTTTCCAGCTGAACAAGGGATGTTTGGCTAATGTTGGTGCTCCTTTTGGCTTGTGTATGGCTTTTTTAAGCTGGGATCATCCATGGGTGGATGGACCTGTGGGCATCACTCTCCTGTATTTGCTGCTAATAACAGGTCTTTAATTTCCTGTGGCAGTGTCTGAAGGGATGGAGTCATTCACTGCTGCTTCTTGTGGATGTTTTACTCAGTTATAGCCTCTACCAGTGTTTAAAAAGGAGGGAAATTGCTTTTTTTTTTTTGAGCATTTATAGATTTCTTTCATGTTGTGAGGCAAGGCCACAAAGGTGCTGCTGGGGCTGTGGTGTGAGTCTGACTCTGCAGGGCTTCATAAAACTCTCTGCACTCAGTAAAAGGCATTGGGAAGGGTGGAGTGGCTGCAGGGGACACCAGGGACACAAATCTCCACCTCCAGAGACCAAGGATGGCTGTCCCATGTCCTACAGCATGAGATCACCATGGGGACACACCCCTGTGCTGTGTGAGGAACTCCATGGATCCCTTTTCCCGTGGAGAACAAGATCCTTTCCTTCCTCCTCCCCCGTGAGCTGAGAGAGTGGAGAAACCTCCCCTTGTGCTGGGCACGTTTCCAGGAGGAGAGGCCCCGTTCCCCTGCTGAGCTTTGCCCTTTTCCAGAGCACTGGGGGCTGAGCTGGTTTCTCCTCCTGAGGCTGAGCCATGGCCCAGGAGAGCTTTGTATTCCCTAGAAAAACACCCTGAGGCCACTCCTGAGCCTGGAGCTGCTCCAGTGCTCAGCTCCTGCTCTCCCTTGTCCCCCTGCAGGTTTTTTTTTTTGCATCAAAGGCAGTGCCAGGGTGAGCAGGGAGATGCAAGGTCCTCATTGCTCTGCTCAGCCCTGTGAGGCACATCTGGACAGCTGTGTCCAGTTCTGGGCTCCTCAGGACAAGAAGAGCTCCTGGAGCAGGGCCAGAACAGGGGGACAAAGAGGATGAAGGGGCATCTCTGAGAAGGAAAGGCTGAGGGGGCTGTTCAGCCTGGAGAGGAGATGCTGAGGGGGGACCTCATCCCTGGCTGTCCCTGTGTGCAGGGACCCAGCACGGGGACAAGAGGAACAGGCAGGAACTGATGCCCAGGAAGCTCCACCTGAAATTGAGGAAGAATTTCTTCCCTGTGCAGGTGAGAGCTGGAATAAGAGGTTGTCCAGAGGGTTGTGGAGCCTCCCTTCACTGGAAATACCCCAGAGCTGTCTGGACACAGTCCTGTGCCATGTGCTGTGGGGTGACACTGCTGGAGGAGCAAACTTGGGCCTTCCAGCCTGACCATTCCAGGATTCTGTGGTGGCAAAACCCCAAATAAATCAGCCTGGGCAGCACTTAGTCTTACTTTTACTCTGCAGGAGATGGGTTTTGAATGCCCTTGGTGCTTTTCATGTGTTTTGAACAGCTCAAAACACCACACCAGGGATGGATGGATGGATGTAGGGATGAGTCTTGCCTTGCAGAAGGAAGCAGGGCTTGTGCAGCTGGCAGAGAACAACTCCAGCAGCAGCAGGGCTGTGCTGCAGCTCCTCCTTGGTGGCATTGCCTTGCTCAGGTTTTGGTGCCACCAGCTGTGCTTTAAACCCTTTTTATATTTTTTTGGCAGCTGGGTGAAAAGTAACTTCAGCCCAGTGTTTCGTGGTGGTTTCCTGAGATACTGATGTTCTCTAAGTCCCCAGAAAGTTGCATGCTTTAGTCACCAGGGTGATTTTCCAGCTTCCAGTCCTCTCTTCCCCCAGACTTATTTCACTTTGACAGAGGCTTGGCACCATGTGTGAGAGCAGGAGAACACTCAGGGCCAGGAGTGCTGCAGAAGTTTTGGCTTTTGCTCTGCATCCTGTGGCACAAATTTACATAAATATATATGTTGAAGCAGCTGGGAGCTTGTCCTTATCCATCCAGAGGTGGATGGAGCTGACCTGCACCCTGGTTCCTGTTAAACTTCTTTTTTAAATATGTCCCTGCTCAGGGTTATGGGGTCCTGCTTCCCTCCTCCCTCATGGAGAGGCTTTCCTGACTCTCTGTACATTGCTTTTTTCACTCAGCTTCTATTTATACCACCCTTAGCTTAAAGGTGACCCCTTGGTCTCTCCTCTGAGCTAAAATAAAAGTTGAATCATTTTTCCAAGCCCTGGGTAAACACGGCCTCAGTCTGTATGGGCAGGAAAAAGTTGGCCTGGGCTCTCCAGCGTGGCTGTGGAGCTCAGAGGATGCTGATTCTGGCCAGCAAATCCAACCCAAAAAGCTCTAACTTGTGCTGGGGGAGGCTGGAGTGCTGTGAGGGAGGAATGTGGGAGGTGGAAATGTTTGGGTGAGCTTTGTGTGGGTGTCCAGGCAGTGGTGCATGGCTGGATTGCCTCTCCCAGGCCCTGCTGAGATCCCAGCCTGGCCTGAGGGTCGGGGTGTGAAAGGAGCCAAGGAAAAGCTCTTTTCCAGATCATTTGGAAGTCGGGGGCTGGATTTGGTCCCATCCCTATTTGCAGATGTGTGTAATGCAGTTCAAGGAAACCCTTGAGTGCAGCTCTTGTCCCCTTTGGGGCTCCTGAGGCCTCAGAAGGGGCAGATTTGCTGTCCAGGACACTCAGACTGTGCAGGAGGTTTTCCAGCAAGGAAAGGGGCTGTTTGCTTTGGATCAAAGACCTCTGAACAAGTGTTTTCCCTCCTGTGGCCACTCTTTTATCTTCCTGCCTCTCTCCTTGTGGAAAAGGTTTCTTGGGGAGCAGCTCAGCTCCAAAACCCAGTGCCAGGCTGAGGAAATCAGTGGGTGCTGCCCTCAGGGTGATGTCTGCCTGTCCCCAAGGCCAGGAAAAGGGGACAAAACACCCCAGCAAAGCTGTGTGGGGTGGGATGGAGCAGCCAGGATGCCCCAAATCTCCTGTAGCTGCTCTGGTTTGCAGCAGGAATGAGCAGAAAACACAAACTCTGTGTAAGGAGAGAAGGGCCCCCGTGAAAAATTCACAGCTCTCCGTGCCAGCAGGGAGATCTGGCCCTGAACTGCTGGAAAATTAAAGCAATTCCTTTTTTTCCACAGACCAAAGCCACGTGTGTGGATGACTGATGGCTGTGATAGGGAGTGAGTCAATCCAGCTGGTTGGATTTGGGATAAGCACTGGGGGAAAGGGGAAAGTGGAGCCTTGGGCAAGGCTGCTTTGGGGCTTGTGCCCTTGTGCTGTTTCACTGCAAGCCCTGGGATGTGCCTGGAGGCTCCTCCAAGCCCTGAAGGCTGCCCAGAGGGAGATTTTGGCTTCGCTGATCCCCACCCTGCTGCTTTGTGCCAGGGAAAGGCTGGGCTTAGCAAAACCCCATCCCAAAGCCCAGCTTTGCCTGGCCATTCTCCTGTTGGTGCCTGCACCTCCTGGGCAGCAGCTCCTCCCAGGCCTCAGGTGGAAGATGTGACCCTGTTCAAACACACAGGGGAGTGGATTTGGGCAAATATCTCAATTTGGGAGCTGTGTGCAACAGGGAACATCATCCTCACTTTCCCCACTGAAATTCAAGATAAATGGGGACAGGGAGAGGTTTTAAAGCTCTTCTAAGCAACGAGAGAGTGGAAGCAAAGTGGATTTTGATGCCCTGGGTGGATGGAAGATCTGTTTTCCTGTCATTTGAGCAATTTCTGTGTGGCCACATCCCTGGCCCTGATGTCTTTTCCTGCCTGAACTGTAAACTGATCAGGTTTGCAGGATGGCTTTGATTCCATGAGCCGTCACCCACAAAAACAAGAAAAGTGGTTGTTGTGACCTGGATGGAATAAAACATTTCTAACTCTCCTTCAGCCCTGTGGGATAAGGACTTACAAACTATATTGAGGTTTTTATGCCCTGCATTTTTTAAAATGTGTTATTTCTGTCAGGGCTAAAATGAGCATTTTTCTTCTTATTTACCACCCCTCTGTTCTGTAAAACTGGATTAATAACCTCAGTTTGTGCAGGATGAAGATAATCAGGGCACCACGACCACCAGCTCAGGGCCTTTCTCCCCAGTAAATATCCCCATAATGCAGCTCCTCTGCCACGTGTGTTACTCTTTGAGCTGGAATTCAAATCATCATTCCAACTTCCTGACATCTAATTTGTTTTTCAGCCTGAGGAGATGAAATTGTAGGTATGAAGTGGTGACACGTTGAGGGACACTCCAGCACAGGGTGATCTCATCAACCCCAGTGAGGTTTTTACTTTTCCCTTTTCCTCTGAGGTATGCAAGGAAAATCCCACACAGCTCTCAGGTTCCAAAGTGCTACTCAGAACACTGAGTATTATTTGTTTTCTGCTTTAAGAAACATCATAAAAGCAGCTGATCTATGAACAAAACCCCTCTAAAGCCCCAAAATATGATATAAAAGCAGAGGGGGGTGATGAGGATTCAACTTAATTCTGTATCAGTGGCTCTCCCTGGGTTTGGGGTTTTTTTTGTTTGCTTTTTGCTGATCTTCCTTCAAGTGTGAGGATCCCTCTTTGTGGGTATTTAAGACATCTGCAATATGTGAATATGTCCTGAAGAAGGAAAAAGTCTGGACAGCTCAGACCCCACTGGGGGCAGCTCTGGTTCTTTGCTGACTTTTGATGTCCTGCAATGTGCTCTGCAAAAAGAGAGATGTTCTTTCCCTAAAGCTTTTGTGTGAGAGCTGAAGCTGAGCTGGGTGCCTGGGAAATGGAGGGAAATTACACTTTGCAGGGGTTTTAAGCCTGAAATCTAAAAGGGGAATAATGGCAAGGTCTGCATGGGCTGTGATGGTGCCACTGCTGGGAATTTACAGGGTTTTTGTGGGAAATGGGACCTGAGCCCTGCCTGATCCTCCTTTGTCCAAACCCTGTGGGGAGCAAGGAAGCCCCTGGATCTTTGTCCCTCCCAGCCTGAGGAATGTGCTCCCAGCATCCCCATTTCCACATGGAGTTGGAAATGTGACCAGTTCATCACACTCTGGTCACAAATTCACACTGACCAGTTAATCACACTCTGATCATAGAATTATTTAGGCTGGAAAAGATTTTAGACCATCAACTCCAACCATTAACCAGCCCAGCATGGCCAAGGTGACTTTTATCAAATTTTTTCATCTTTCTGATCCCTTTTTGGGTTGTTTATGCCCAAAATCTCAATGCCAGCTGGCAGAATTGCCAAGCCCCCTTTTTGCTCAGCTCCCACAATAACAGCACGACCTTTCCCAACCATCTGCAAAGCCCTGGGAATGCTGCAGGGTGGATTTTCATCAGCCTGGAGATGGATTTCTGCAGTTCCTCCCAAATGTCAGGTGCCACATCATGCAGCAAGGGATGTGCTCAGCTTCTCCTCTTCCTCCCCAAGAGCATCTTGGTGATACCAGCTGTGGGTGATGGGCATCACCACATGGGTTGGATGATTAAATTATTAAAAAGAGGATTAAAAAAATGAACCAGGAGCTGGAAAAGATATTTCAGTCACCCGTGGGTGAGGCTGGAGCTCCCCAGTTTAACTTTCAGTCTTTCCTCAGGACCTCTTCACCCACAGTGTCCCCAAGGGAGGTGACAGATGAAGAGCCAGCCACCTCATTAAATAGTAACAACACATTTTATTGATGTTTCTGCTGGTAATTGGCACTTGAGTGCAGCTCGTTTGGGTTTTAATCAGAATATCCTTTCCCTCGAAGGCAGGGAGGCTATTGATTGCCTGCCCCTGGCAGGAGGGTGATTTATCCACCTGAGGAGAGCGTGGTGAGGACCTGGGGGATGGCTGGAGGGGAGAGCTGGCACTTGGCTGGGGGTTTTGAGATCTGTTTTTAGCCCAGTTCACAGCTGTGGGGTTGCCAAGCAGGAGAATGTTCTGCTGGAAATGTGGGTTTAGCAGAAATGAGGGGTTCAATAAGGAAACTTGGGGGGCTTTCCTAAGGAGGGGTTTGCTCTCTGTTGATAAACTTCTGCTGAGGGGTGAGGAATTGATTGTGGCCACATCTGCCTTGGTTCAGGCAGCAAAGGCTGCTCACCACCTGCCCAGGGGGGTGAGAGAGGTTTGAATTAGTATTATTTAAAATCTTATATTAAATTTTTACTAAGGATTATGACCCGATCTGAGTGGTTTTGGGGCTACAATCGACCCGTGTTTCAGCCCTGGCCCCTGAAGGCTGGCAGTGCCCAGGGGACATTCTGATTCTGCTGCTCTCCTGCAGCATCAGGGGAAGGGATGGAGCTGGTTCCACATCCAGAGGCTCTGCCCCAAATCCTGCCTTTGACCCGTGCTGTGGGCTTGAAGAAAAACCCAAATTCCCCCTAATTTCAACTTCTTTGCTGTTCAGCCTTTGCAGGGGTGTTCAGAGGTGCTGATCATTGCAGGATGAGCTGAAAGCACTGAGGATAAACCCCTGGCACTTCCAGCAGCCCTTTCCTTGCTGCTCCCTCCAGCCCTGAAGGAGGAACAAAGAGCATTTCACAGCAGGGAGAAGCGATGCCTGGATTTGGGCACTAAAACACCTCTGGGGCTTGGAAGCACTCCCATTTCTAGGGCTAATCCTGGAATTTCAAGAGTTCCTGGCATTCAGCCTGTCTGCAGCATCACAGCTGCCTTGCCAGGTTATTTCTTGGAGCAAGGAGAAGTTTGTCCCTTTGCTGCTGAGCTCCAAGCTGGCCTTGGCTGCTCCCAGCAGGGTCACCTTGGTGGGACAGCTCTGCATCCCTTGGTTGGGCTGTGCCACAGGGGAGAGATGCTTTCCTCCAGATTTGGGGTGGCTCAGGACTCTGTGGGTCTTCTGAACCCCCTCTGGTTCACCCCAGGGGCAGAATATGCCCTCCTTTCCCTGGGAAGCATCAGGGGGTGGCTCCTTCCAGAGGGGAGGCACCTGCTCTGTTTCCATCAGGGAAAAAAAAAAAAAAATTAAATAAATAAACAAACAAATATTAAAATTAATAAAAATTTTAAAATAAAATTTAAATTTAAAATAAATAAATAAAAATAAATACAAGAAAAGAGCTGAGTTTTTGTAAATAGGGAAAGTGCCAGGAGACTTTCCAGTGATTGCTCTTCCTCGATGGCAGGGACTGAGATTCTTGGCCAAAGTCCAGCAAAGCGATTATCTCCCAGTTTGGGGGATTTGAGTAAGAGCTTTATCCCACCCTTCCCATCTTCAAAGTGTTTTGCAGTCGTTGGGTAATTTGCTAAATCCTCCCGATTTCTCTGTCACTTTCCTTTTTCCCCTCGCCGTGCATCCTCCCGGGAAATCCCCAGCCCGGCTACCGGCTCTGCAGCCGTAGTTTCACATCTTGGAGCTCTTGGGAAGGGCCCTGCTCCCTCCAACCTCGCTGTATCCCGGAGCTGTTGCTGGGACAGCTTGGATACCCTCGTCTGCTGCTTCCTCACCTCTTTTTCCCTTAAAAAATCAGGAAAATCGCCAGTTCTGCCGTGCCTGCGAGGGCCCCATGGTTAATGAGCTGGAGATGAGCGTTGTGCCCTTTCCCGGGAATTCACATTTACAGGGGCTGGATGTGAGGGGGTCCTGCCGCCCCTCCCCAGGCTCCCAGGGCTGAGAATTCCCCCAGGGAATGACAAAAATATCCCAGGGACACTCCTGGAGCAGCGAGGGGCCGGGCTGGGCTCTACTTCCCGTGGGATCCGCCGTGGTGCAGCTGGTCCGGGCTGGGAAAGTGTCCGGGGTGATGTCCTGAATGTGGGACATAAATAACCCAAT
Organism: Argya squamiceps; assembly: GCA_037834095.1. Lineage (NCBI taxonomy): Eukaryota > Metazoa > Chordata > Aves > Passeriformes > Leiothrichidae > Argya > Argya squamiceps. The sequence goes on along the minus strand of JBBMKD010000063.1, from coordinate 5,167,625 downwards.
AACCCATAAATAACCCAATAATCCACGTCTGCCTTCACCCTGGGAGGGGAGAGGGGGCAGAGGAGGGAGAGCGGTGCCTGCATTCAGCAGGTGCTGAGCTGAGACCCAGCTTCCAAGGGGGATTTTCCCTGGGAAATCCCGGTTTTCCTCTGGGATTCATCCTCGCTGTGCGTGCTGAGGGGGAAGGCAGTGCCATCGAGTGCCATCGAGTGCTGTGGAGTATTTACTTGCTCGGAGAGCCAGGTGTATTTAGCTCTGTGAGGGTTCAATACCTCTGAGGGTGTCCAGCACCTCACAGAAAATGGCTTAGAGATGGCATGGTCGAGTGTGTCCTGAAAAAGCAAAAAGGTTTTAATAAAAGAAGAAAACAATACAAAAACAAAGTAACAAAGCCGTTCACACTAGGGAGGAGGCCCACACGCCTGCGACAACACCCCGAAAATGTGCTGAGAAGCCTCGTGTTCTCCCTTCAATATTGAACCATTTGGGTGGGGCTTTTTGGCAAACAGCCCAATAGAGAACGGCTGCATTTCTGAGGAACAGGTAAAGAAACCTATCAGTGTTTTTGTCTTGGCACTGAGCCATTACTGCCAGGGGAGCAAAGACATTTCTGGGTCCTTTTACCTTATTGAAACAGCAAGGGATGAGTCTTAAACCTGCCCGGGTGTGGGGTGCGTTCCTACAATCGAGTGCCATCATCCCCTGAGCACGGATGGTTTCTCTGATTCCAGCAGCAGCACCCCGGGTGTTTTTTCCTCTTGGTTGTTGTGCACCAGCTGCAGTGATTAACCTATTGTTTGCCAGAGCAATGAGTAAACCCAGAGTAAGCCCTCGTGGATTTTAACTGTTGTTCCGTGGCAGCTCTATCAGTAGGATGCAGGTGGATTTGGCATTAAGATGCTGCTCCAGTGACCTTTCCAGTGGCATTCCCATAATGGCTTCATGTGGCTTTATTATCTTCTGTTCTGTAAGAGCCAGGATTAATTGCCCAAGAGACAGTGTTCGTGTTTGGACTCAGATGTTTATTAATTTTTATCTACAGTACAGTCTCAAAAGCTGTGAGTTCTAGCTAGCAAAGTGAAAAATGGTTCTGTCTCTAACTCTTTACAAGGTCTTTTAAGCACAAACTGTCCAATTATGAAATGAAACCTAAATTGTTTTTGCTGTTAACCCAATAACCAACCACCTGTGGGCCTCAATGTGGATTTTTGTATCTAATTACAAAATACCACCCAAAACTATGAAGAAGAAAGTGAAAAAGGACTTAGCTTACACCCTAAATCTTCTATCTTGCTTTTTATATATTACTATATTCTAAAACCTTAAACTCCTATGTTTTTTTACTATCTGATATCACACACTTCTATTCAAACTACACACCCATAATCCCAGTGCTATCACTCAATTTTGGAAGCCTTTTCCACGGCCTCAGGTCAATGCAGTGTTTTCTTGGGGGTCAGTGCCTGTCAGCACAGAAAGTCTGAAATTCTCAGTGCCCAGAGCTCCAACAGCTTCGTTTGTAGCACTCGAGTGGGTCCAGTTTATCAGGAGTGGGGATGCTCCAAGGCCTCCTCCCCACACCTCAGGCAGGTTTTTAGGGCCAGGAAATGCAGCACACACCCCCACACTGCCCCCATTCCTCCTTTTCCATGGAAGCTGAGCTGGTTACACCCTCCAGCAGCTCTCAGGGAAGATTTTTATATTCTTTTTTTTTTTTTTTTTTGCAATTTCCCTTTGTCTTCCATGTTCCCCTCAGGGCCGTCTATCACCTTGGATTTTCTTGCCTTCTCTAATTGCTTCTCTGAAGTCCAAGTGCAATGTTACTCCAGGATCCTTTGGAACAACTTCCTGAGCTGCTGCAATCCTGTTCATCTCCTACTTCTGCCTCTCTTGATAAGCCCTATTGTACACTGCTTTTCATTTTGGTGTGTCAATACCTTTGGCAAAGCAGATTGGGGGAAAATGTGCAAAATTGGGGTTCATTCCTCCCCTTTATTTTGACAGATTTTGCTTTTTAATGTCCTGCCACTTCGTCAGCTCCCTCAGCTCCTAATTTGGGCTAATTCAGGGTTTAATTGTTGAGTCCTGGGTGCTCTGGGGTTCCCCTAAGTGAGCCCTCAGTGCTGGTGGGGGTTTGTGGTGGCAGAACTGGAATTTTTAAGAGTGGAACAGGAACAAATCCTCTCCTGGGAGCTAAAGAAGGAACCTGGCTGGTGCTCAGGGGGAGGTGACCACCCCACCCCATCTCTGCAGCCAGGACGTGAGGGGGGAGCTGTGACAATCCCAATTATTTGGGGTTTCCAGCTTCAGTAGATTTGCCTGGAACAGGAGGATTTGGGGTTTTTTTTGAATGGTGGAGTTAAGACAAGTGCCATGCTCAGTTTTGGGTTAATTTGATGAAAGCCAAGGGGTTTCTGGAGATGGGCCAGGCAGGTCCCCTGAGGTGACAGCCTGCTTGTCCCTGCAGGCCCCACAAGTGGAGCCCACTCCCACTTTGCACCAGTTGCTGCCTTTCCCCCTCACTGAGTTTTATGCTGCTGTCAAGCAGGACTCCACAAAATGTTAATTTTGCCCTGGCACAGAGCCCCTGCCATCTGCTGCAGGACACCTTCAGCTGTCAGGCTGCTCCAAAAAGGTGCTGAAGGGCCAGAAGTGCTGCTCAAGGTCTCTATTCTCCCCCTGCTTTGCAGCTAATTACAGCCACAACCTTTAATTATTCTTAGGCAAAAGCGTTTTCAGCCTGTTGTGCAGTCCTTGTCTGCAGACCTGGGGTTGGAATTCCACTGGATGGTTTTGGAGCAGGTTTTAGGGTTTGCCAGGTGATGGGGTGGAGTTTTCTGATCTCCAAGATGATTCTTTCTCTGCAAAAGGGTGGCTGCTGGATGGGAAATTTTGTGGGGTTTCTAATGAGATTTTAGCAAAGTCTAATTTTTGCTTGATAGAAGAATTTGTTCTTCTCCTCCTTAAAAAACAAAAGCCCTTTTTCTTTGGCTTTTATTTATGCTACTTCAGATTTTGCCTCTTTTACCTCTTTTTCCTCTTTTATCCTCTTTAGGAGGGAATTTTTGGTGGTAAAACCTCTGTCCAAGCAAAGCAGCAGGAAGGGAGTGAGGTTTCACCATGAACAGCATTCCCTTATCCAAACAGCATCTGGAGCTGTTTGCTGGCTTTGCATTGTTTCTGTGCAGCTTTTATGCCTTTTATTTCTGTTTCTGGGCATCTTTTAGCATTCTCTCAGCAGGATTTCCCACAAACCACTGGGATTTCCTGATTTTTGGGGTAGTTTGATATGAAAACACCCCTCCATTAGGTGATGAAGGACCTGATTTGATCTGTGTCTAAGCCCTGTGGATGCACAGTGATCATTGCAAAATATGACCAAAAAACCCTCTCATTTTCATTAAAATGGCCTTTATTAAATTGCTTCAGTTCCTCCTCTAATTTGAATTAAACCAGACAGGATTTATTTTCAAAAGGATTTCTGCTCTGTGCTACGGGGGTGGGGTCAAACTCATCAGCCCTAAAGCCACGTTGTCACTTTATTTGGAATTTATTTTTGGGATCTATCACTCCACCATGCCAACATCTGCTTTCCTCTGGGCATCACCCACGTCATCCCTCATCCTTCTCTTCCCAGAGGAGCCTGAAATGAGGGAAGGGGAAATGCAACACCCTCGTGGTGATGTTTTAAGGGCATCTCCCTGGAGAGTTCATCCAGGGGGATTTTCATGCCTTGCCCAAGGAATTCGGCCATGCAGCAGGAGGGATTTGGGTTCTGGAATTTGGGGTTTGGAGTTTTGGGGATTTGGGATTGGGGATTTGGAATTTGGGATTTGGGATTTGGAGCGTTGGGGATTTGGGATTGGGGATTTGGGATTTGTGGTTTGGAGCTTTGGGGATTTGGGATTGGGAATTTGGGATTTGGGATTTGGAGTTTTGGGGATTTGGGATTTGGGGTGCATCCTCCCCTGCACACCTGGATGAGGTTGCAGGTAGGAACAGTCACCAATCCCAGTGTTTACCTCCTGGTTCTTGGGATGTTTTTGGGAGGAATGGTGGATTTAAATCTTTTCCTACCTCTTGGTCTCACAGGATTAGCTGGAGAAAACTCCTTTAGGACTTCCAAAGGGAAATCTGGGACTGGCTGCAGCACAGATGTCTGCAAGCAACAATAGGCTGAGCTCAGCCCCACGCTCCGCTGGCAGAGGGGGGAGGGACAAAAAGGAGAAGAAAGGGAAGGGAAAAAGCAAAGCAGAAAATCATTAGATGACTCCAGCCCCTCGTGACAGCATCAAAAGGGAAGAGTTGTAAATTTGGATCCCATTAAACCCCGGGGGGAGCAGGAAAAGCCGTTTTGGGGTCGCAGCTGCAGGTTTGGGGTGGGCAGAGCTCTGTGCTGGCTCTGTGGGGTTGATCCTCTGGGGGTGGTGGGCAGGGATTTCCCTCCCTGATTCCCTGAGACCAGGGAGGGTTTGGGGGTCTCCATTCCCATTTGGGGTGTGAATCCCTCCCACATGGGGCCATTTCCACATTTCTGTTTTGCTGCCATCCTTTCCAAACCCCAAGGTCTGTCCCTGGGGATTTGCTCTCTTTGCCTCCTGCTAATTTGGGATAACTGATTGGATACACATTAAAGCCATTGAGGATTTTCTCCCCTGGGGCTTTCCCAGGGCATGTCTCACTGTTTTATGCCTTTGTTTAACTGGATAATAATTCCATTTATCATTGTGAACATGGAGGGTTTTTTTTGTCTTTCAACTGTTTGAGGTTTTTTGCTTAATAATCCAAACTATTATCCTATTGTTCTAGACAAAAAAATAAAAACCAAGGAGGAGGATTTGGAAGGAAATCTCTCATTCTCTTTATTTTTCAGGTGTGAAATAGGTCACGTTTTAAGGTTCATTGTCTGCTGAACTGCATGAAAAGCAAAAATCTTGGCTGGGGGATCTCCACACCAAATATTTCCTGTGCAGGGAATGGTGTTCCCAGGATAAGTGTGGTCTGTGTCTGGACAGAGCTGCTCGTGCCTCACATCTGCAAATTGTGCAGCATTCAGAAAGGGATGTTGCAAGTGTGAAAATCTTCTAAAATAATCACAAAAGGGGTAAAAACACCCCAAAACCTAATTTTTAATATCTTTTGGAAGGCCGGGGAATTCTTTTGTGTTAAGATAGGCAGGACAGCACAATTTTTTTTTTTTTTTAAGATTGATTGTGAGTGACAGAAATGTGGGAACTGTGTAATAACAGCGAAGAAAAGCCCTGTTGCTTCCTGGCAGCCCCCAGACAATGGCTAATTGTTCTAATTTGGGTCAGTCCCCTGCTGTGCTGCAGCAGGAATTCTTCACCCGGGCTCTTTCATCATCAGCCTTGGCCTCTTTTCCACGGCCCCGGTGCAGCCCCAGGGCTCTGCCCAACCCCAGGGGTTCTGCTGCTGGAGGAGGAGCAGGGATTCATTTTTTAATGAAAACAAATTAATTTGCTGTAACATCTTTATCACCTTTGCATCCTCCTCCGAGCTCTCTCTCTGTTTTGGAGCAGCCCAGAAATGCAGTTTGGGGACCCAAATCTTGCCCATGTGGTGATGTAAGGAGGGCAGGCAGTGACTGCAGGGTTACTTATCCACAGTGGATGTTATATATTATATATTAATTATATATTATATAGTATATAGTATGTAGTATATAGTATACAGTATACAGTATGCAGTATGCAGTATATATTATTATATATAATATATAATATATAATATATTATATATTATATATTATATTTTATATATTATA